>CM026387.1:12282705-12345659 GCA_014843695.1 Archivesica marissinica
CTCGTGGCGATGGATTCCATCAGGAATGAGTTTTCGAGAGTAATTAATATAAGTTGTAAGAACTTTTTTCACAATCGAGCTAAAATACATTTGTATGAACTAAATATGTTCATATCTTGTACAGTACTGGTTCTCGTACGTTTATCAGATTGTGTGGTGAAATGTATTTACTTTACACTGTGCATGCAGAAGCTTGATTCTTGCTCAGGCCACATAAAATGCACAACTTTTTTATATAAACTTTATTTATTTTACAACGATTGCGAAGCAAGTTTTAACAACTTATATTAATCACTCTCGTTGGCGAGGTTGAAAGCGTATATATGTGGTCATTCGTGTGGGAGGAAACCGGAGTACCCGGAGAAACCCACCTGTCCGATCTGGCGACCACCGTACCATCTCACATACTTCCCGGTTGCATTGGTGAGAAGCGAGCTCGCTAACCACTGCGCTAATCGGACAGCCAAGTACTGGTATGGGTTCTTTCTACCACCATGTGATTATTTGACAATTTTTACCGATGAGAAACATTTTTATTTTTCCGTATGTCTCGAAACATCTTTTCTGTTAAGTACTGTCTGTTCCCAACTAGTATGCAAAGTTTCAGTAAGCAGATTAACCCTTTCCTTCATAGAGATTTAGGTTAATATACTATTATATCTCCATAGAAACGACAGCCATTTAGCTATCATGCAGTGTATAAGTAGTCGCCATATCTATCCCACCTCCATAGATATTACTGAGACTACATGAGATTCTGGCCGTTATTAAGAACATTGATTTGGCTACTACATTGTCAATGTTTGTCGTAATGGTGTCAAGAGGTGCTTCTATGAGGGAAAGGGTTAACCAAGTACCATTTGCAAAAATGAATAATTTTGTAAAGTGCCATGGCTAATTCTGAATTTTGTCAGCCATTTGCAATAAAGTGGCGGCCATCAATTCATTTTCCTTGAATATTTGTCCTATTGAATGTTTGTGCTTGATTGAGCTTCGACTATTCTCTTATGTTTAGTGCTCCTGTTCTTGTTGGTAATTAACCCATTCAACACCAAGTAACTGACATGGACTGGTGCATGATATTTTTAGACCAATAAATTGATAAGGAAATTACATTTGGACCAGTTCATTTATCAAAATGGGTAATTTTGTCTAAAAAATAGTAATATTACTGTCAAAAAGTGCACATTCTCATGATGAGCCGGCTCATCTGGATCTAATATTTTTGTAAGCCTATTTAGAGGTCTGTAGTGTTGTAAGGGTTAAATGTATGCTGTGGCCTTTCTTTAATTTAAGTGAAAGTATTTGTAATGAATTTTACTGTTCATTAAGTACTTTATGAATAACATTGTATGTTTTACGTGGAGAACAGTGGTATAGTGTATGCCAAATTCGCTGCTTTGGTCTAATGAGAAAGAAATGTAATTATGTGACCACTATAATTGTGGTGTTCATGTTTAAAGTAGATTTATAAATGCAATGTACTTATTGATTTTAAAATACGACTTTATACTGTTCACTTTTATATTATTCACTACACCAACTTTTCTATAAACTGTGAAATATTATACACAAGAACAGGACAACGAAGGTGATTTGCAGTTGTTTTTATCGATTTTCGTGATTTGTTGTATCAATGTGATACAGTGATTCTGTTGTACAGTGAAACTCCTCTAAGCCGAACAGCCACCGCACCAGAGGTAATGTTCGGGAGGGTTGTTTTTATAGTGGGGTAGATTTCTCCTAAATTAACAATTCAACTCTACAGTGCTTAGATGGGGACTGAGGCATGTTAGTAGTTTGGCAGGTAATAAAGAACTGATTAATTTTAAATGTGTAATACAATATTCTGAAAAAATAGCTGAAGGTGTGATTAATAGACTATAGTCAGGTTCATATTTGATCAAGAAAAGATGGTGTTTCGGGTTACAGTTGATAATGCTCATATTTTTTTATTAAAATCTGTTCGGTATTCGGAATAGAGGGTTTCCAGTTTACATAGGTTTTTTTTAAAATGAACAAAGAAGGGGAAAATTCAGGACCAAGAAATTTGTTCGGTTTGGAGGGAATTCAGGTTTAGAGGCATTTCCTCGTTTGAGGGGTTTCACTGTACATGTATTGAGTTACATAATTTTTTCTAGTGATCTAAGAAATACAAGTACAGACTGTCATGTCAACAAATCTAGGCATAGAAATCAATTCTTGTTCAAAACCCATTTCCAACATATTACATTAAATATTATGAAATCTACATTTATATTGGGTTAAACTTTTAAGCCATTCATGTAGAATCGTGTTCCACATTTAATCGTTTAATCCATCGATACATTCAATGGTTCCATTGTTTTGAGCTGTTCAGTATATACATGGATAATGCGGCGACATATATCAAATCCATGTCCCGTAAGAAAATCGGCATGCTGTCTTTTTAATAGGATTTATTTACGATCATGCGTCACGCTCCAAATTGAGATATAATTGATATACGCTTTTCTTCATAAAGCATATACGGTAGTTACTATTGTATTGTAAGGAATGTTAGGCTAAATGTGTTTCCTCACTTTGCATGCAAATTGGATAGTCGGTCTTTCTTTGTATTACGCTCGCATCGATTGAATATTTTAATAACTAAATATATTTTAAATTTTTTTTATTGATCACATTTTGTTAATTTTCACATAGACCAGCGTATAGGAAATAATTGACAACCTCATACGGGTATTTTAGTTTTCAATTTAATCATAGACTGCAAGCGACTATGGATAAAAACATAAACTATATCAATTACCGGTAAGCCGTATTTGAAGTTCCGTATCTTGTGCACACATGAACATGAACAGTGGTATTTTTCCCATTCATTTACATAGAAAACTTCCACCAGGAGTCATTCATTGGTCACAATGCTATGCAAAATGGACATCAATCCATTTAAAACAATCAAGTGATAAGCTAACCCATTTCATTCTGGATACATTTAAAGGCTTTTGCAAACAGCATAGATCCAGATCAGCTGCAGCATGACGCTTCATGCTGATCAGGATCTATGTTGTTTGCTTCATAGCCAAGTGTCTTAGCAAGATCATCTGAATAGCAAACAGCATAGAGCCTGATCAGATGGAACGTTCCGCGGCCGCTGATCTGGCTCTATGTTCTTTGTAAATACTGTTTGAATGGTATCCAGAATCAAATGGGTTAACCCATTCAACACCAAGTAACTCACATGGACTGGTCCATGATATTCATAAACCAATAAATGAATCAGAAAATCACATTTGGACAAGTTCATTTATCAAAATGGGTAATTATGTCTAAAAATAGTCATATCACTGGCAAAAAGTGCAGATCCTGATGAGACGGCTCGTCACGAGCCGGCTCATCTGGATCTACACTTTTTGTAAGCCTATTTAGAGGTCTGTGGTGTTGAAAGGGTTAATAAACATAAACTCACTTGTGTCACAGTTTATTTTACGCGTGATGTATAATTTATGCAGTCAATAATGCGATTTACACGTTCAACAGCAGAATATGCTGATAGGTGGTGCAGAAACTGAGTTAAAAATGTTTTATCTCCCAAGCATGTGAAATTTATAAGCACCCAATTATTGTATGTTTAGTTAACCCGTTAATTGCCAATCACAAGTCGCTTTTGGAAACAGCATAGAGCTGTCGGATCAGGCTATATGCTGTTTGCTATTCGAATATTGGAGCTAAAACATATGGCTGAATAGCAAGCAACATAGTTCCTGATGATGCAGCGTTGCAATGTGGCTGATCTGGATCTATGTTGTTTGCAATTTATTTGGCATTTTAATTAAGTGTTACTATTTCTGCGGCATGATGGGATTTATAGCCTCACCCTGGATATCACAATTAAGTTTTTGGATATCGCAAATGAGTGTTTTTAAAAGATGTTATAGCTGTCCATAAATATTATTCAAGATAATTATTAATAACAAACTGATAAAATCAGTGCTGAAGACAATCAATCAGTACTGGAGAGAAATTCAATAAGCTTTTAGCTTTCATTTCAATCCACTTGTATTTATTCTGTACAAATATTTGTAGTAAATTATGTTATATAGTGTCGAATAAATATGTTTAAGCCAATCAGGTAACCCTAACTATAATTAACTCTAATGATACAGGATGTAAGATTAATAGCTTAACCCTAATCCCATAGTTTGTGTCTATTAACCCTTTTCTTCATAGAGATTTAGGTTAATATACTATTATATCTCCATGCAAACGACAGCCATTATTTAGCTATCATGCAGTGGATAAGTAGTCGCCATATCTATCCCACCTCCATAGATATTACTGGGACTACATGAGATTTAGGTTAATATACTATTATATCTCCATACAAACGACAGCCATTTAGCTATCATGCAGTGGATAAGTAGTCGCCATATCTATCCCACCTCCATAGATATTACTGGGACTACATGAGATTCTGGCCTTTATTATGAACATTGGTAGGGCTTACTACATTGTCAATGTCGTATTGGTTAAGGTGTCAAGAGGTGCTTCTATGAGTGAAAGGGTTAATGTTCTGTTACCAACATGGCAGTGATTAACAATATAAAACAGAACATCATGTTGTGTTGATGTGACTACCTTGTTGGTAACATCATGTTGTGTTGATCACTGTCATGTTGGTAACATCATGTTGTGTTGATTACTGTCATGTTGGTAACATCATGTTGTGTTGATCACTGTCATGTTGGTAACATCATGTTGTGTTGATCACTGTCATGTTGGTAACATCATGTTGTGTTGATCACTGCCATGTTGGTAACATCATGTTGTGTTGATTACTGTCATGTTGGTAACATCATGTTGTGTTGATCACTGCCATGTTGGTAACATCATGTTGTGTTGATTACTGTCATGTTGGTAACATCATGTTGTGTTGATCACTGCCATGTTGGTAACAACATCATGTTGTGTTGATCACTGCCATGTTGGTAACATCATGTTGTGTTGATCACTGCCAAAGCCCATGGTGGTAACATAATGTTTAATTCAGTGATTAACAACATTAACCCATTCAACCCCAAGTAACTGACATGGACTGGTCCATGATATTTTCAGACCAATAAATTAATAAGAAAATTACCTTTGGACCAGTTCATTTATCAAAATGAGTAATTTTATCTAAAAATAGTAATACTTATTACTGGCAAAAAAGTGCAGATCCTGATGAGACGGCTCGTCACGAGCCGGCTCATCTGGATCTACACTTTTCATAAGCCTATTTAGAGGCCTGTGGGGTTGAAAGGGTTAAGAAAGAAACTTTTATCCAATGGACATTTCTTATTTCATTTTATCACCTTGTTTTCAATGAATCCCAGCATTGGCTAACTTTCCTCTTTTATGATTTATGTTAGGGCCAGTCTTATTTCTACGATTTATGTTAGGACCAGTCTTATTTCTATGATTTATGTTAGGGCCAGTCTTATTTCTATGATTTATGTTAGGGCCAGTCTTATTTCTATGATTTATGTTAGGACCAGTCTTATTTCTATGATTTATGTTAGGACCAGTCTTATTTCTACGATTTATGTTAGGACCAGTCTTATTTCTATGATTTATGTTAGGGCCAGTCTTATTTCTACGATTTATGTTAGGGCCATTCTAGTCCCGACTATAATGATTTTTTTAATACCTAGTTCAGCGTGCCAGATCAATGTTAAAATATAATAGTCTCAATAGGTCAGTCAATAAAGACTGATTTCCATTTGTACACGTTCAATATAGGTGTTCTATACACAAGTACTATTGAATATCGTTGTATCGAGGCATGGTTGCTTAGAACCGCGAATCTAAACAATATGTATACAAACAGATTAATGTTAGTCAATCGCACGTCTTAAACTATTTCTATTATTTACCTTGGTGTAAAATTATAATACAGTGTTTAAGGAATTGAGATATGAATTAACCGTGAGTTTCAATTTATTATCTAAATTTGATATTATTTGTATTTGTATTATAAAAAATGTGAAAATAGGAATTTTTCAAAATGGAGGAATCTCTTGTTGGTATACACTTACTATTTAAAATTTAGGTTTAAAGTAAATCGGACATTTTGAATTAGGTATAGCAAGAAATAGATCCATAATTATATATACCGCTCTGTAACAAATCATTATTCTATTGTTAAAAAAATGTGTCCTATTGTATTTATTTTTTTGTATTAAATAGTTTTAGCCATGTCTGTACACTTTATACAGTGTGTTTCAGTTGTCTTGGTTATTTAATAGATCTATTAACTTGTATTAGAGTGTATTAGATTATTGGAAGATTTTAATATTTAAACATTCATTTGTGTGCTTGGACGGGTTCTAACCTGTTCCTGTGTTCAATACACCTCTTTTCAGGATTGTTGAATACAACGAAATTAAGGCATACAATATTTTCTAAACCCTAAACCTTAAATAGTTAAGTCATATAAGTGTTAAAAACCATTGAATTTAAAGCTTTACTGGTATATATTGAATGCTTGTAATGGGATATAAGACAGTGTATAATTGTGTCTGATGGGATAAGGCTGTGTGTGTGTGTACATAGGACTTTATTTATTTCAGGTGAGTTATAAACAATTTAAATAATTGTTTGTGCAATTAAAACTTGAAATACACTACATTCATAGTGAGTTTATATTTATATTATCTCATTTACATTTTATTCTTTTTAAATTGATAGAGACAGAGACCCATTCCAGAGTCTCCTCTTGTTCTTTTACGTGCACAGTGTAAAGCACCGACCAGAGACCTCGGTTTAAAGTCCATCTGTAAGACAAGTGTACAATGTTGCGGTTCAACAGTGTTTTGTACCGTATTTCAAAATACTTCATAACCAGATATTCTACTACCGTAGAAATGAGCGTGTTGTAGCTTACATTGAACCTAATACTTACTGGTACTCAATATTGTCAATTTATTGCCAGCTCAATATCCTGCGCATATTGATTTACGCAATCTTATGCAATAAACACTTGTCCATCCATTTTTATTGCTTTTCAAGAAGAAGAGGGTAGATATTTGCTGGGGATAAATCGTGTTCTGTGAATTGGTTACGACTAGGGCAAATACACTGATAACTTGAGAGTTAGAGAGCACTGCGAGTTTGCTACAGTACAATGTAGTGCCGATGTTTATTATCACCCAATGGGACCATGATAAAACCATTTAGACCATACACTGTTTAGTTTTCAATATTTATATAAGCTGATAATGGTCCACTTTACCTGTTAAAAAATAATTTATGACTTAAACATTTTCAGAAGTATGTGTTTAATTGTGGTAGTTATCTGTAATATGGTTATTTCGATGGCCTTAAATATCCCCACAAAAATTATATATGTACCAATATTTGTTAAAAAAGTTGGATTGTCTGTGACATATATATTTGGCAATAATTTGATGCAGTGCAATAGTAATGTTGCTTTTCCTTTAATTGAAACACAATGACCGTAATACATGTTTTACCCTTTCCCTCATAGAAGCACCTCTTGACGCCATTACCAATACGACATACATTGACAATGTAATGGCTAAACCAATGTTCATAATAAAGGCCAGAATTTTATATAGTCTCAGTAATATCTATGGAGGTGGGATAGATATGGCGACTACTTATCCACTGCATGATAGCTAAATGGCTGTCGTTTGTATGGAGATATAATAGTATATTAACCTAAATCTCTATGTAGTCCCAGTAATATCTATGGAGGTGGGATAGATATGGCCACTACTTATCCACTGCATGATAGCTAAATGGCTGTCGTTTGTATGGAGATATAATAGTATATTAACCTAAATCTCTATGAAGGAAAGGGTTAAATGGCTGTCGTTTGTATGGAGATATAATAGTATATTAACCTAAATCTCTATGTAGTAATGGGTTAAATGGCTGTCCTTTGTATGGAGATATAATAGTATATTAACCTAAATCTCTATGTAGTCCCAGTAATATCTATGGAGGTGGGATAGATATGGCGACTATTTATCCACTGCATGATAGCTAAATGGCTGTCGTTTGTATGGAGATATAATTATTAACCTAAATATCTATGAAGGAAAGGGTTAATTAAATTAATTTTACCAACTTTACCAATATTTGTTTATAAAATGCCTCATAATATTGCTGTTCATATATTTGCAGGAATAGAGTGTAGCGGAATATGGTTTATCAATATACAGTGCCCAGGGGGCCAATTGCTGCCATGTACAGCAGCCCCGGCCCCTGCTATGCTCTTCCTGGACTTATAGGACAGAAAACTCACGACCCAAGAAGTGCACATAATAGGGGTCCGGCATACCCATTTGGTACACGCCATGGTAAATTCAAGGATGACTGCAGCCCAGGACCCTGTTACAATCCTTGCCCTAGAATGTCGAGACTGGGACCAGATGGTACACCACACTATTCACTGTATTCTCGTCAAAATGATCCGGTTGTATTCAGGGCCCCCGGACCAGGTGCCTACTCGCCAGAGCAAGCCGGGAAGTCTGCACACTTCAACCCACCAGCATACCCTTTCGGAATTAGACACAAATACCGAAAATCAGACCAGACACCAGGTTAGACAGACATCTGATTTCTTTCAATTTTCCGGGATAAGAAATTTGTTGTCATAGTAGTAGTTGGCAGTTTCTTACGTAGGTTGGTGCACCCAAGTACTGGTTAACCGCTGTAGCCTGCCCAGGAAAGGTGATGTTAGGTAAACTGCCCGCCGGCGATATAGCCCAAAATGGTGCTGATGCAGGCGTAAAACCCGAAATATAACATAAAATTGTCGTAGTAGTGCATGCTGACATGCTATCTCTGTAGTATACACATGTAGTTGTGGGTATCAATCTAATAAATAATTCAGACAAATTTACTAGTATTGATCAGAGTTTCATGGTGGCTTGTTAGTTTCCAGGAGTAAGGCCTTAAAAATGTATATGTGTTCTGTAAGCCGAGCAGACCTTGTGTAATCGTAATCATTTTGCAAGTAGTCGGCCCCTGGTCTGAAGTCGACGGACCGGAGTTCTTCATCACTGACATCATTTCCTATTACAGATGGTCCGGATTAAATAGTGGCGATGGACTCGACTCCATCAGGAATGAGGTCTCGAGAGTGATTAATATAAGTTGTAAGAACCTGTTTCGCAATCGAGCTAAGATAAATGTGTATAAACATAGAAATTAATAGCCATAAATCTGCATTTCATACATCACAGTAGGATGAGCATAGGAATGCTTTAACGAAGGTCCCTGAGGATTGAAGCTTTAGCTTTTTATTTTTCATTTTTTTTAATTAAATTATTTCTTATGATGTTTATTTCCCGATATATGTCTTATTTTTATTGCAGGTACGTATCAATTTTTTCTCGTTTATTAATAATTCTGTCGGATTCTGATTCAAAATTGATGACATAGATGATAGTTGTGTTGATTGGCGTAAGATCGGAATTTATTTCATCCAATTTATATTTGCGCAAGTAGAAAAGCTTATTTCTGTGATCACGAGATGAAATAAAATCCTATCTTACACTACTAAGCACAAATCTTCTTTTTCTTTTATGATTTCCAATGATTTTGAATATATTATTAATATTTGTTAGATTCGTATTGTTAATTTTATTCATTTCAATTGCCCCTGTCAGGAACCTCATTCACTACAATACACAACCACTTATGTTAGTGTGCTTATTGTTAATTTTATTCATTTCAATTGCCCCTGTCAGGATCCTCATTCACTACAATACACAACCACTTATGTTAGTGTGCTTATTGTTAATTTTATTCATTTCAATTGCCCCTGTCAGGAACCTCATTCACTACAATACACAACCACTTATATTAGTGTGCTTATTGTTAATTTTATTCATTTCAATTGCCCCTGTGAGGATCCCCATTCACTACAATACACAACCACTTATGTTAGTGTGCTTATTGTTAATTTTATTCATTTCAATTGCCCCTGTCAGGAACCTCATTCACTACAATACACAACCACTTATGTTAGTGTGCTTATTGTTAATTTTATTCATTTCAATTGCCCCTGTCAGGATCCTCATTCACTACAATACACAACCACTTTGTTGTGTGTTATTGTTAATTTTATTCATTTCAATTGCCCCTGTCAGGAACCTCATTCACTACAATACACAACCACTTATTTAGTGTGCTTATTGTTAATTTTATTCATTTCAATTGCCCCTGTAGGATCCCATTCACTACAATACACAACCACTTATGTTAGTGTGAATGTCTGCAATAAAAAATAGGTCTGATATAATTTTCTAGTCAGTTTCTGTCTGCTGTCAATATTGAAAATGACAAACAAAATAATTCCATTAGAACATACTGTTTGATATGTACATGTAGAGCCTGTTATACTGGTATATAATTATGTAGAGCCTGTTATACTGGTATATAATTATGTAGAGCCTGTTATACTGGTATATAATTATGTAGAGCCTGTTATACTGGTATATAATTATGTAAATCCTGTTATACTGGTATATAATTATGTAGAGCCTGTTATACTGGTATATAATTATGTCAATAATGTTATGTAGATACTGTTATACTGGTATATAATTATGTAAATCATGTTATACTGGTATATAATTATGTAAATCATGTTATACTGGTATATAATTATGTAAATCATGTTACGTAGATACTGTTATACTGGTATATTATTATGTAGATCCTGTTATACTGGTATATAATTATGTAGATCCTGTTATACTGGTATATAATTATGTAAATCATGTTACGTAGATACTGTTATACTGGTATATTATTATGTAGATCCTGTTATACTGGTATATAATTATGTAGATCCTGTTATACTGGTATATAATTATGTAGATCCTGTTATACTGGTATATAATTATGTAGATCCTGTTATACTGGTATATAATTATGTAGATCCTGTTATACTGGTATATAATTATGTAGATCCTGTTATACTGGTATATAATTATGTTAATAATTTGAATGGATTTCAGGTCCTAATAGCTATAGTCTACCATTAATGATTGGAAAAACTGCTCAAAGCAGTAAAAAGCAGGCCCCTTGCTTTTCGATGACAGGTAGATCCCAAGTGGGTTCATTCTGTGAAGATAATTCTAAGGTTTGTTGACACACAAACAATGTAGCCCACCAGTTCCATATATATATATATATAGTCACATAGTTAGTTGGACTGAAATGATTCACCGAAATTGCGATGCATCATAATGTTTACCACACGATCGACTTCCCGATTTACTAGCTATCAATTCCAAATAAAAAGATTTATATACGTGTAATCTAATGCTCTAAATTCATAGCAAATTCTGGGATTTTTCGATGGATAGTTTAATATGCCTGAGGCTTGACTTTTATATGATTAATAACAGTGGAATATTATCAGATTGGGTAGGGTAGTATTGAAACTGCTAACAAATATTACGAATATTATGTAAACAATCAAAATTTGATTACGGTAATAAAATTCATGTTTGCGCAAACCTGCGAATCGTGACGCTTGCATCGTGAGTCGTGAATCACTCCAGTTCTAGTAGATGTAGATAGTATTAACTGATTTGCCGACTGTTTTGAGCATGAAGCTTCTGTGAGGTGATACACTTGATTCGTGTCTCTCGCATTTAAACAGCATGCAATAATGTTATATAGACACAATAGCCACCCTTATTGAATGGCCAGTGAAATCTGTATTTAAAAAATGTAAAAATAATGTAGAATATCTGAAACGATCCAAATTTGAGGATACTATTTGAAACACTGAACATCTATTTTATATACTGTGGCCTAGTGGTTAAGGCGTCCGCCTACAGAACGGGAGGTCGAAAGTTCGAACCTCGTCATGGGCTAGTTCTGATATAGCATGTTGGTGAGCCGTCAACTAGTTAAATAATGGTTACCGATTGCCTACCAGCCTGACGCCTGGCATACACGCATAGGATTCGGGAAGTACTGATGTTCGATGTTCATTAAAAAGGTGTCTCATAAGTCAGTAATGGCTGGCCCTTTAAATATGGGCGACACTATAATAAACAAACAGTTTATATTTAGACCGAAACATTAAGTTTGACTGGCGTAATTAGTAAGGATGGCTGCTAATTTCTTTATATTTCTATAATTATTTTCTTCACTTCTGTTTCTTTTGTTGCTTGTATGTTAGTGCGTCTATATTACAGCTGCCAATAGTTACACATTACCCAACATGATCGGTAAAACAGCGCAAAGCAGTAAGACACAGGCTCCTTGCTACTCATTAACTGGCCGATCAAAAGTAGGAGCATTTAGTGAAGACTTGATGAAGGTACTGTGTTCAGACTCGACCAACTTTACCAATAGGAACACCCTATGCAAACTCATTCAACCGATTCTCATCCACTCGGGGTTCCCTCTGTTTGAATGTTTGTCTGCGCCACTTCTGTTGCCAATTTAAAAAACTTGGAGCCAACTAAGAGCCATATAGTTCACAAATAAATATTTGAATCCATGTATTTGACAAAAAAACATGTGCCAAAAAAAAAAATTCACAAAATTTAGCACCAATATTTGTTTCGCCATTGGCGACCGACAGCGGGAACCCTGCCGCTGTGTACATCCAATGTAACACGAAAACTGATGGAAATAACTTTGTGTGTTTTACGTTTATTTATCGTCGTTACCGGTTGCCCGGTTACCGGTTACAGCGACGCCTCCTGAAGAGATTAGTCATTTTAAATATTTGGAGGATAGTGCAATGATACAGACAGAGACCCATTTCAGAGTCTCCTCTGGTTCTTTTACATGCATGGTGTAAAGAACCGACACAAGACCTCGGTTTAACGTCCCATATGAAAGACTGTTAATTTTATTAGGGCAGACGGGGAATCAAACATGTGATCACTGGATTACCAGTCCAGCGTGGAACTAGACTACAGATCCGTCTGTGTGGAAATAACTAAGTGCTAGTTGCCAGTATTTCAATCGAGACAATAGAATTTGTTGTATCAGCTTGCATAGGGTGTGCGAGTTGTGCTATTGTTTCAAGCAAGACAATAGAGACATTTTGTTGTATCAGCTTGCATAGGGTGAAAATGTTCAGTTCACCTCATGTGTCAAGAAAATCTACAGTTTATTCTTCAGTTGTTTTATCAATTATTTATTCTAAAACAATTTGTTTATTTTTGTTTGCCCTTGGTCATATAGTAAGTAATGTTTACATATACTATATAATTTACTATATGACCATAGGGCAAAAACAAATTGTGTCTTGTGACTGTGTACGGTAAGTACATGGCAGGATAATTTTGGCTCTGTCATTTTGACAACTGCATAATTATGTGTATGGATGATCACACGGGTTAAGGATGGTAGTGTGTCTCGGGACACAGTTCAGAAATCTCTATGATACGGTAAAACTCCCTGAAAACACTTGTACGGTACTTCAGCTTAAATATGGAGAGGTTAGGCAACTGATGGAGACTTCTTCTCTATAGTCGCACCTCTGGCGTTAGCCGTGTAGTAACTGATGTTGTACTGAATGATAATACGTAGCCAGTATATCTGGTGGGAGATACCGCTCTGCAACCTCTTAACTCTTTGCATGCTGAATAAAAAAAAGGTTGATTTATAAATAGTTCAAATAATTGTAGCAGATAACAATTCTTTCTGGTTTTCTTATTTGTAATTTAAACTATGTCATGGAATTTCTTTGGAATTGTTTTCACCGCTAGCTGGATAAAAAAAAGGTTGATTTATAAATAGTTCAAATAATTGTAGCCGATGACAATTCTTTCTGGTTTTCTTATTTGTAATTTAAACTATGTCATGGAATTTCTTTGGAATTGTTTTCACCGCTAGCTGGATAAAAAAAGGTTGATTTATAAATAGTTCAAATAATTGTAGCAGATGACAATTCATTGTGTTTTTCTTATTTGTAATTGGAATTTCTTTAGAATTGTTTTCACCGCTAGCATGCGACAAGTTAATTATGCTTTCTAGTTTAGTCTTATAAACATCTTTCTTATCTTTGCTATGCATGAATCTCTTCTCGATAGCGACTGGGTAACTTGCACTAATGTCAATTGGTACGACTGGGACGAATGGGACTGGGTCAAGTCTTATAAACATCTTTCTTATCTTTGCTATGCATGCATCTCTTCTCGTTGGGGACTTGGTAATATGCACTAATGTCAATTGGGACGAATGGGACTGGGTCAATTGTTTGGGTAACTTACACTAATGTTGATGGGGTCTGGGTGCCTTACACTTATGTCGATGGGGACTGGATACCTATGTAACCTGTCCTCACTGATGGTCACATTTTTGAGCCACGCTCAGGTCGTGTCTCTTTATATGAATAAGTTGGCAGTTTTTTTACGGAGTTTGGTGCTGGTTAACTGCTGGAGCCTGCCCAGGAAAGGTGTTGTTAGGTAAACTGCCCACCTGCGATATAGCAGCTGATGAAGGCGTAAAACCCGAACAATCAATGGGGACAGGATAGCTTACACTACACCAATGTAGATGGAGACTGGGTCAACTGTTTGGGTAACTTACACCAATGTAGATGGGGACTGGGTCAACTGTTTGGGTAACTTACACCAATGTAGATGGGGACTGGGTCAACTGTTTGGGTAACTTACACCAATGTAGATGGGGACTGGGTCAACTATCTGGGTAACTTACACCAATGTAGATGGGGACTGGGTCAACTATCTGGGTAACTTACACCAATGTAGATGGGGACTGGGTTAACTGTCTTGGTAACTTACACCAATGTAGATGGGGACTGGGTCAACTGTTTGGGTAACTTACACCAATGTAGATGGGGACTGGGTCAACTATATGGGTAACTTACACCAATGTAGATGGAGACTGGGTCAACTGTCTGGGTAACTTACACCAATGTAGATGGGGACTGGGTTAACTGTCTTGGTAACTTACACCAATGTAGATGGGGACTGGGTTAACTGTCTTGGTAACTTACACCAATGTAGATGGGGACTGGGTCAACTGTCTGGGTAACTTACACCAATGTAGATGGGGACTGGGTCAACTGTCTGGGTAACTTACACCAATGTAGATGGGGACTGGGTCAACTGTCTGGGTAACTTACACCAATGTAGATGAGGACTCGGTCAACTGTCTGGGTAACTTACACCAATGTAGATGGGGACTGGGTCAACTGTTTGGGTAACTTACACCAATGTAGATGGGAACTGGGTCAACTGTTTGGGTAACTTACACCAATGTAGATGGGGACAGGGTTAATTGTCTTGGTAACTTACACCAATGTAGATGGAGACTGGGTCAACTGTCTTGGTAACTTACACCAATGTAGATGGAGACTGGGTCAACTGTCTTGGTAACTTACACCAATGTAGATGGGGACAGGATTAATTGTCTTGGTAACTTACACTAATGTCAACAGGGACTGGGGCATTTGTCTGGAAGCATGTAAACACTTGTGTTATTTATTTGTATATTGTTTGCATACAAACATACACGGCTGCATTGCATTGCTTACATGCACACCATGACATGCGCACACATTACTGGTATTTACATTCATTGTAAATACAAAATGTAATGCAAAAACTAGTATTTGATATTCTACTAATATTACATTCTTACGTCATTATGACCTATGCTTCAAGGATTATGTCTATTTTAATTATAAAATTAATTTTCTAAAAATTGTACAATGGTGAGACACCCTTAGGGCATTGGTCTTGTTAATTTTTGAATCTCCATTCAGAAATACTTGTTGATTTGTTGCAGATTTTTGCGAAATTTTACTCAAGCTCAGAAAAATAAACAGTAAACACGATTTCTCATTATTCTAACAAATCTTTCTTTTTTTCTACGTTTTTATGTTTACCATCTATCTGCACATTCTAGTTTTTTACATGTAATATGTCTGGGTTGGGTTTTATTTCTACACCAGTACAGTCCGCCTCCGTGGTCGAGTGGTTAAGGTCGCTGACTTGTATACCACTGTAACCTATCATCACTGATGGTCATGGGTTCGAGCCCCGCTCAGGCCGCGTCTCATATATATGAAAAAGTTGGCAGTTTCTTACCGAGGCACCCATGTACTGGTTAACCGCTGGAGCCTGCCCAGGAAAGGTGTTGTTAGGTAAACTGCCCGCCGGCGATATAGCCCAAAATGGTGCTGATACAGGCGTAAAACCCGAGATATAACAAAAATATAACATTCTATGTACACCAGTAAAGTGTTCACCATGAAATTCCCTAGATAAAGCATTGACACAAACCCAATGTGTCCAGCACTGATGGTACAATATAACTTGCTGTAGTATTTCCAAGAAATTTGGGTTTTTTCTTCATTTTGTTTACAACCTTGCTTTTGGGCAGTTCTTCGTAAAAAAGTAAGTTCTTTGTATCTAGTACTCATTTTATATGTATGTTATTCAATGCAGACTCCTGGACCAGGAACATATGCTGTTACGAACCCAACATTGTACAAGAACAAAGGGGCCGCATACAGTATGACAAGTCGCAACCAAATGCCAGGTGACTCAACACAGAAACCCGGCCCTGGAGCACATTCACCCGAAAACGTACGTACCATGTTTTGGACATTTGATGCTTGTGTAGACGATCTAACAAGGCTATTTTATTATTTAGAGGTCATAGAGGTCATTTGCAATGTGTGCTTGTATCGCCTGAAAGTGTATGCATGTCATGCAGATCACTGTGGTAAATCTAAGCCAATTAACAACCGTATGCAAATACATTGTATCCATGACAAAACCAACATGCTGATACACACCTAACTGAAGAACTACTTAAAGCAATGTGTGCTTGTATCGCCTGAAAGTGTATGCATGTCATGCAGATCACTGTGGTAAATCTAAGCCAATTAACAACCGTATGCAAATACATTGTATCCATGAAAAAACCAACATGCTGATACAAACCTAACTGAAGAACTACTTAAAGCAATGTGTTGGTATTGTCATGAGTTTGCTGTATATAATATGCACACATCTGACAAGAGTGTTACAAATGCAAAACCCTTGCGAAAATGCAAGAGAAAAATTGGTTTGTTTGCATAATTTAGAGTTTTCTGCATATATTATTTTAGTCTTCATAATAACCAGATTAATAGCTAGATTAACATTCATAGCATGTTGCACTAATGCATAATATAGTACTGTATAATTATATAGGTAGTATATCAAGCGAAGAAGCAAAACACTCTTACATGTTTTATGAAAATTAATGAGCTATAGTTTACATATTTCACGAAAAGAGCAATAGTTTACATATTTCATGAAAAGAGCTATAGTTCACATATTTCATAAAAAGAGCTATAGGTTACATGTTTTGTGAATAGTAATGTGTTATTGTTTATAAATGTGTTTTGTGAATAGTAATGTGTTATTGTTTATAAATGTGTTTTGTGAAGAGCTACAACATACTAACACTGGTGACAGTACAAGGAAATCAGTCTTGGTTCATTGTTGGCACTGTGAGTGCCCCCTCAACAGTCATTTATTTACCATGTTTCAAGTTTATTGGCATAACAAACAAAATACAATTTGCATATGGCAAATAACATGGACGATATGAAATATGGCAAAGGTAACAAATACAATTACGTTCAACATCACAAATTATACATCATAGGAAACTGTTTACACAACAGTCAAATTTTCAAGGGTATTTTTTTCGAATTTTAAAAGCTTCATTAACAAACTTTGATTTGTTATATATTTAAAATGCTTTTTCTTGCTAGAAGACATCGTGGCATTAAACTGATTTACTGTATGTAGGCCATGATATATGTTACCTAAATATTTATTATGAATGTCGGAATATCTTACACGTAGTACAACATAACAAAAAAATTCGGACTCTATCACATTTATATTACACAACTTGCATTTCGAAACTATGTGAACACAATGCCATTCTGAGACAAGTAAACTGTCTTCGGAATGAATCATTGGAAATGATATCTAAATATTCTTCTGATTAAACCGAATGAATCTTTAAATCTCTTATATATTATATAATAATCTAATTCAGGAATAGTATTTAATGAAGAACTCTATAAATAATCTTCAATAATAATGATCTGTCCCTTTGTGGCAGCAGTTGATTCTCATGTATGAGTTAATGTAGCATACGTTACAAATTACATATGGTATCGATCTTGGACTGCAATCAGGAACAATTAATTATACACCTTATTGAGAGACATTGTATTTACCAATTTAAGTTTCTTAGAAAAATGTATTTGACGGATTTCTTGGCTTTTTCAACAAATTTCTGGAACAATTTTTTTATGACTTTTTGGTTCTACAATCGGTCCGCCAGTTTAAAATTCGGTCCTGGACTGGGAGACCGGAGATTTTAGAAGCAATCCAACTCAAATGAACATGACTGAATGGTAAATGTAGGCTTTTACTGGACACCACATCACTGCTTTACCCGTATGGTTCCCAGCTTTTACAATATTTATCTCTGTTAGACTCAATCTGTCAGTTACATCATAATGGCATGATCTCGACGAGACATTCAATCACAAATTTAATGTAAAGTGGTTTTCTGTCACAAGAAAAAGCATTTTCATACATAAAATATTAGTTTGTGTATGTGAATGGTAAAATTATTGTTCACTTAATGAACATGAAAAGCTAATATTATCACTCATTTAGCGCTTAATCGGCGAAATATAATTTGATTGTGCCTTGAAACAGGGCAAATAATTCTGCTCTATATACAAGCTATGTATTTAAATCTACATTATCGTCCACCACGTGCATGCTAACACTATTTCACGAGTGTGTCTCAACGAGTGCTACTTACTGCCTGCCAAACTTGTAGTTTGGTCTAATTTCATAGAATGTCATATAATACTGCGTGGAAGCTCATTGCTTGGTTTCATATCATATCATATAATAATGCCATTAAAAGCTTGTTTCTCAGTCTTATACCATGTCCGATTGTCATAACTATAATTATTAACTCCTTAATAAATTTAAATCCATCGAAGTCATGCATGCATTTTCTCACACGTAACTTTTCAAGCCAGCATGAATTGAAATAACCAACCTCTTTATCTGCCTCATGTACATTGTACTATGTTTGGCGTAGATTGCTCAACTCTGTTTCTCTGCTGGAGATGAGTATATTCGTAACAGCATAGAGCCAGATCAGATGGCGCAGAACGTGTGGCACAGAACATGTGCACACAGAACGTGTAGCACAGAATGTATGGCACATAACGTGCCATCTGATCAGATTCTATGTACATGTAGTTTGCTATTCGGATAGTGGAGCTAAAACACTTACTGAATAGCAAACAACATAGATTCTGATCAGACTGGGTGTTTCGCCGCGGCTGATCTGGTTCTATGTTGTTTGCACATTCCTTTCAATTTATTCAGCATTTAATAAGTTAATTTAATAAATAAATTTAAGAATATTTTGTGTTGAAGTCTATATTTAAATTAACACATGCATCTGTTGATAAAGGAGTTGATATGTTGTGAAATGACATGTTCCTCTCACAGCTATGCATGTGAGCCCTACTGGATACAGATTCTGTGAGTGTGAATGCTCGAACGATCGTGGTTCTACCTTGCCTGAAAAAATATGTTCGGCAGAGAACTTGGGGTTGTTTTTTTATCACCGAAAACAGCTGGAATCGCCATATGACTTAAGCTGTTGTTGCGACTTTAAATCCAATAACAGTGCTATGTGTCTCTTCTTATTCGTTTTACGTGCACAGTGTAAAGCACCGACAAAAGACCTTTAGGTTTAACGTTTATCTCTTTTGTACTCTTTCTGTCGGTTTAAAGTACCATGTGGAAGACGGTTAATATTATAACGGTCAGACTGGGGATGCGATCCCTGGATTTGCAGTCCAATGTGTTAACCACGGGTCTACTAAAATATACTGCTTTGCTCTCTCTCCACGTAACGTTAGTTATTGGTTCAACACTAAATCCAATCAAATATAGCAAATTTGATAGCTTCTGACAGTTGAAGCAGCGTTTTAATTTTAATTTCAATACACCATAAATATGTCCATTCTCTTTGGTTGATTGAAGAAATAGAAATACTTGGTGCTGATGGCAAAAACATAATGTTGTACCATATATTTATATTGGCGTCCGTTGTCATTTGCGACAAAAGCAATTTCAATGCCTTCTTTTTCCTAGAATATCTTATTTTTACTGATTAATAATTTGATGCATGTTGGTTGGCATTCACTATTTCTGTTCAGTTTTGAGTGACCCATGCCACTTTTTAATGGATTTGTTAAAGTACTTGTCACAAGAAACATTCTCAATTTCTGTGTTACTTGTCTTAATGTTATTTCCGAAATATTGATGCAAATCCAAACACAAATTGATATTCAGTGGTTGTGTTTTTGTAGGTTAGAATTAATAAGAAAGCTCCTCCGAGTTACAGTTTTGGCATCAGACATTCTGAGTATACGGCACCAATTATTGTGCGAAGCATGGATTAAGATTGTAATTTACATTACGGTAACATTTGTGTCCAAACAGTTTGCGTGTCGTTTATGATTTGTTGTGCCTTTAAACAAAACCACTTTTTGTGGGGTAAATAAATATCAGTCTTGTTTCAAGTAGTTATCAATTGATGCATATTGTTTGTTTGTTTATTTGTAATATTTCTACTATTGTTATTGCTGGATTTATATTTACAAATACATGTTAATGCAAGACATGGCAATACCAAAGAAAGCAAATGGATCGGGCAGTATGTTCTAGTAAGATTAGTTTATAAAATATGGCCCTTCCAGAGGAATTATTGTGTGCATCTCGTTGTTTTAAACTACCTTAAAAGCCAAACCCCCAACAAATATAGCCATATTGGAAATCATTTAGGAAATGAGAAAAGATGCAAAACTTAACAAAAAAGAGTTAAACTGGCATAAAATTGCAAGAAAATGAAATTCATATAAACATAATTTCGAATTACATTTGTTTTTTTGCATACAAATATTCGCCATGGAAATGAAATAATTCAACTAAACAACAAACATTAGCAACAGTGGTTGACATAATAAAATTATGTAAACCAGTTAAAAAAACCATACTGAAACAACGTGTATCGTTCATAACTATTGTTTAATTAATTTCACAATTTGTTCCTGCGTAAATTAGTTTTGGACTATGATACGGTATCATTAGATTACCTCCACTGTATAGAATAATGAAATAATAAAAGAAATGTCTATTACGGACATTGCTAACCATTTTCTGAAATTCATATTTTCATTTTTGACAGTTTGTAGATCATAGAAACAACTTTTTAATTATGGAAAAAATTTCAAATTACTTCTGAAAAATATGACAACTTGTAATATTAGTTGTATACGATTTTATGCTCAGTGCTATAAGCACGAGCCATAGACCTCACCCCACAAAAATGTAACAACATTAAATGCATGTTCTATTAATTTGCTTAGTCCGTACGCCGTCTCTGTTTGGTCATAGCCTATATGCATTGTATTGTGTACATGTAAATTATTTTGGAAAAATGCTAAATTAAAATTTTATCTTTAAGAGTTGAATATTGTTCATTAAATAATTTTAATTAGAGAAAAAGTTGATATGAATGAATACTGGTTTCCTTTGCTGTTTTCTCATGGTTGAAATGTTGTTGTGGTCAGTTTTGCATAACCTTGAATTGTGCCTAACATTTTATTGCTACCTTTTACTGCTTAGTCACACGAGGCTTGTAACAGACAGAGAAGCTAGTCAGGCCGACATGGTCATAGCAGAGAGACGTAGTGTACTTAGAACCATTGATTTTCAGTTGTTCACTGAACAACGTATATACAAGTCTAGTCATTTGCGAGTTGCTAGGTAGATTATTGCTAGATGGTACATGTAATTGCATAGCAAGAAGATGAGAGCCTAACAAGAACAACGCTGATCACTCTGGCATAGTGTGCATAGGTGAGGGTTTAGAAGCTAGCTTTTTGTAGACGTGTGCTTCCATCAATTGACAATTTGTACATTTCAGGTATGCCTGAATAAGATCCAAGCTCCCCAGCCCAGCTTCGGAATCCGTCACACACAGTATTTGGCTCCCCTTATCGTCAATGTACAAGATTAAAATGTTATTGGATAAAATATACAAACTTTACGAATGCTTTTAAAATACTGGTTATACAGCAAGACTGTAATTTTGGAAATTTACTTATATATTTTTGAACAATCATATTGGAGTTTTACATTTTGTGATAACGTTATTTACAGATAGTAGGCAGCAACAAGTTGCTACTGTTATAATGCTTGCATTTTCTAATAAATGGACAAATTGAATGCTTGTTTTTGTATGTTGCATAGATTTAATAGTACTCACATTTTGTGCTTATAATGTTGTAACTTGATTTGGAAAATGTGGTTAAATATGTAACTTAATTTGGAAAATGTGGTTAAATATGTGTACGGTTTCCTCATTGATAAGATCAAAATTTAGAATTATATTGGTATTACATGTGTAACATGTACCAGGTAAATAATTATATGTTGAAATTGTAACTTACAATACATAAACGGACAGTTTTGAAATTGTAACTTACATAACACAAATACATTTTCAAATTGTCACTTACATAACACAAATACATTTTCAAATTGTCACTTACATAACACAAATACATTTTCAAATTGTCACTTACATAACACAAATACATTTTCAAATTGTCACTTACATAACACAAACTCACAAATTATGTTGCAACATTGTTGGTGTGCTGCTAATGATGTTTAATGACAACAGGTTTCATTTGAAAGAGCATGTTCAATGAATTATATATAACGTTTTCAACGAGTACAGGGTTTTCCTTAGTATTATGTAGCTGTGATTGCTTAGTGGACCAGTATTATACGACAATCCATGACATGAGATTGTGACTTGACGACAACATTCACATCAAATATTTTGAAAATTCTTTTTATCTTCTAACGACTTGAATTTTGTGTTGATTGAACGATTAGTGAGTTACTGTATTACTACTAATTGTACATTAGATTTTGGTGAAACGTGTAATATACATATGATATGAATATATTTCCTATATAGTTTGCTCTCCATGTTTCTCATTTAGAATTATTTAAGTATTGGCACGTTTTATGTAAAGGAATCTAGCAGGGATTTTCCACAGCATTAATCTGCTATGCAGACACTATGTAGTGTGTTATTGTTCTTAATTTCATTTCTGAGACAGTACTATATATATAACTAAAACAGTAAATTTACATCTACTTTTTTCAAGATACAAACATATTTTGGTTGCATCTCTTTTAGGTCTATTTAGGTATTTTTCAAAGCCAATTAAAGTATTATAAATTAGCAAGAAGTCAAATTAATTCTACTTATAAAATACGTTACTATTTTGTATTAAATATACATTTTTTTGTTACATTATATATTATTGTTATCATATTATCAGTCGAAATATCTTACTGTCGAAATATATTGCTGTCGACATATCTTGCTGTTGTTTATATTTTATTGTGACTCTTTACAGTAAGTCATTAAGACTGTACTTTTGTCTGTTAGTGACATTTTTATTTAATGCATCGGGTGATGATGCATCACAAAGTATTCTATATAATATTGCCCACTACAGTATTCTCCTCAATTTTTATGCGTAGTATTATTATTTCGTACAATCTTGTCTGTGCTTTTATTTTTAGTTTCTCTTTCTTTGCTCAAAACCGTGATAAGTATTACATTTTTACAGGGAGTTAATTTCTTGCATTCTGCGGAAAAAAACTTAAAGAGCATAATATATTCTATAATTTTAATATTTATTTATTTCCCTCCTACTTTTGAATTCAACATAAAGACAGATTTGTGTTCGAAATTTAATCTAAAGGGCTATATAGTTGTATAGGCATATTAAGTAAAAATGAATTTAAATGAATTTAGATAATTTTAGTAAAACACAGTGATAATAACATGACTAAAATTTCTTTTTTGCATTTTCATATTTGGGGGCCATAAGTGCCCCTTTAATGAATGTCCCCACCCTATTCCAAAGTTTCTATTTCAATAACTAATTGTTGGCTGTTTTATTTTGATATTTTCAATTTGAACTCTACAATAACTCAAAAGTGATTATTCTTTTAATATATTTTAATAGTTTTAGTTGTTCTTATAGAGCTAACTTTGAACATCATAATATTATGTGTACATGTAGAAAATCTAACAATAAAGTGTCTGATGTTATACAGTACTATTGTTGCTTTGTTTTCTAGATCTAATTGCTAGTTAGACCATTATAAATTAATTGCTAGTTTGTTATCCAAATTTTGTTTAAAAGCTTATGTTTTAGGATTCTTTTTGAATATTGGTTTTTTAGGCATATGCATACATACCGTAGTACAACATTTTGGAACATCCAAACAAATATCCTTGGATCTAAATAACAATTCATTTAAATTTGAAATACATTTGTTATATAAAGGCATTCAAATAATCTGTAGATGGATCTGTAGTCCAGTGGTAACACACTGGACTGGTAATACAGGGATCGCAGGTTCGATCCCACGTCTGACCCTAATAAAATTAACAGTCTTTCAGATGGGACGTTAAACCGAGGACTCGTGTCGTGCTGTACACCGTGCACGTAAAAGAACCAGAGGAGACTCTGGAATGAGTCTCTGTCTGTATCATGCACTATCCTCCAAAATCTAAAATGACTAATCTCTTCAGGAGGAGTTGCTCATATAGGCAACTGGTAGCGACGATAAATAAACGTAAAACACACACACACACTGTAAGGTGATATCATATATACATGTATATTTTGCTTCAGTTCAAATAATTTAATTGTATATAAGCATACCCCACTTGCTTATTATAACTTTATATTTTTGACCCACTGGTTCAACAACTTTAAGCATACCACCTCTTCTGTTCAAACAGTTTAAATATGATTTTAGTTTCAAATCCGGTTTGGTGGTGGTGACAATCTAGCAATTTATAATGAATGTCATTGGCTTTACTAATTTAGTGTTATGTATAGCTGTATGTGTCTTTCAGCTTGTGATTCATCTCTTATATGAAATACTGACAGCATGAATGAAGCAGGGCATTCAAATTAATGATATAAATAATTTCCCTTAAGACCTCTACCTGGAGGCCAATGGTCAATAATGTAAGCCAAACATTGGTTATTGTGTTTGGCTGGACAGGATAACTCAAAAAAATTGTTGATGGATTTTGGTATACCGGTACATGTATATAGATATATAATGACATTGGCTTTGCTAATACAGTGTTTTCGCCAGGGTGCATTTCTTGACACAATGGAATGGCCAGAGACGAAATGAGAATCATTGAATGCGTTTTCCATGACTCAGCAATATTTTGACAGCAGGTTGTTTACTTGTTACAATGAGCGAGTCAGAGCTAAAACTATGGTTGCTATTGTTGAATTATAGTTTAACTAAATAACCTCTAACACAAACACTGACTTGACCAGAGTGACATCATACATGTACATGTAGTTCAACCAGCCAAAAAGACTACTGTCTAATAAGTAGTTCCTCCAGTTCCAAGATGGCGGCTAACAGATAAAGAAATCTTAGGGAGCGGAACATTTTGAATTGAAATTCGAATTCGGAGATACATTATGCGTCTTTTATAGTCTATGAATTTGACAAATAGCGCGAGTTCGCATAGCCATTCTACTAGACGTGCGCAATGCATCTACTATAGTTCAACTATAGTTTCAACCCGATCTCTCTCAATTATGTACACCGAAAAGTGTTCATATGTCATAGACCCGGTTTATGGCTTTGGTAGTGACGGGGTGTCATGTTTAAACTTGCTTGGATATGGCCTAAAATGTATGATTAGTGTCAAGCTTATGGTGTATCATAATGTTCTTAAACAATTTATTTTGGTTTTGAACCTGAAATCATTTGCTCGGGCCCCAAGCATCTGTGTCATATGTCGGGAAAATTCCTCCATCGAAACAGCACAACTTGTCTTCTTTTCCAAGAGCACTAAACCGAAACTACATCACCTAGCCCGCGATATGGCTAATAGTCCTGCCAAACGTAAAACTACACCAACACGCGAATTGAGAACGGAGCGGATGCTAGAAGATGCGTGGTGATGCGTATAAGTAAAAATGTTAGGTTCCCATTTCCTGGCACCGATAGGTCCCATTTCCTGGCACCGATTTGTGAAGTTGGGTAGGTAGCTAGGAAAGGGTGGGTAGTAGCCTGGGTGCCAGTCTGTCGATTTTTAACTTCTGGCAAAATGATGCAAAATATATCGACGCCTGTTCCAAGACTAGTACATACCATTATGTCCTATTGCATTGTGGCACTATTATATAAATTCATAATATACTCATTACCCCAATGCATTTTGAAAATAACCCACTAAAATTGGACGTATACAAATTCGATTATGAAATAAGTTCTTACAACATATATTTGTACATATGCCGGTCTGCCTGAGTCTTATCTACAAGAAAGTGATCCAGTGAGCCAATCAACATATGCTGAATCTCGTGAACAAAACGGCTACGATTCACTTGCATTCAGTGTTGGAAATGTGTATTACTGTAATAATAATTGATACAAATATTACGCTTATTATCTGCTGTCCATGTAAAAATGGACGTTCATTATTGCTCGACGAACGGCAGTGATATTATGTATTCATTACACCAGACCATAAATGAAATACATCCATTAAAAGGAATAACTAATAACCTTAAAGGTTATTTTGATGAAGATAATAACTTTTGAAGATTATCGAACATTTTTATTTAACACAAAGACACACACTGTGAGCTATTAAATCCTTGACGTAGCTGTGTGGATTTTGTCAAGTATCACATCAAAGTCGAAGAAACATGAATTAAAAACTTATTAAATAACTTAATATTCTTTTTTTAATAATGCAGGGTATATTTCAGACAATGGAATGCAAACTACTCCATGTAGCAATACGGAGTAAAGCATGTGATCGTTGAACATTTATAGTACATTATGATTTGTATTCATTATTTTTCTTTACATGGAGTGGATAGCACAACAGAAAATGAAACCGGTTTCTAACAAACTCGTGAAATAAGTAAGAAATATTATGCATGCAAGTGCTAGTAGAGAAATGTATAACGAAATTTACAAACCAATAACCAAAATTATAGAAAATCAGAAAGTATTTCGAAATATATTACACACGGTATTGACGATTTAACAAAAGAGACGTCATAATTTGTAACAGTCCATGTGTAATTGCAGCTAACCTATGAACGTTAAGATCATTGGGGGGGGGGGGAGTGTATGACGAAGAATAAGCTCAAAACCCAAATCATTTTATGTAATTTAATGAAGACATTGATTTAGATATACTGGGAGTAGAACTAGAAGGTGTTGTAGCAATAGTAGCAAAAACAATATAAGAACTTTAAATTATTATAAGGCGACAGTAAAATGTAATAAAAAAAACAAAGAGGTATATTTTAGAGATAGAGTAGATAATTTTGTAAAATATAAAGTGGAATTAAGCGATATTAAAAAACGGGGCAAGTATGTGTGGAAAGGAATTAGATGGAAACCAACTTCTAAGCGTACCGGACAGTTCTTTGGAGTCTGGTAGCTCAGCTCCACCGGACTTTTCTTGTAGTACAGATACTTTAGTAGCTGATTTGTAACTTATTTGTGGTTGGTTCTATTCTATCTATCCTACTTTAATGTCGAACCCCTCGCGGGGATGTAGACATGTTGCGCGTCAGAAACCGCAAAGAAGTTAAAAGTATGAGTAGTTAAAAGCATAATTTAAGAAAGTAATGAAAATAAGTTGTGGTAAAAGTTTAAAAACAGCTGCGCAGAACAACTAGGGGACTGGCATGATCAATATGGCAGACTGTCGTATTGAATTGCTCTATGGTAGGGAGATGGACAATGTCAGGAGGGAGATGGTTCCAATGGTAGATTGTTTTTGGAAATATTACTATATAACTATTGATGCTGGTAATAATAAACCAAGAACGAAAGAAACGGGGGAATAAATATAATAGACGAGTTAATAAAACTGAACGCACTATTATATGATCAGTCACCGGAACTGCACGAATTGGTATGCAGCAAAGATAGTTCAGAAACAGCAAGGGTTAAATGTGAACGCAATGCACCTGGTAACGTTTCAACCCGATTTAGCTGTACTTTCTTTTTTGCTATGCATAACAGTATTAACACCTTCATTTATTTGTGGCATAATATTAAGCCCAGCACGATATCAATATAATCCATTTAAATATGGCGATAATGCCGGATGAGCATTTCATTAAATCATTGCTTTTCTGAGGTTTAGAAAATGTTACATCCACGTCAGATTCAAACTACTATTCAATTAGCGAAGGATAATGAATTGATTTACAGAGCTACTAGTAGGCCCTACTGACAAGTAGTTTGGTTGTTTCAACATAGTATTATTCTGTTCCGAGAATGAATTTTAAAGCAGAACGTTTACAAGTTTCAGAAAGGTTGTAAAATGGTGAGATTATCTTCGAGAAATAAATGCACAATTAACAGGCATGAGGCAAGGTGGTGTGGTTATATTTTAGAATGGCCTCTATTCTGCTACACCATAAGCATGTATGTGTTTCCAACTTTCAAATAAAGCTAATTCACAACAGCAGAATCCCCATTTACGTGACACATTTAAAATAGATTAGAGGTCAGAAATGGTGTTATTTTTTGTATCCCGATGCAGAATATCCAAGAATAATATGTCCAGAGACCAAATAATAAGAACACATGTTGTAGTTAGAATGTTTCAAATTGTTTGGATTAATTTATTTCAAATTTGAAATTAATATAAGAGACTTGAAATTGACCAACAAGATCAAATTTAAACAGTGCAACTGCTAGTGATATTCCCGTGTGTGGTATCGTCATATAGTTTGTCTATTTAAATATTAATAAATTTAGTATGTCAACAAATTTAATTGAAGTGCTTCATTGTTCTTTCATATGTGTTTCTCTGTTTTTATATACAGGTTCTTGCGAATAAGCCACAGCGTCCTCGATTCAGTTTTGGTATACGTCACACACAGTTCGAGGCTCCTTTGATAATTCAAACGAATGAGTAGACACTTCCAACATCTAATGGCTATGTGGAAGCTCCAAACATCTGTAGCGTCATCGAACTATTTATTTATTTTATCGCACGGTGACACCGCGGAAGTTCCAGGAACATATTGATGCAGATCAATCTGTTACCGCTGTCTTCCCATGACATGACCGGGTCCTCAAACGATCACTTATCAAACGCGGTCGGGTATATTGTAAAATGTACAAATAAAATAAAACCAGACAAAGTGGAATGTAAATTCCGTCTGGTCCCAGAAGAGTTGCAAGCCCCAATGTCATAGCTTTAATTTTTTTCTTTGACGTTAGTGATTATCTGAGAACCCGACCATACCATTCTACGATCGCGACAATAGTCCGAACTGCATCCTCATATCTGAGCAGAATCGATTAGAAAACATATAACAGTTTATATTTTCTTAGTCGCTAATTCTTTCTCTTTCGAGAACGTTGTATTTTAGTAGGAATGTTCAAAGTCACCGTGTACTTCATGTACAGCGGTTCCGTTGTTACATTATGCTCACAATCTGCATACTGTGATAGCATGGTATAACTGATATTGTGTTATAAATGGAAACGTATTTAGTCGATTTTGCTGATTTGTTGGACTATTGTTACGTGAACTAGAACAATTCATTATCACTTTCGTGACACAATAATTATATATGTTGCAAACGAGCACACCAATGTGCCGCAAATATTATTTGATGAAAACTGGACCCTACCCGGTCGCTGTCACATATGTTAACAACGTGTTTTCTATTCACTGGATGGCCATTTCTTGAAACGGGTAATGTCTAGACTGATGTATCCATGTTATTGAGGTATGACACACAACTTAGGTCATATGTGTGTGTGGAATCTTTGTAGAAATGATAACGTACTTGCATAAAAATCGCGAAAGAATAATCTGTTTTATAAAGTTATCGTATGTTTCTTTAAGATCACGTATTTATCTGCTATTTTGATATATACTATTTTTCTTCTTGTCATTTTGTGTGAGTGCCTCCATTTTGTCTTTTTTCGGTAGCAATGTAAAGATTAGTATTGATGGAGCTAAACAGTATTCTGAGTAAGTTGCTTATAACAAACAGTATTCTGAGTAAATTGCTTATAACAAACAGTATTTATTTTTGTCCATGGATATAAATGAACATTTCCATTTACAATATGCACGTGTTCAATTTTTGGATTAAATCTCAATACCCTTTTAAATGATTGAGTATCTATAGTTTAAATGTAGACTGTTTCCCTATTTAATCCTGCCATAGTATTAATAAGTGAGTTTAAGTAGCAAAGCAAGGCCATTCTTCAAGTATATTCTTAAGATATGAAGCCATGATTATTTATTCTACGAATTATAATTTTCAATTCTTTTTATATCGGATTCCGATCTCGTATAAATATGCTCGGATTGTTCTGTGTGGTTATCAGTTATCAGTTTCTTAAACGTGTTTGATTTTACATTCAAATTGTGCAGATGAATATCACGATAGATTCCATCGCATTTAGGAAAGTGTCATACAGTTTTCAGTTTTCGTAAACTAATTAAAGTATACAGGTTACTTTTTTGTAGTTCTAGCACCGATGTTGCAAAGCTTTACTGAAATCTCAAGTCCATTTGTCAGCAGTGTCAAATCGTGTCTCTTCCTGTTCTCTGTCTCAAGCATTCTGATTGGTAGTATTACCAGACTACAAAGAATCACTTTGATTGGTTGAATCAAACGACATATCTCGGTAATCAAACTATCTCAACATGGCTGTCACTGTTCTCCGTCTCAAGCACTCTGATTGGCTGAATCTCTGACAGTTTTGTCGAGATACCATTGATTGGCTTCAACCGAGTCCTTTTCTTTGTCTCAAACTCTCTAATGAGACTGCATTTGAACACATCTTAGTACAAAGCTATCCGATTGGCTGCTGTTGATTAAGCGAATGAACTTCACGTGAGTATGTGAGAAAATTTCTTGAAAAAAGCAATTGAATACATGATGTATCAATGGATATTTGCTCTTTCTTAGCAACTAGCAACGAACCATCAGATATATTCTGTGTATAATTGATATATAAATCATTTGAAGTAATATGTGTCAAAATGGTTGTCAATGCATTTATTTGATAAACTATCAGAAATTCACCTGGGACTGGTTTCACAAAATTATTCAAACTAAGATATGTCGTAAATTGAAAATGATGGTAGCTGTTATTGTGTATTGTTACATTGCCACCATTGCATGTGTATTTGTGTATTATCTATGTCTCGTTACAGTATTATGTCATCTGTGATAGTGTGAGAGTAGTATTCCCAAGTAGTTGTTGTTGGTGCATTAAGTCAATAACGACAACATAAGTTTATTTATTTATAGATTCGACTTATTTCACTGACGCGATAGTCAAAAGAGAATTATCTGCTCAAATATAATAGTATTATTTTGTCTTCGTTTTACACCAGAGTAGCATAAATATAAGCAATTTTCATACTGTTGATAGGGTAAAAAAATAGATCTATGTCATTGGCCCGTTTTCAGCGGATACTATAATTGAAAGGGAACCATTTGAAGTTTTCGTGGATTTTATGCTCAATCATACAACTGAATGTTTAATTGTGAAACAGGTATTTAGTTGTACTAATAAAATACTTGTTTTGATTTATGTTCCTTTGTTTGTTTTCATCATATGTGTGTGTTTTACGTTTATTTGTCGTCGCTACCGGTTTCCCATATGAGCGACGCCTCCTGAAGAGATTAGTTGTTTTAGATTTTTGGAGGATAGTGCAATGATACAGACATAGACCCATTCCAGAATCTCGTCTGGTTCTTTTACGTGCACGGTGTAAAGCACCGACACGAGACCTCGGTTTAAAGTCCCATCATATTATTGTCTGCTTTTCTTTTATTGATCAGTGCATTGTGGGTATGAATATTTATGATAGAGGGTTATTATGCTTCTTGGAACGGAACCAAGTATTGGGCACCATACGGAGTGTTGAACATTACTGTCAAACCTGTGTTAGTGGTCACCTCTATGAAGCAGTCAACCTGTGTTAAGCAGCCAGTTTCCCAATATGTTGTTGGTTGTTGTCTTATATAGTTGACCTCTATTAAGCAACCACTCTCTGCGATTCTACCGCTAACTTGAATTCGTGGATTACAACGCGACAATGCACAATTCCGAGACGAAAACCGTCATGTAGCTTTTGTTCCGACGGCTTCCAGTTGCTAGATGGTAGTCTTCATATGCTGGCATACTCGCGATGATGGGGGGGGGGGGCAGATCATGACTTAGTAGACTGTTCGTGGCTATTTCGTTCCACAATTAATTCATGAATCAGCACGTTAGATTTTTGTTATGTTATATTTCGGGTTTTACGCCTGCATCAGCACCAGTTCGGGCTATATCGCCGGCGGGCAGTTTACCTAACAACACCTTTCCTGGGCAGGTTCCAACGGTTAACCAGTACTTGGGTGCCCCAACCTCCGTAAGAAACTGCCAACTCGACCACGGAGATTTTTGTCATATTTTGGGCGACTACAAAAGAAAAACAAAATGAACACTTTTTATACGATGTATTACTATTTTAATCTAGAAAAAGGTCTAAAGGCTAATGTGTAACACGATGGCAATTGCAATCTTCAAAAGTGACCCGGTATCGCTAACATTGGTAATTCGTTTAAGCATAATTTATTTCAACAATGTTACAACGTATATACATATATTAGAGGACATAGAAAACGCCACACTCGGATACGTGTGTTTTTACATGAAAAACAATAACTATATAAATACATAGTTTTAAACATTTTGGAATAGTTTTAGTAATTCAGTTTGTGATTTGTAATAAAGATGCGATATATCTTTGATGGAATCTTCGTATTTCGTTTTCGTGTAACTAATCATATAATGTAGGTGTGCGTTTACCGTGTCCTCTAGTATATAATGTAGGTGTGCATTTTCTATGTCCTCTAGTATATAATCGAAACACTTATAAGTACTATAGACACACTGAAGTTATTCTCTGTGAAACTCTCTTGAGGATGGTCAAACATCTATATTCTTATTTCAGTCTCATCAATGTTCATAAACACATATAATATATAAAAGTCCATATAAAAGAACATTGCCACTCTAGTAGAGTTATAAGAGACTGTAGCTGTAATTATAATTCATAAGATACCGTATATGTACACTGTACTAGCTCGAACAGAGAAGCAAGCGTAAGCTAAACAGTTGCTCATGCCCGATATTACAAACCTGCCCCCATGCCACAGACAAGCATCCAGTGCCCGAGGTTATAATACTGTATCTGAGATCTCAGTCTTAAGCACATGTGATTTGATTGGTTGATACCGAGTTTTACTATCAGCTGAACCAATCAGAAGCTTGAGACTGAGTTTGAGATTGGAGAAAAGGTTTATAACCTTCAGGCCATGTCCATCCATTCAGTAGCAGGTTCGATCCCCCGTCTGACCATAATAAAATTAACAGTCTTTCAGATGGGACGTTAAACCGGGGTCTCGTGTCGGTGTTTTACACCGTGCACGTAAAAGAAGCAGAGGAGATTCTGGACTGGGTCTCTGTCTGTATCATTGCACTATCCTCCAAAATCTAAAATGACTAATCTCTTCAGGAGGTGTCGCTCATATGGGCAACCGGTAGCGACGATAAATAAACGTAACACCACCATCCATTCAGTTTAAGCAAGAATCAATCTTCAATTGATTTCAAACTTGAACAGAACAAACAAATGCACACGCCCATCCACAGCACAAGAGAGACAACCGAGGTCTCTCCTCGATGGTATATAAAATAGCCTCGATGCTTGAACTTATTTACCCTCGCCTCCGGCGAAACATGCCGACGAGCGAAAAAAAACCTCTTTTTACACCATTGATTATATATGTACATAATTAATTCAACGCCTTTAGCCAGAACAGCATACTCGCCCTGTTTGTTTTGGACACACAGTTGTTTTAAATCGATTGGACACAATGCATACATCAATGCAGACTAAGCTCGCGAGTCATACACGGTGGAATTGTTTGACAGTGAGTAACTCTCCATTTGTGATTGCAGAAGCAGAATAGTTGAGTATATATTCTACTGCAATTGACATTGTTCGACAGTGAGTAACGAAACGTGTCTCCATTTGTGATTGCAGAAGCAGACTAGTTGAGTGTATATTCTACTGCATTTGACATTGCATATTGGTTCGACCCCCCGTCTGACACTAATAATATTAACAGTCTTTCAGATGGGACCTTCAACCGAGGTCTCCAGTCGGTGTCTTACATCGTACACGTACAAGAACCATAGGAGACTCTGGAATGGGTCTCTGTATGTATCATTGCACTATCCTCCAATATATATAAAATGACTAATCTCTTCAGGAGGCGTCGCTCATATGGGCAACCGGTAGCGACGATAAATAAACAATTGTATATGCAATGTCCAAAACCTCATTTTTTATGTTTTTCAAGTAATGATTCTAACTTTTCCCCACATTGACCTCTTGACGTCAGTAGAAATACCACATACATTGAGCAATAACTAAACCAACGTTCATAATAAAGGCCAAACTCTGATGATGTTCCAGTAATATATATGGAGGTGAGGTATATATGCTGACTGAGTATCCACTGATTGATAACTAATTAGCTGTATGTAAGTATGGAGCTATGTTAGTATATGAGCCTAAATCTCTATATGGAAAGACTAATACATATTAAAAACACAATCCTATTATTAGCTTACACATACAACACAGTAGCATCAAGATTAAGCCTCAAAATATGTGCAGTGACTATTTCATACATGGAATATACTAACCGAGTCACAAAATGGATGTGAATAAATGCAAACATGTTCACGATTTTGACTCAAGACATACGTGATTAGCAATCAAAGGGCAATAACTATGTAGAAACAAAGGGGATTCGGAAAATATTAAGTTGCATGCAGATTATATTTTATTTGTATCTTACCAATGATACCCCCTCCCATTGGCCTCCACACATATACTTGTTATGTTATTATATTTCGGCCGAAGTTTTACGCCTGCATCAGCACCATTTTGGGCTATATCGCCGGCGGGCAGTTTACCTAACAACACCTTTCCTGGGCAGGCTCCAGCGGTTAACCAGTACTTGGGTGCACCAACCTCCGTAAGAAACTGCCAACTTGTTCATATAAATGAGACACGGTCTGAGCGGGGCTCGAACCCGTGACCATCAGTGATGATAGGTTACAGTGGTATACAAGTCAGCGACCGTAACCACTCGACAACGGAGGCAGACGACATATCATTGTACATAATGCTTATATTATGTGCATGCTATAGCGTAGTGAAATGTTATGACGGACAGACGGCTAAGCGTACAGTAGAATTAAAACATTTAAACACCGACTAACTTCAAAATAACATGCACTAACTACACACGGTGATAATATACAATACTCAAGAACATATTACATACTATACTAACTGTTATGTTTATGGGTCACCGTTGTGCTATTTATTCAGTATTTATGGATATCCATGATTCGATTTATGACATCCATAATTCGATTTATGGATATCCATCATTCCATTTTTGGATATCCATAATTCGATATATATATGGATATCCATAATTCTAAGCTATTTATGGATATCAAAAAATCGATGTTTGCATATCCATAATTCTATTAGATTAGTGTCCAATTTATCTCATTGCTAGTTTACACATACCAGTCATAACTATGATAATTCTTCAATCAGAACTATCGTTATGTGGCATTGGTTTGCTCCAAGAACCAATCATATCGGCCGTTACAACCGATTTATGAGATGCCTTACGTATGCCTATGAAACCGTGTCCGCCGGGTAAGCATGTCGGCTGTGGTTGTTCAATATCTGTAAAGTCAATCGACGTATACCCGTTTATTAAGGGGATAATACAAATCCTGGTGATTCCATCAGCGTCTCTGGACACATATGTGTTACTTTGCAACAGATGTGCCCTGCCTGAAACAAGGAAAGCAGTGAACAGATCAGCTATAATATATATTGTTTGTAAATTTGTTTTATTTTAAATATAAACATCTTATCTAGCTATATGGGTTACAGACGGATATATAGTCCAGTGGTAACACGCTGGACTGGTAATCCAGGGATCGCAGGTTCGATCCCCCGTCTGACCATAATAAAATTAACAGTCTTTCAGATGGGGACGTTAAACCGAGGTCTCGTGTCGGTGCTTTACACCGTGCACGTAAAAGAACCAGAGGAGACTCTGGAATGTGTCTCTCTCTGTATCATTGCACTACCCTCCAAAAATCTAAAATGACTAATCTCTCCAGGAGGCGTCGCTCATATGGGCAACCGGTAACGACGATAAATATACGTAAAACACACATATGGGTTGATTTGATTGTTTTTATTAATTGTTTGCTATGATTTACACTACACTATAAGTAACATTTTAAATGAATTAATCGAAACTGTACACATGCGTGTCACACTATATCTTAGCAATAGTGTTGACAATGATCCAAACATCGAAGATCTCGTGCATCCAGAACTCAGTTGAGACATTTCGTAATGTTTTGGACCATTTTGGAGACTTTCCTACATTCTGTCGACAAATTACATTCAATTTGGTGAATGAGGACCCAATCAATATTATTTGAAAATAGCTTAGTTCATGCAAATTTATCTTAGTTTATGCTAATTTATTTTAGTTTATGCCAATGTACTTTAGTATCTTAGCTCGTGTGTGAAAAAGTTATTATAACTTTAGACTAATCTCTCTCAATATCTCATTCCTTATGGAAACCACCTTAGACTAATCTCTCTCTCTCTCTCTCTCTCTCTCTCTCTCAATATCCCATTCCTTATGGAAAGTACCTTAGACTAATCTCTCTCTCTCAATATCCCATTCCTTATGGAAAGTACCTTAGACTAATCTCTCTCTCTCAATATCCCATTCCTTATGGAAAGTACCTTAGACTAATCTCTCTCTCTCAATATATCATTCCTTATGGAAACCACCTTAGACTAATCTTCTCTCTCTCTCAATATCTCATTCCTTATGGAAACCACCGTACACTAATCTCTCTCAATATACCATTCCTTATGGAAACCACCTTAGACTAATCTTTCTCTCTCTCTCAATATCTCATTCCTTATGGAAAGTACCGTATACTAATCTCTCTCTCTCTCAATATCTCATTCCTTATGGAAAGTACCGTATACTAATCTCTCTCTCTCTCTCTCTCTCTCTCTCTCTCTCTCTCTCTCTCTCTCTCTCTCAATATCTCAATCCTTATGGAAACCACATTAGACTAATCTCTCTCTCTCAATATCTCATTCCTTATGGAAAGTACCGTATACTAATTTCTCTCTCTCTCTCAGTATCGCATTCCTTATGGAAAGTACCGTACACTAATCTCTCTCTCAATATCTCATTCCTTATGGAAACCACCTTAGATTAATCTCTCTCTCAATATCCCATTCCTTATGGAAAGTACCTTAGACTAATCTCTCTCTCTCAATATATCATTCCTTATGGAAAGTACCGTATACTAATCTCTCTCTCTCTCTCAATATCTCATTCCTTATGGAAACCACCTTAGACTAATCTCTCTCTCAATATATATCATTCCTTATGGAAACCACCTTAGACTATCTCTCTCTCATATCCATCTCCTAGACCACCTTAGACTAATCTCTCTCTCTCAATATATCATTCCTTATGGAAAGTACCCGTATACTAATCTCTCTCTCTCTCTCTCTCTCTCTCCTCTCTCTCTCTCTCTCTCTCTCATATCTCATTCCTTATGGAAACCACCTTAGACTAATCTCTCTCTCAATATATCATTCCTTATGGAAACCCCTTAGACTAATCTCTCTCTCTCTCTCTCTCAATTATCATTCCTTATGGACCCTTAGACTAATCTCTCTCCTCTCTCTCAAATATATCATTCCTTATGGAAACCCCTTAGACTAATCTCTCTCTCTCTCTCTCTCTCTCATATATAATTCCTTATGGAAACCACCTTAGTAATTCCTCTCAATATATCATTCCTTATGGAAGTACCGTATACTAATCTCTCTCTCTTCTCTCTCTCTCTCTCTCTCCTCCTCAATATATCATTCCTTATGCAAAGTACCGTATACTAATCTCTCTCTCTCTCAATATCTCATTCATTATGGAAACCACCTTAGACTAATCTCTCTCTCTCTCTCTCTCTCTCAATATATCATTCCTTATGGAAACCACCTTAGACTAATCTCTCTCTCAATATATCATTCCTTATGGAAAGTACCGTATACTAATCTCTCTCTCTCTCTCAATATCTCATTCCTTTTGGAAACCACCTTAGACTAATCTCTCTCTCTCTCTCAATATCTCATTCCTTATGGAAAGTACCGTATACTAATCTCTCTTGCGCAACTTTGGATCTGACGCGACTCGAATTCACAACCAGGAGTTACAAGACGGACACCATCTTCAATCCAGTACGGAGACACCACAACGTTTAATGAAATCGACAGCAGTAATTAATGTAATATAATGATGTCAATGTGTGTGCACACAGTGAGATGTGTACGACAGCATACATGATTGTTATTGATTTAGAGTGATTGGTGATATAGTTCTCTAATTTATACAGTTTCAATAGAATAAGTACTACTGTGTATAGTCATCGGAAATGTTAGAGGAAAATAGCATGTATTGTTATCTATGTTATTGGAAATATGTGTACATTTATATTGTGATGCATTATGAGAAATAAAAATCAATAAAAAAAATAATATATTATATAGAGGACATAGAAAACGACATAGAAAACGCACACCTACGTTATATGATTATTATTACATGAAAACGAAATACGAAGGATTCCATCAAAGATATATCGCATCTTTATTACAAAACACAAACTGACCAAATAAAAATATTCCCAAATGTTTAACACTATGTATTTATATAGTTATTGTTTTTCATGTAAAAACACATTTATCCGAGTGTGCGTTTTCTATGTCCTCTAGTATATTTATATATGTTGTAATATTGTTGAAATAAACTATGCTTAAACGAATTACCAAAGAAAGAATGTTCCAATATTAAATCTTATTAGATAGATACGAAAATTGCTTGCCAAAATGGAACAATTCAACTTAAACTTCAACGAAATAATCCTCAACGCCACTACCTTCTGAGGAGGGCATACTTATATTATTGCGCAATTTCATCTTTCTGAAGAATGACTATCAGACAACATAAGTAGTATACAGTCTGATCACACATTGTTTTTTGGTGGTGGTTTTACGTTTATTTACGGTCGCTACCGGTTGCCCATATGAGCGACGCCTCCTGAAGAGATTAGTTAGTTTAGATTTTGGAGGATAGTGCATGATACAGACAGAGACCAATTCCAGAATCTCCTCTGGTGCTTGTGCATGCACGGTGTAAAGCACCGACACGAGACCTCGGTTTAACGTCCCATCTGAAAGACTGTTAATTTTATTATGGTTAGACGGGGGATCGAACCTGCGACCCCTGGATTATAAGTCCAGCGTGTTACCACTGGACTACAGATTCGTCTGTATGCATTGTTTGTTCTATTTTTGTTTCGTTATATACTGCCGAACAATCAATTCAGGTCCCTTATTTATTTTTTGGGACATAGGTCGCCTACTCAATCCCTATACATGAAACCAAGCCAGCAATATAGAGGCAATGTGGAATTAAGAGCCTTGCCTAATAGCTCAATCGTGACTACAGTTGGGCGCGAACTCTAGGTATCTCGCACCTGAATCGATCGCGCTACCACTGCACTATCATGACACCCACTTGTAAATGTTTGTGTCGTGGAGCATAATTCATTTGTAAAATTAGTCGTAACTGATCGAATGGTTACTTCCCTTTGTAATAAGTACACCATTTCCCACAAGTGCTACATAAAAACATGGTCCATTTGGCACACAGACGGATCTGTAGTCCAGTGATAACACGCTGGACTGGTAATCCAGGGATCGCAGGTTCGATCCTCCGTCTGACCCCCGTTTTGTCGCTTGGGACATATGACCTGTGTCTGGGCCGGAATCGAGGTTTCCCAGCGCTGGTTTGTTTTGTCGCTTGGGACATATGACCTGTGTCTGGGCCGGAATCGAGGTTTTCCAGCGCTGGTTTGTTTTGTCGCTTGGGACGTATGACCTGTGTCTGGGCCGGAATCGAGGTTTCCCAGTGCTGGTTTATTTTGTCGCTTGGGACATATGACCTGTGTCTGGGCCGGAATCGAGGTTTCCCAGCGCTGGTTTGTTTTGTTGCTTGGGATAGCGGAATATTCCAACTAATACATTTTTAACTGAGGCTATGTTTTAATTTAAATACGGTGAACAGTATTCCGAATCTGAATTTAAAGGAAACATTTTGTCATTAACTAGAATGTGAGCAATAGATAATTTCGAAATATATATTATCTTTAAAATATTAAGAAACGATAAGCTAGGATTAAATACATTTTACTTTGAGTCGGCAAGACATATCACAAATAACACGAACGATGTAGTTTTATTTAAAGTCGCCACCGCATAAATGCATTTGGGCGACTGTACTCTCCAAGCTGGTTATATTCTAAGGCGATTCTTCTGTGATGATTATCCAATGACGATTATATCCGTGTTCTACGATGATTATGTGTTCTGCGATGATTATTCCTTTTCTTCTACGATGATTATTCCTATTCTTCTACGTTGATTATTTCTGTTTTCGCTGACGATTCTTCTTCTGTGAAGCTTACTTAAGACGTCCTCAGGTGGCTACTTCTTTCCGTGCCAGGGTGACAAGGCCTGGTCTGTACGTGATCCTTTGTAGGGCCACCCTCCTCACTGTTGGTCACCCCGCAGCAGCATTAATACGGATATGATAGTTAGACATCTGGTCGTCGATTGTCACTCAAGGGAACGTGGAAGCCATGACCGTTGCCGCTCCCTCAGATCCGCCGTCTCGTCTATAAGCTCTGATGAGCTTTTATAACGATGGTGGTTGTGCAATAGGATTACCAAATGCAACTACACCGCCACCATTAACTATGATAATAATAATTTGATTGGAAAAATACAACAAAACACTGAAGGAGACCGAATTAGATTCGGATGCCTCTGGCTCGTGCATGTACGAAATAGAGTAGGTGGCGGTTCCATATGATACAATGATACAATGATAGAGGTTGTAGGCACACCGATTTGTATCTTTAACCCTTTCAACCCCAAGTAACTGACATGGACTGGTGCATGCTATTTTTAGACCAATAAATTAATAAGAAAATTACATTTGAATCAGTTCATTTATCAAAATGGGTAATTTTATCTAAAAATAGTAATAATTATTACTGGCAAAAAAGTGCAGATCCTGATGAGACGGCTCGTTACGAGCCGGCTCATCTGGATCTACACTTTTCATAAGCCTATGTAGAGGCCTGTGGGGTTGAAAGGGTTAATGTACATATACGCGTTAGTGAAAAGTAATACAATTTGTGGAGAGCTGAATTGTGCATATCGTTCCAATAGTGTCGTTAGTATTGGTGTAGTATTGTTGCTGACATCGTTAGTGAGTGTAGTCCTGTGAGTTAACTTGTGAATACGGTTTGTCTGAATAAGTACACCGCACCTACCTTGCATTCACAGTGTGTACATTCATCACTTTCTATGTACCACGAATCTCCATTCATTTTCGTTTCCCCTTGATAAACACACACAAAGGCGGACAGGTCAGCACCGCCGGATTCCTGAATGGGGTTATCGCACGGCAGATCATCTGCGCACCTAGGACAACAATCACCAGGTTCCTGTATATTCTGATTGCAAACCTTCGCTGTACAGCGGACGGGCCAACAGTCGATCTCCCCATTCTAAATAAAAGGATACAACGGTTGTATACATTTTGTAGAGGGTGTCTTGACAGTGCATTCCCATTTAATACATTTGCATCACATACATATACGCATCCGTGGCGTCCAGTAGTAGAGCGTCGGATTTGGAATCGAACGGTCCCGGGTTCGATACTCGGTCAGGCCACGTATGTAGTGTCATTGAGCAAGGCACCTCACACACATTGCTTAGTACTGGTTAATCGCTTAGGTCGGCTAAGCCTGCTCAGGAAAACATGTCTAAGTCCCCGCGAGGGGTTTGACATTAAAGGAACATACATACATACATACATACCCAAGTTATCAGTGGAATTATAGTTTATGAAATCGGCGCAGTGCTTTCCCTATTTATATTATAATCCTGTGTTTAAATCCCCCCGTCAGACCGTAATCATATTAACGGTCTTTCAGATGAACCTATTATTGGTCCTCGTGTTTCGGTTCTATGCATCGGTCATGTACATTAACAAACGATGCTTCGTGGAAATCGTGATAGCTCAGTGGATGCGCGTTCGCTTCAGGTGCGAAAGGTCCGGAGTTCGAGCCCACCTGGAGCCATTACGAGTGTGCCCTTAGGCGGCAAGGCATTTCAATTCCACGCCCCCCCTTTCTCTCCTTCATGGCGATGGATTCCATCAGGAATGAGGTCTCGAGAGTGATTAATATAAGTTGAAATAACTTGTTTCGCAATCGAGCTCAAAATAAATTTGTATAGACTAAGCGATGCGTCTTCTGTATCTTCTTGCACTGTATTCCCAAAAATAAAATGACTACAGTGAAACCTGTCTATAACGACATCGAATCGGACAAAGATTGTGTGTCAGATAACACAGGTTGTCGTTATAACAAGGTTCTCCAATTTGCATCATTTTTTATGCGTATATATACATTAGTTACATATATACACGTGTATATGTTAACATTAAATATGTATGGATGGTGTGGCCGTATCTACATTGTATGTTAGCATTAGTTACATATATACACGTGTATATGTTAACATTAAATATGTATGAATGGTGTAGCCGTATCTACATTGTATGTTAGCACACCTCACATCATTTCTTTGCGAAAAAATGTTCAATAGTATGTTGTTTGCCTGTGGATTGCTTTTGTATTATACATTTGTTTGTCAGTTCAAGCATGGCTTGCCTTGAACTGGGCAAGGAAGCGATCAAATTTAATGGGATTACCATTGAACACAATTACCTGTAAACATCCATTCAATGGATGACCACACATTGTAAGGTGATAATTGGCGTAACTCAACTTACCTGAGAAACAGCTTACCTGTAAGATATTTGGATTGTCCCAATTGTGTAATTTGGGTTAGTCAGAATACAAAGGTTGAACATACATGCAATGTGCTAAATGGGACGGATCTGTAGCCCAGTGGTAAAACACTGGACTGGTAATCCAGGGATCGCAGGTTCGACCCCCCGTCTGACCCTAATAAAATTAACAGTCTTTCAGAAGGGACTTTAAACCGAGGTCTCGTGTCGGTGCTTTACACCGTGCACGTAAAAGAACCAGAGGAGACTCTGGAATGGATCTCTGTCTGTATCATTGCACTATCCTCCAAAATCTAAAATAACTAATCTATTCAGGAGGCGTCGCTCATAATTTTATGGGCAACCGGTAGCGACGATAAATAAATGTAAAACACACACACAAAAATGGGACCACGAAACAATGTCGTTGTACAGATAAGGCAGGTGTCAGTACAACAAGTGTTTGCTTATATGAATTATATAGTAAAATTGCTGCGACCGACAGATGCTGTCAGTTAATACAGTTTGTCGTTGTAGTCGGGTGTCGTTATAGACAGTTTACATTTGGATGCGTCGAACTGATTAATCAGGGAGCGCCGCTAAACAAGCATATCCAGGCAAGGAACACACTACAGTCGACCAAATGCATTTATGCGGTGGCGACTTTAAATAAACTTATTAGTTAGTTAGTTAGGAACACACTTTCCCCACACGCATTACGAGTACATATCAACAGAGTGCAAATATACACATTGAATGCATTGTATTTCAATATAAGTACAAGACATATGTAACCCATGTCATATTTAGTCACTCGAGCAATAAATAATGATTGCATATTATATATTCTGTAATGGAAGTCGTAATAGCGCAGTGGATGCGTTCGTATCAGGTGCGAACGGTCCGGAGTTCGATCCCCGTTGGAGCCGTTACGATTGTGCCCTTAGGCAAGGCATTTAAATTCCACGTTGCATCTTCTCTCTCCCTCGTGGCGATGGATTCCATCAGGAATGAGGTATCGAGAGTGATTAATATAAGTTGTAAGAACTTGTTTCACAATCCAGCTAAACTAAATTTGTATAAACTATTCTGTAACTTTGCTGCAAGCGTACAACCCACAAGTTGTTACGGTATGGCCTAATAAGATCACTGGTCCGAAACATAAATTATCATAATTATGTAGTATTGTCCCATATGATTCTATTGTATGCTACTGTGTTGCTATTGTGTATATAGTACTATGGGTGAGTGATTGTCACGTGAGGTGTATGAATGAGTGAATTGTAAACATACCTAATTATGTGCACTTCCCGCTAAATTGTTTAGTACCCTAACACTTCTTCAAACTAAATAAATAAACTAAGTATATTAACTAGTCTATATAAATAAATTTATTGAAACTGCCGCAGAGACTCTGGTAATGTGTGTTTTATTATTATTATTATTATTTCACATTGTAAATATGTATATTTTTAATGTTTGAAATGTGTATTTATTTGAAATTATAAGTACCATGATTTGTAATTATTGTATACCGTCATTTGCTATGTATAATGCGCACATTTATTTGTAATTTATTGTATACCGTCATTTGCTATGTATAACGCGCACATTTATTTGTAATTTATTGTATACCGTCATTTGCTATGTATAACGCGCACATTTATTTGTAATTTATTGTATACCGGGGTATGTATAGTAGCATAGACTCGTTGTTATGGATTGATTAAGGAACTTTTACCGTTTTATGTGAAAGTTCATCCCAAATCATACTTCAAATGGGCCGAAATGTAAAAGATTCTATATTAAAGCGAGGTTTTAGTACTCTTGTTTATATACAATACAATTACAAATATAAAGCAAAATAATACAACTGTAATGCTATGCTTATACACTGTAAAAATAAGATCTAGAAGCAAATGTGTTGGGCACACGTTTTACCAACATTAGCGAGTGCCCTCCCCAATGGCCGAATATAATGAATCTATCAGACATTTAGCAACAAAACATACCCCCCCCCCCGAATAGCTGAAGTATGAATCTATCAGACATTTAGCAACAAAACATACCAGACACTCGCATGTTTCACATTCAAATTGCCATCTGTCGGCGTTACTAAATATTGCATTTGTGTCACCATGGTAGCATCTTGATGTGACGTCACAATGCAGACAACATTCTAGGTCAACGTCGTCCGCTGAACAATTGCAGTCTTGTTTGAAACATTCGGTGACGCCGTTCTGTGAAACATAAATCACTACACAGCTTTATTATATGCACATCATAAATCCACCACAACTACATGTTGTATTCTCTAGCGTGATAAAAGTATGTAGTGTCATTGAGCAATGCACCTCACACACATTGCTTAGTACTGGTTAATCGCTTAGGTCGGCTAAGCCTGCCCAGGAAAACATGTCTAAGTCCCCGCGAGGGGTTTGACATTAAAGGAACATACATACATACAAAAGATCTTGTATCACAATGGACCTTTTCAGAATCCGTATCATGACTGTAGCCGGACTACTTTTCCCGCTTTTACGCAAAGTGAAAACTATACGTAATAACAGGTATACTGTAAATAAGTCGGGAGTAGACAATACAAACTTTAAGTCCTTTATGCAATGAATTCTCAATGCACACACAGCTGTCAGCTGCTGTTTTATTAGTCATACGCGGTGAATATACTACGCGCTATTTTTGTATTTAAAATGTAATCATAAATATTTCTGTCCAAACAAATGACGTCACCCAATTACAGTTTTGAAAACCAGTTAAATAAACATATACGGCCGACCATTTACAGGCGACAAATAACTTTAACGATAACTTCAAATACAACGACAATATACAAATATATGCTTACCATGCAGTTACAAACAAGACAATTGTTCATTTCCGAAATCCACTTGTCACCATTTGTATGCTCAAAGGTTCCATAAACACAATCTGAAAATGAATGAAATGATGTTATTTTAATAAACGCGTATATCTTATTACATGTATCTATAGTTACCATGGATTATTCAGTATCGTTGGTATTATTCAATAGTTGACCAATGTAATGCTCGTCCAAATGGTTCGCCGGCGGCTAGGGAGTGTATGTATGTATGTATGTATGTATGTATGTATGGTATGGTATGGTATGGTATGGTATGGTATGGTATGGTATGGTATGGTATGGTATGGTATGGTATGGTTGGTATGGTATGGTATGGTATGGTATGGTATGGTATGGTATGGTATGGTATGGTATGGTATGGTATGGTATGGTATGGTATGGTATGGTATGGTATGGTATGGTATGGTATGGTTGGTATGGTATGGTATGGTATGGTATGGTATGGTAGGTATGGTATGGTATGGTATGGTATGTATGGTATGGTATGGTATGGTATGGTATGGTATGGTATGGTATGGTATGGTATGGTATGGTATGGTATGGTATGGTATGTGATGGTATGGTATGTATGGTATGGTATGGTATGGTATTGTATGGTATGGTTGGTATGGTTTGTATGGTATGGTTGGTATGGTTTGTATGGTTTGTATGTGGTTGTATGGTAATGTATGGTATGTATGGTATGGTATGGTATGTATGGTATGGTTGGTATGTTGGTATGGTTGGTTGGTGGTATGGTATGTATGGTTGGTATGGTTGGTATGGTATGTATGGTTGGTATGGTTGGTATGGTTGGTTATGGTATGTATGGTTGGTATGGTGTATGGTGGTATGGTTGGTATGTATGGTTGGTATGTATGGTTGGTATGTATGTATGGTTGGTATGGTATGGTTGGTATGTTGGTATGGTATGGTATGGTTGGTATGGTTGGTATGGTGTGGTATGTATGGTATGGTATGGTATGGTATGGTATGGTATGGTATGGTATGGTATGTATGGTATGGTATGGTATGGTATGTATGGTATGGTATGGTATGGTATGGTATGGTATGTATGGTATGGTATGTATGGTATGGTATGGTATGGTATGTATGGTATGGTATGGTATGGTATGGTATGGTATGTATGGTATGGTATGGTATGTATGGTATGTATGGTATGTATGGTATGTATTGTATGTATGTATGTATGTTATGTATGTATGTATGTATGTATGTATGTATGTATGTATGTATGTATGTATGTATGTATGTATGTATGTATGTATGTATGTATGTATGACCCCTTGCGGGGACCTATACATGTTTTCCTGGGCATGCTGAGCCGACCATAGCGGTTAACCAGTACTAAGCAATGTGTGTGAGGTGCCTTGCTCAATGCCACTACATACGTGGCCTGACTGAGTATCGAACCCGGACCATTCGATTCCAAATCCGACGCTCTACCACTGGACCACGGACGCCACAAGTTCAATCATCATGCTTATTCCATGTATCTGTGTTTTGATTTTTTGTTTTGAAAGTAGTCGCCAAAGTTGTAGCCAGACACGTTATACACATCCAAAGTAACACACAAATATTGTGAAATGCACGTATATGTACGATTACAAATGGACACTAGTGTAATTACAAAACTGAAGTTTACAAAAATGTACATGTATGTTAATTTATAAAGTTGCATTATCAAATGGAATTGGAAATATGTCCATGTTGCGTTCACAATTACATGTACACTGTGCCATTATTTATATCATTTGCACACGAGCTTTAAAGTGTAGTTAAAGGGTCCCCTGTATGTTCAAACAATACTAGTTCACACGTATATGAACCACAACCATTCAATTTGCAGACAACCAGATACGTTACCGCCAGATACGATTTACCGCTTTTGAATCAATAACTGACGTTACTCATTTATATGACGCACTCAACTGATGCATGTACAGATGCAAAGGGCGCCATAATTATTAGAAGCCATGTTGTAAATTTTGTTTATGATCTTGACGTTGCTTGATTGCATAATCCTATGTATTGTTTTAGGTTAATTCTGTGTAGATATTTGAGATATAATTCATTTGTGAAGTTCACGTTTCCATCAAATATACTTTAATAGTCTATATAATGCTTGAAAAGAATATACCATATAGGACACATGCATATAACAACGGTTCGAGAATAGTAACGTATCTGGTACATATGACAACTTAATTTTATTGCATTAATTCTATATATACAATGCACAGAACAAAACAAATGAAACACTTGTATAATTATGCATAGTATGTACGATTTATGTCATTGTTTTACACAAGAATTGTCAATAAATGTTGAAGCAAATGGGTTGGGCCACAAGTTTTAGCAACATTAGTTACGACCCTCTCCAATACATATGGCAACGCATCTGGTACAGAATAATATAATATAATATTATGTTCTTTAAAATAATGATGTAACAGTGTGTTACTGCTTCAAAGAGCTGTATTGTGTTAGACAGTTAACACATTAAAATAGTATATAGTCTTATGTATTTGAACAAGACCGGATATGTTACCACTGGTTTTATTTTTTTATACACATTTATTTTAGCTCGATTGCGAAACAAGTTATTTCAACTTATATAAATCACTCTCGATACCTCATTCCTGATGGAATCCATCGCCACGAGGGAGAGAGAAGAGGCAATGTGGAATTTAAATGCCTTGTGACTGGTTTTATGGTCACTTATTACATTTATTTGTTCCAGATGGTTCAATATATTTCATAGCATCGTTTAACTATTGCTTTGTCATTCACACACTATCGTTTCCCCAGAGCCTGTGCAATTTTATCTATGTAGAACATGAAAATGGTACACATTAATAAATTAATAGAAAGCGTAAGATTGTTTTGTTTTTTTTGCTCTTTTACTCACTTACTATAAGAGCATCTAAGATGATTTATGTAATATTCTTATTAATATATGTTTATATATTCATCTCATTTGAATAGGATCGTAGCAAGTTATTAACAAGGAAATATCTATTTAGCAAACAATAATGTAAAAATAGTAACAATACACTGAAGATTATTTCTCAGTAACGTGTCTGTTAAAGCCAAACGTTCACATGCTAAGAGAATCAGCGTCTGGTTTTGAAAAATAATAACCTTCAACTTTCATAATAATTGAGGACAGCGTTGTCATGGCCTGCCCATCGACTAAGCACATTTATATCCTTTAATAAAAAAAACCGAATCGTGTACTACTGTTAAAATAAGTAAACATAGAAAAGACGAAAGGTTGTTATCAGCACATTCGGTGATGTACAATAAGAATAAAAAGGACCCAAGGGCGATTCCCTGGGGTACACATGAGTCTGATGTAGCGTTGTGGACGACGGTAGACTGGCTCCGACCTGCTAAACAACAAACTATCTACCGCTTTCAGTTGGTTTGTATTCCATATAATTCGACTTTGGAGGATAAACGATGATACGTAAATCAAAGGATGATACCTTAATCAAAGGATTTGGAAAAGTCCAAAATGGCCATATCAACTGGGGTTCAACTGGGTTTCCAGCATTAGAGCGATCGTCTGTTGTAAGGAGTAACTGAGATTAGCCTGGACGCTTTTGAGTGTTTGTTAATCCGTGTTGATTGTTGCGTAGTATATTTTGTGAATATAGTTGATTCAAAATTGAATATAGATTGATGCAACTATATGTTCGAATAGTTTGGATACAACATATATTAACAATACTGGGTGATAGTTGGCAAAAACATTGGCAGTACATTCACATTTACCCAGTCGGATAGAACGAATCTAGTGTCCAAAGAAAGTTGAAAAATGCATTTTTAAGACGGGCGCTATGACTTCGCAGTTCCTCATACGGATCATAATTGGGATATTAACTGGTTCAGAAGCTTTCTTCTCGTTCCAATGATAAATGCTGTTAAGTAGTTCTTCACGTGTTACAGCGATATACTTTTTATGTGGAATGATGGACACATTTCCATGAGCAAATACGGAAGTATTTTGTCTGTTTAACACGTTTTGGCTTTCTCTTGAACTGTGCCAGCTATATTACTATTATATTTCAAAGTACTAATTCCAAGTCGTGTTATCTACTCTTAATGTACTTTAGAAATGTCTTGGAGATTTGACATTTAACTTGATCTAGCATGTCATGTTAGATACGTGAGATATGATTTACGTAGTTTATATTTTATGTCTTTTCTTAATGCCATGGTTCATTATGCGTTGTCGTAGAAACCGATGTACGGAGCCTAGTATTTATTGCATTACGTTGTTTTGTTAGTTTTCTTATATCTAGCGACTTCCAGGGTAGATTATAACTATCTACGAAGAGATTTAGTTGGAATGGTTCTATTCATTGTTGAGATGATTGTGGATTTAAAATCGGTTCCAGATGGTTTCAACACTAGTAGACTGTACATTTTGTTGCGAAAACAACACAAGTCCGATTTCCTCAGTTTGTTTATTTATAGCTGTACACATATCGTCTTGCATGTTTGTAACGCGGAGAAGGCGTCGATTATATGGGCAACCGGTATCCGCGAGCACAAACATCATTTGCTTAAATTGGCCAAACGGGTTTTTCTTCTGCTTTCTTACCGGTATTATATTTCTGTCATTTCTAAGCAATATGCACATTTGGTATACATGTATTAGCTCCACACCATCCAAAATAGTACTGTGTATTTTGAACTGCAAGGAGAGAAACTATATAAGCTCTGCTTCCGTTTTGATCCTTTCCTATTCTTTGATTATGTGTGCATGTATTGTTTTGTGAATGTATATAGTGGAATAAATATGTTTAAACCAAACGGGTTTTAGATTGAAGTTATATAATTATTTAGTTCTTGTCAATGGCAATCGTGGATTTAGAGGTTGATTGACTTTTCTTGACCTTGTTATGAGATCTACATTTCTTGACCTTGTTATGAGATCTACATTTCTTGACCTTGTTATGAGATCTACATTTCTTGACCTTGTTATGAGATCTACATTTCTTGACCTTGTTATGAGATCTACATTTCTTGACCTTGTTATGAGATCTACATTTCTTGACATTGTTATGAGATCTACATTTCTTGACCTTGTTATGAGATCTACATTTCTTGACCTTGTTATGAGATCTACATTTCTTGACCTTGTTATGAGATCACATTTCTTGACCTTGTTATGAGATCTACATTCTTGACCTTGTTATGAGATCTACATTTCTTGACCTTGTTATGAGATCTACATTTCTTGACCTTGTTATGAGATCTACATTTCTTGACCTTGTTATGAGATCTACATTTCTTGACCTTGTTATGAGATCTACATTTCTTGACCTTGTTATGAGATCTACATTTCTAGACATGTACCCGGTACATGCATACTTATAATTTAAAACGGCGGCGTTTGGTGTAAAGGTAGAATATATCACTATTTCTCTCATCCATGTTCACATGTCTGTAACAATTTACAAATTACATCACTTACTGACAGTTTGTAAACAAATACATGTGTACATATACATGTACATACATGTGTACACGTGGTGTCCGACTTATGAATAGCTGACAGTCTTTAGGAACAAAACAGGTCAGATATTTTATTTATGATTTAGCACATGCTCCATATATATGTATTATTTGGCACAACACAATTATTATTAGTTTTTTTGTTAATTCCAGGGCTAGGACGCTTACTGTTGTACTAAGACTGAATATATAGCATGGGCTACGACATGGGTATCTTGTTGTGTGCTATCCCTTATACATTCATCATCGAACCACACCCTCGGATGTCGGAGCTAGTTCTTCAGTAGCACATAGATATTCAATATATACCCAACTGTTAAATAGGAAGTCGTCATAGCGCAGTGGATGCGCGTTAGCTTCAGGTGCGAAAGGTCTGAAGTTCGAATCCTGCTGGAGCCGTTACGATTGTGCCCTTAGGCAAGGTATTTAAATTCCACATTGCCGCTTCTCTCTCCTTCATGGCGATGGATTCCTTCAGGAATGAGGTCTCGAGAGTGAGTAATGTAAGTTGAAAGAACTTGTATTCGCAATCGAGCTAAAATAAATGTGTATAAACTAAACTAACTGTTAAATGTGATGAAATATTCCGTATTGCAAATATCTCTCAATTTTCCTGGAACATTTCTGGAATTATTATCAATAAGCGACACATGAGGTTGTGACCAAGGAGAGGAGGAACTATATATAATCGCTACCGTTACACGACACAGGAGAACATCGGGTAATCTACTATCAATTTTCCTGGAACATTTCTGGAATTATTTTCTATAAGCGACACATGAGGTTGTGACCAAGGAGGAACTATATATAATCGCTACCTTTACACGACATAGGAGAACATCGGGTAACCTACTATCAATTTTCCTGGAACATTTCTGGAATTATTTTCTATAAGCGACACATGAGGTTGTGACCAAGGAGGAACCATATATAATAGAAGAACATCGGGTAACCTATTTTCAATTGAAGTTGTCGATCACCTACAGTGTCACTGACTATCGTTGAGATACGTGGATACGATTCTGGATGAGGACAACATACTTTCTGTGACATGTTATAATATTATATATACCTATATACATGGATTTGACACTGTGGTGTATTAACTATTATCAATATGGAAGACATTTAAAGTGTGTTTCGTGCGCCAGTTCAACGCGTTTACTGTCTACTGATCCGTAAGTAAACGTTATAGAAATAGATACTCAGAAGTTGCAGTTGATTTGGTACACAATTTGTCTGATGTGTTAATTTTGCAGTACATGTAGATATTGCATACATGTTATAATGGTTTGCTGAAAGCTAACGGCAACTTCTGATATTCAGTAGAAAGCCTTGTTGTTTCTATACTCGTATATCACTAATCCAGGTGTTTCATCAATATATCCAGGTAATATCAATCAATCAATCAATCAATTTATTTCACATAAAACATTATTACAATGTTTAAAGTGTTGTATACAAATATTCAGAGAAATATAGCATCTTCTGTTACCTTCTTCTGTCACTCACACGGTATTAATACGCATAGTCGGGATTGTATCACTATACGGTATTGTGATTGCGTTGCATATCGCTTGCACAGTCTCAGCGTCTATCTTAACTAGTTTGGTGTCACCTTCTTTCACATGAGTATATTTACTCATATCAGCGTCTGTTTTCCTTTTTCCAGTTCGATAGAATATTTCAAAAACTGAATATGCCGAGTGCATCCGACCATCGTTGTCTAGTTGCATCCTGTTTAGAGCACTTGTCAACACGTGAGTTGATGGGTTGTTTTCCACATATATAGTGAATCGGTTTGAAAGTTTTGACTTATTATTTAAGTTTGATGAGAGATGTCAGTTCTCGGTGATTGCGCATATCAACGCCAACACTTAATTAGTAGGCGGAATAATGTTTCTGGGACTTGATCAATGCTCTACTAGTGTATGCAATCACTTTATTAAGTCCGTTACATTTATGCGTTTGCACTGCCCATTGTCCTATGTCAGATGCATCGATAGGCCTCTCATAATGGGGGGGGGGGGTTACAGTACAGAGTAGTACAGAGTGTGTGGATAATGTCGAATGTATCTTGTTCCATGGATATCCAATCCTTGATTTTCTTCTGTCATTTCTTTGTTTTTGTGTGAGGTATTAGATCTGCTCGTGAGCGTGTATTCTTACCACATTCCTTGATAACACGTCTGTAATATCCAGCGAAAGAACTAAAATAATGTAATTCTTCAGGTGTTCTCAGGAGTTGGCTAATTACGAACCTATTCGTCTCTATGCCATTGTCACTCACTACATGAACCGGGAATTACATACTTTGTTTGAACAAATTGTATCTTTACAGGACACGTTTTAAGTTACAACTTTTCAGACTGTTGAATACTATAACTATCCATCCAAGATGTTCATCATAGCTGTCACTGAATATGATAATGCCATCCAGATGTATCACACATACTTTCATATTCAGCTCCGCTAAAACAGTCCCCCATAATCCGTTGGTAAGTGGCTGGGCTGATAGTAGATCCAAGTGGCATAGTGTTATTCATGTGTACTCCAAAATACCAAGTGGCATATTGTTATTCATGTGTACTCCAAAATACCAAATGGCATATTATTATTCATGTGTACTCCAAAACACCAAATGACATATTGTTATTCATGTGTACTCCAAAATACCAAGTGCGCCTACTGTAAATCCTGTTCCTCCTTTGTGTCTTTCTTCAACTACGATTTGGTGATATCTTGAATGCATGACAATTGCTGTAAAGTATTTACTTCAATCCTAGGTAATGCATATGAATCCTTTACTATAAGTTCACTCAACATTTGGTAATCCACACAAGTCTCAATTTTCCTTCATTTTTCTAAGTAGCTATATGTTTGAAGAGAAGGTGATTTTGTAGATTAGATAATTTCACAAGCTAATGACCCTTCTATGTGTTAGGTACCTCTTGAGGGGAACCTCTGTAGGGGAATTCTTCTATGTCGTTGTTGAAATGGAGTAGGGTCTGTGTGTGTGTGTTTTACGCTTAGTTATCGTCGCTACCGGTTGCCCATATGAGCGACGCCTCCTGAAGAGATTGGTCATTTTAGATTTTTGGAGGATAGTGCAATGATACAGACAGAGACCCATTCCAGAGACTCCTTTGGTTCATTTACGTGCACGGTGTAGAGCACCGACACGAGACCTCGGTTTAACGTCCCATCTGAAAGACTGTTAATTGTATTAGGGTCAGACGGGGATCGAACCTGCGATCTGATAAATACATGTATATAAAAAGATAATTGTTTTATGGCCCACGTAATCTTGTTTCGGTTTAGTGGAACATGGCACACTGTCAACTCACATGTGTTGTGTTGCGATTAACCTACTGCTATTGAGCACACATACATCCATCAGCGTGGCTTCCTGATTATTAAAGTTTAAAGTGATTTCATACTATATAAAATATAATCCTAATATGACATGTGTACATCTTACGGTTAGTACTGTGACACAATTAGTCTCTTATAGAGGAGCTGTTGTTTGCATTGTGTTTTGATATTTGTATAGATGTTGTTTCACTCTCTGTACATGTACACATGGAATGGGGCGTTAATAAGAAATAATAAATGTAGCAGTCATATAGATCATTGGTGTTTAGTGGTGTTAGGGGAACAACGGACGCTAGTGGGTGGCATCAAATCACTACTGTTAAAGAATATTCCGTTGAATGTCGTAACATCCATTTACTGATGGTAAATTGCTCAGTGTATACTATATATACCCAACCATAGCGTGTTGAAAAGTGTCATTTAAATTCTTCCAATCACTAGGTAAACATGATTACCCCAACGGTCAAAGGCACTATCCGATTAGCGCAATGATAGCGCTCTCGCTTCTCACCAATGCGACTCGGGTTCGATCATCGGACCGGGAAGTATGTGAGATGGTACGTGGTCGCCAGATCGGACAGGTGGGTTTTCTCCGGGTAGTCCGGTTTCCTCCCACACGAATGACCACATTTACGCTTTCATCCGAGCCAACGAGAGTGATTAATATAAGTTGTTAAAGATCTTGAAACAATTACCTACTTAGTAAAATAATCAAAACTGAAATCATTTCATCACGAAACTGCATCCAGTGGTTCTGCTGACATAGTCGATGATGAAAGTGTTAAAGAAGACCAAGTATAAAGCGTCAGTGATATGTGGACTCCCACACATCAACGTATAAACAAACCCTATGTATATTTCCAAATTTGAACCCGGGACAAAACTGCCCGTACAGGAGCTAGCCCAAACATGTTCTCATGGAGTTCAACTCTCTGTTCTAGGAGGTAAATGCGCTCAGAGCTAATCACTTTGCACCCGGACGTCGACTATCTGTAACTGCAGCTATTTCTCCTGTCCCCAGTTCATCGCCATATAATACTAATGTCACGTTTCACGCCGGTATATATTATAATTAAAACAAACCCGTGTAAGTCACCTACACAAATAAAGTAATATGGAAATTCTTATTACTTCTGAAGGTAAATGGACCATTGTATATATAACATATTTAATTATCAATTATCACGAGTACTGTGCAAATCCAAAATAGTAGAAATAGCATTGGAACTAATTTTATACATATTCTGTTTATTACCCGTGAGAAGTAGCACACGTATATTGATTCTATCATTGTAAATGGCCAAAGGCAATATAGTTGCTGATTATGCCAATAAATTTGAAACTTGAAACTTGAACTAATATCTTACCATGATATGGGGCAACGTTCGCATCCTCTACGAACGTACGGTACTTACTCATTCGCCCACGTGGTCCGCCGACGGCAAGGGTGAATAAGCTCAATCATTGGAACTTACTTTTGTGACAAGCAATTTCGGGTTTACAATCACAATGATATCCACCCTCCATGTTCACACAATCGGTTGTCGAATGACACGTGTGGCCTTCACCTTCACCGATGCACTCGTTTACATCTACAGCAGCAAAATTGTGAAGAAAGTTATACAGACTATGTTATGTTAACCGCCGACGATATAGCCCAACATGGCGTTGAATGGCGTACAACCCAAACAAACAAACAAACAAACAAACAAACAAACAAACAAACAAACAAACAAACAAACAAACAAACAAACAAACAAAAACAAACAAACAAACATACAAACAAACAAACAAACACACAAACAAACCAACACACAAACAAACAAACAAACAAACAAACACAAACAATGTTAATGAAAATCACAATACAGAAACAGCGCTGATATTCTCTCCGATAACACCATTATAATTCCAATATAATAAATTCATGTCTACGTCCCCGATAGGGGTTCGACACCAAAGGAAGATAGATAGATATAATAGAATTCATCAATATAAAACATTACCAATATAATATAACACATGTATAGCAACGAAGCATCGTCAATCTTATAAAGCGATACAAAATTATCTGCCAACAGTTACATAGGGTTTTCAAAGGATAACTACAACTTGATGCATGTCTCTCCCAGTTATTAATGTGTCCATTGTCGGAGGTTATAACTCTCCCCAAATCTCAAACTCAAGTGATATGATTGGTTGAGTTTGAGATTGGCTCTTGGGTCAACCAATCAAAAGCCTGAGACTGAGTTTACAATTGGAGAAAAGCTTTATAATCACAGTTGGAAGATTATACTGTGTACATTCAAGTAAGTGACAAGTTAATGTGCGACACAAGTTTCTAAATTCAAGGCCCTTGTTATAATGACTTTTGATATACAGATGACAATATGACCTACTCTTTACGGGTTTATGCATGTACATAGTTGAACACTGTGGGTGATACGGGTTTAGTTAATGTGCGACACAAGTTTCTAAATTCAAGGCCCTTGTTATAATGACCTTTGATATACAGATGACAATATGACCTACTCTTTACGGGCTTATGCATGTACATAGTTGAACACTGTGGGTGATACGGGTTTCAAATGTTCGAATGAAACCGAAGTACGACATACATATAGAGATATACGTAGACATACAGAAAGACATGCACCGACAATGAATATCGGTCTCTCAAATGGAGGGAGGTTTCGTTTAATTTGTGCACGCACCAGTTAAGTTGCAATTGTTTAATATTACTGCTTTCGGAAGAGTGATCGGGTATTGGGGAAGAGTGATCGGGTATTGGGGAAGGGTGGTCGGGTATTGGGGAAGAGTGATCGGGTATTGGGGAAGAGTGATCGGGTATTGGGGAAGAGTGATCGGGTATTGGGGAAGAGTGATCGGGTATTGGGGAAGAGTGATCGGGTATTGAGGAAGGGTGATCGGGTATTGGGGAAGGGTGATCGGGTATTGGGGAAGGGTGATCGGGTATTGGGGAAGAGTGATCGGGTATTGGAGATCAATGTTATTGAGCAACATTTCTTTTATTTGTGTTTATTGCTTTGTTCACACGGATATCTAGTAGTTTCTATGTAATAAGGTGCCCATTAGTTAGCACAATATCTCATCTGATACGACTGCTTGCAAATACTTACCAACACAAAGACTTCCGTAGTGGTTTTCCGGCCAGTGACTATGGTAACCTTCTATGCAGTCGCATGTATACCATCCAGGAGTGTTGATGCACACGGAGTGAGTGTGGCACGCCGAAATACCCAACGAACACTCATCAATATCTTTAATATAGTTATCATATATTAAATATGTATGCCTGACAAACGCTGCCAAACGTTTAATTGTCTAAATGTTCGCGAGTATCACATGTTACACGTTATTGTTCCGTAGATCTATAAATCTGTAGTCCAGTGGTAACACGCTGAACTGGTAATCCAGGGATCGCAGGTTCGATCCCCCGTCTGACCCTAATAAAATTAACAGTCTTTCAGATGGGACGTTAAACCGAGGTCTCGTGTCGGTGTTTTACACCGTGCACGTAAAAGAACCAGAGGAGATTCTGGAATTGGTCTCTGTCTGTATCATGCACTATCCTCCAAAATCTAAAATAACTAATCTCTTCAGGAGGCGTCGCTCATATGGGCAACCGGTAGCGATGATAAATAAACGTAAAACACAAAAAAACGCTGCCAGACGTTTAATTGTCTAAATGTTCGCGAGTATCACATGTTGCACGTTCCGTAGATCTATATACGTTTATTTGTAACATATTTATATCAGTATTTCCTACTAAATTCTGCTAAGAAAATCACCAAATGTATTCTTCACAAGCATGTTGTATTATTAATTAACCCATTCAACACCAAGTAACTCACATGGACTGGTCCATGATATTCATAAACCAATAAATGAATCAGAAAATCACATTTGGACAAGTTCATTTATCAAAATGGGTAATTATGTCTAAAAATAGTCATATCACAGGCAAAAAGTGCAGATCCTGATGAGACGGCTCGTCACGAGCCGGCTCATCTGGATCTACACTTTTTGTAAGCCTATTTAGAGGTCTGCGGTGTTGAAAGGGTTAATGTACACATTTAATATGAATTTGACAATACATAGTTAAATACTAGGCTAGTATATATAGACAGCTAAACTATCAACAAAGACCAACTTCAACATATCAAGAGACATTTATTTCAGAGCTGTGTCTGTATATGTGCAGTGCAGATGTCTGCTACGCCATGCGGCTTGAACCAAGAAGAGCTTGTATGGTTGAGTGGTGTTCTAGCAGAACTTTCGGCTTTGTTGTGCGTTTATTCCCGGCCATTTGATGCAGTGTAAAACAGTGTCCAATGCGTGCACCTTGTTTGATGATTTAGTAGTGACTATTGCCGCGGACATACATGAAGTTGTCTGCTATACATCGCAACATGTCTAATATCACATTAACCCTTTCAACACCACATACCTCTATATAGGCTTACACAAAGTGTAGATCCAGATGAGCCGGCTCGTGACGAGCCGTCTCATCAGGATCTGCACTTTTTTCAAGTACTATAACTATTTTTAGTAAAAAAAATACCCATTTTGATCAATGAACTGATCCAAATGTAATTTTGTTATTAATTTATTGGTCTAAAAATATCATGGACCAGTCCATGTCAGTTACTTTGTGTTGAATGGGTTAATGTATAATCAACAAATGATTGTTTAGAAACTCAGTTAATTTAGTAACACGCACGTAATGATTACACATATCTCTCTAGCCTTGACTATCATGATTGATATTTGATATATCGTTCTAATACGTATGTGGAAGTCGTGATATGAGTGGATGAGCGTTCGCTTCATGTGCGAATGGTCCGGAGTTCGAGCCCCGCTGTAGCCGTTACGATTGTGCCATTAGGCAAGGCATTTAAATTCCACATTGCCTTTTCTCTTTCCTTCATGGCGATGGATTCCATCGGGAATGAGGTCTCGAGAGTGATTAATATAAGTTGAAAGAACTTGTTTCGCAATCGAGCTAAAATAAATTTGTATAAACTAATACGTCTGTGTTATGAACCCCCGCCATAGGGACGGGGGATAGTTTGGATGATTCTGTGCATGTATGCGTCTGTCTGTCTGTCTGTCTGTGAAAGGATAACAGTTGTTGACGGATCTTGATGAAACGATAGAGGGTCTACCTGCTTCTTGGAAAAAGCGGTCAACACAAGTGTCTATGTGTAATATACCGCGCAGTGCATCTGTCCAAATGCTATTCTCTAGTTGTTATTGAACTTAATGACCTACCGTGTTGGCAACTTGGACCTATAAAACCATGACGACATTCGCAGATGTTCGGTCCTGCGCATCGGCCACCATTTCGACAACCGCCTTCACATATCGCTAGAAATACACAAGTATGTAGATACTAAGTTGTGTGACGTCCGTGGTCCAGTGGTAGAGCGTCGGATTTGGAATCGAGCGGTCCCGGGTTCGATACTCGGTCAGGCCACGTATGTAGTGTCATTGAGCAAGGCACCTCACACACGTTGCTTAGTACTGGTTAATCGCTTAGGTCGGTTAAGCCTGCCCAGGAAAACATGTCTAAGTCCCCGCGAGGGGTTTGACATTAAAGGAACATACATACAGTTGTGTTCTTCAAAAATGCTCCAATTACAAACGCTTGAAAAATAATGAGACACGGGACATTCATCATGCATTTGCGTTATATATAATTCTGTTTATTAGTTTATAAAACTAGTCTTATTATACTATGACTAGGTTCAAGAACTATGATACATGTTTAAGACGTGCCGTAAATCAGAAGATAGTGTATGTGGAAGGCTATATTAAGAACCAAGGCTAGTAGTTAAACAATTTCCAAGAATTATGATTAGTTGAGTCTGCGAATTGCTCTTGGCTCAACCAATCAGAAGCTTGAGACTGTGTATGAGATTGTATACCCGTTTTATATCCCCCAGACTATGTGTGAGAGATATAAATATGATTCATTCTTTACACTATACGAAATCTGCAATCTTGGCAGAGTTGTAATTCACAGCAAGATTCAGTTAATGCAGACTTTAACAGTAGAAAAGGTGTTTCTTATAGTTTGGAGGCATAACGGATCTGATAGTGCTAGTATCTAAATAGACACGTATAAACCAGTCTGATACCGAATCAGAAATCGAATACACGTATATATTTAGATTTGTTATTATTAATAGATGATAACAGTTTTATTTGTTTAAATCCTGAAGGTCTCAGATCCATGCGGCATACATGTACATATAAACAAATATAGCGACAGCTAATCACTATGGCAATATATCTAATTAATTATGTAACACTAACGCACATATTTATATGTGATAATATGTGATATGTGATAATATGTGATAATATAGAAGAAGAATGCCTCAATAAAATATGCATGCCATGTGAACTTACTTCTAAATGCTTTTATTATTTTTATAAATAACACACCAAATGATGATATCATAGACAGACAGACAGACAGACAGACAGACAGACAGACAGACAGACAGACAGACAGACAGACAGACAGACAGACAGACAGACAGACAGACAGACAGACAGACAGACAGACAGACAGACAGACAGAACAGACAGACAGACAGACAGACAGACAGACAGACAGACAGACAGACAGACAGACAGACAGACAGACAGACAGACAGACAGACAGACAGACAGACAGACAGACAGACAGACAGACAGACAGACAGACAGACAGACCGACCGGACAGACAGACAGACAGACAGGACAGACAGACAGACAGACAGACAGACAGACAGACAGACAGACAGACAGACAGACAGACAGACAGACAGACAGACAGACAGACAGACAGACAGACAGACAGACAGACAGACAGACAGACAGACAGACAGACAGACAGACAGACAGACAGACAGACAGAACAGACAGACAGACAGAAGCAGACAGACAGACACACAGACAGACAGACAGACAGACAGACAGACAGACAGACAGACAGACAGACAGACAGACAGACAGACAGACAGACAGACAGACAGACAGACAGACAAGACAGACAGACAGAAAGGACAATATGATCAATGGTTTATAAGATGCCACCAAGACAAACTTAGTGACAGACAGACAGACAGACAGACAGACAGACAGACAGACAGACAGACAGACAGACAGACAGACAGACAGACAGACAGACAGACAGACAGACAGACAGACAGACAGACAGACAGACAGACAGCCAGACAGACAGACAGACAGACAGACAGACAGACAGACAGACAGACAGACAGACAGACAGACAGACAGACAGACAGACAGATAGACAGACAGACAGACATACAGACAGACAGACAGACAGACAGACAGACAGACAGACAGACAGACAGACAGACAGACAGACAGACAGACAGACAGACAGACAGACAGACAGACAGACAGACAGACAGACAGACAGACAGACAGACAGACAGACAGACAGACAGACAGACAGACAGACAGACAGACAGACAGACAGACAGACAGACAGACAGACAGACAGACAGACAGACAGACAGACAGACAGACAGACAGACAGACAGACAGACAGACAGACAGACAGACAGACAGACAGACAGACAGACAGACAGACAGACAGACAGACAGACAGACAGACAGACAGACAGACAGACAGACAGACAGACAGACAGACAGACAGACAGACAGACAGACAGACAGACAGACAGACAGACAGACAGACAGACAGACAGGACAGACAGACAGACATACAGACAGACAGACAGACAGACAGACAGACAGACAGACAGACA
>CM026387.1:12346659-12393042 GCA_014843695.1 Archivesica marissinica
AGACAGACAGACAGACATACAGACAGACAGACAGACAGACAGACAGACAGACAGACAGACAGACAGACAGACAGACAGACAGACAGACAGACAGACAGACAGACAGACAGACAGACAGACAGACAGACAGACAGACAGACAGACAGACAGACAGACAGACAGACAGACAGAAAGACAGACAGACAGACAGACAGACAGACATACAGACACACAGACACACAGACAGACAGACAGACAGACAGACAGACAGACAGACAGACAGACAGACAGACAGACAGACAGACAGACAGACAGAAAGACAGACAGAAAAAAGACATACAGACAGACAGACAGACACCCAGACAGACCAGACAGACAGACAGAAACGACACCCGACAGACAGACAGACAGACAGACAGACAGACAGACAAGACAGACAGAACCAGACAGACAGACAGACAGACAGAACCAGACAGACAGACAGACAGACCAGACAGACAGACAGACAGACAGACAGACAGACAGACAGACAGACAGACAGACAAGACAGACAGACAGACAGACAGGACAGACCAGACAGACAGCAGGACAGACAGACAGACAGACAGACAGACAGACAGACAGACAGACAGACAGACAGACAGACAGACAGACAGGACAGGACAGACAGGACAGACGGACAGACAGGAAAGACAGACAGACAGACAGACAGGACAGACAGACAGACGACAGACAGACAGACAGACAGACAGACAGACAGACAGACAGACAGACAGACAGACAGACAGACAGACAGACAGACAGACAGACAGACAGACAGACAGACAGACGACAGACAGACAGACAGACAGACAGACAGACAGACAGACAGACAGACAACAGACAGACAGACAGACAGACAGACAGACAGACAGACAGACAGACAGACAGACAGACAGACAGACAGACAGACAGACAGACAGACAGACAGACAGACAGACAGACAGACAGACAGACAGACAGACAGACAGACAGACAGACAGACAGACAGACAGACAGACAGACAGACAGACAGACAGACAGACAGACAGACAGACAGACAGACAGACAGACAGACAGACAGACAGACAGACAGACAGACAGACAGACAGACAGACAGACAGACAGACAGACAGACAGACAGACAGACAGACAGACAGACAGACAGACAGACAGACAGACAGACAGACAGACAGACAGACAGACAGACAGACAGACAGACAGACAGACAGACAGACAGACAGACAGACAGACAGACAGACAGACAGACAGACAGACAGACAGACAGACAGACAGACAGACAGACAGACAGACAGACAGACAGACAGACAGACAGACAGACAGACAGACAGACAGACAGACAGACAGACAGACAGACAGACAGACAGACAGACAGACAGACAGACAGACAGACAGACAGACAGACAGACAGACAGACAGACAGACAGACAGACAGACAGACAGACAGACAGACAGACAGACAGACATTTTATTCAAAACCATTAGACTAAAAAGCCCATGAGGTCAAAACATATGCATGATAGAGATAGCGAACAGTGAAACTACATTTTGTAGTGACAATCTACACAACACGCACAATAAAACAGATCATTGTACAAAAGAAAGAGAAGGCCCTGTAATTTTATACCCCAACATCATTTGAGCTTTATGCAATTTTATTTATTTCATTTTATGCGAAAATAGAAAATTTTAGTGCAATTGTTTTTCCAATATGATTTAATTATTTGCTTGTATAATACAATGTACATGCATATCATATATACCATTAACTATGGCATTTTGTTGACAAGTAAATATTGGATTTGCTATTGAATTGGTCAGTAAATGTTCAATTCAATTCAATTCAATCAGTTTATTTCACATAAAACATTATTACAATGTTTAAAGTGTTATATACAAATTTTCAGAGAAGACATGTTATTATATAGATACCATTTTCTGAAGGTCATATACAAATTCAGAAAAACGGGTGCAAGTAGATTTTGACGAATATAGATAATACATAATGTTCTTTGACCAAACTCAAACAGAAACCATTATCTTATTTGCAAAGTAGAGATACTTTGACAAATTATTTATTACAATTTTAGAGGTAGAATTTAACAATGAGGCAAACTTATTTAGGCTTGGCCAATGACAGAAATATGGTTTAAAGTACCTTATCCTCAAATCCCTGTAGTTAGGGCAGACCAATAAAAAGTGGAATTCAGATTCAAGTTTTTTCATACTACATGATTTACAGAGTCGTTGTTCCCGAGGTATATTGCTATATCGACCTGATTCTATAAATAAATGATGAGCAGACACCCGAAATCTAGACCGCGCAATAAGATATTTTCTCTCATATATACATTCAAGGTATATCTCGCGGTCAAAATTATGTTTAAAAATACAGTATGACTGTAGACGCGGGGAATTGTTTATGTCCGAATACCATGACTGATAATAGTTATCAAATATACGTTGTTTAATTAACATAAGAGTGTGGTTATCAATAACCTGGTCCCTCCATACATACGCAAACCCATGCTCATCAAGAATATTTTTAATATACATAGCCCAATTTTTATTTCGATATGTAACATTATTGTCCGCATCGTTTCTCATTGATGAGTACATTTTAAAAGTCAAAGATGATTCATCGTTCTAACAATTTTTTCCAGTATTTCAGCAGAGTAAATTTTCTAAATATATGTAGCGGCACACGGCCAAGTTCCCCGTATAATGCTGATAAGTTTGTGGACTGCCTGACACCTAACAAACGTCGCAACAATTTTACATGGACCATTTCAATGTCTGTAGCGGCATGTACACCCCATATTTCTGAACAGAAATTTAGAACAGAACCAACTAATATATCAAATAACTGTACTTTTCTAGACAGTGGTAGTTCAATCTGGTGAAATACAGAAAACAAACTGTGTAATGAAAAGGAAGCGTGCTGAGCTATATGTTTTTGGGTACGTAGCCAGTTTCCGTTTTTATATAGGTTAATACCTAGGTATTTAAACGAACTTACGTTTTCTATTTTTGTACCGTATTATGTATGTACGATATTGCCATGATTGTGAACTTTCCCAGAGGTTGGATATAAATGTTTGTATTCATGTCCCAGAATAAGCATTTGTAGTCAACTCACGTGTACAGGAAAATCCATCTCCGTTGTACCCAGCTTCACAAGAACAATTGTAGCTTCCTCGAGTATTCACACAGGCAGCATTAACGTCACACAAGTGAAGACCAACTTCACATTCATCGATTTCTGTAAATTTATGAATTCCATTCTCATTACAGTAGCGTCAAATATTTGAACATTGTAACTTAACATTTTCAGATACGTTGGCTTATCAAACAGAACGTTCAAAAGGAAAATACTAGGTGAACGCTTTGTGGAAATCTGACATTAAATGTAGAAGTGGTGGTGGTGGTGGTAGTGGTAGTGGTGGTGGTGGTGGTGGTGGTGGTGGTGGTGGTGGTGTTGGTGGTGGTGGTGGTGGTGGTGGTGGTGGTGGTGGTGGTGGTGGTGGTGGTGGTAGTAGTAGTAGTAGTAGTAGTAGAAGTAGTAGATCTTTATTTTCGTCTCATCAATATATAATACAATATTACAGACATGTGGAAAATAAATTATCACTATAAAATATACATTGCCATTCTGGAAGAATGATAAGAGACGTTATAATAATGCTTCTAGATACACATAAATTATATCACAATTAGTATTTTAAGATAGACTCTTATCATTTATAACTATAACTATGTACACATCTAAAACTGATAAATCTATATGAACGTTGCTAATCTCCTAATTTAAAAAAACTGCCATAAAACTAGGAGGGGGTAAGACTCTGAATTATCAATATAGGCACTAGCGTGCAATGATAATGAATGACACTATGCGAGCTATGTCAACGAAATCTACAGACCGCATACATTCTAATCCAAAACAAACTGATGCTCCTCTCAATATAGTAGTCAGATATCGCTTAGAACCCCATACTGATAACATAACCAGCTAGGTATATGCTCTTATTCTAAAGGGGTTAAAGTTGAGTCGTGGGGGGGGGGTAATGCATGCTGGTGCAACCGATAGACATCATCAAATGACTCTTAAGTCAGGTGTCGCTAATAGCTACATACGCCACTGGAGCCGTTACGATTGTGCCCCCTTGGGCAAGGCATTTAAATTCCACATTGCCTCTTCTCCCTCCCTCGTGGCGATGGATTCCATCAGGAATGAGGTCTCGAGAGTGATTTATATAAGTTGAAATAACTTGTTTCGCAATCGAGCTATAATAAATTTGTATAAACTAGCTACATACCAATTACACGAGTACGATCACTGTGAAATGTACAGAGGTAGATATCGAAGGGACGTCTAACTAAAAGTGCGGGTTATGAACGTTCGTGACTGGAACATGAACTCCACTCTTTATTTCTTAATGTTAACACCTGAATGTGTTACACATCTGTTTTAGTGATTGCAGAAACGCATTTAGAAGATGATACCGTTTTAAATGTTGATGGATACCTCTGGAGCTTCTTAAGCCCAATATTCAGATAGTATTATGTATTGCAATGAATGGCTCTGGTGTAGAGCTTTCATTGAAAAATGTCCTGTTGGATAAGTTTGATCTCTCTGTCGTGCAGGACTCTTGTGAATGTATGATCGTGTTAAAACCGATTTCCAAGCAGAAACATTTTATATTAATGGCATGCGCGGAAGTCGTGATAGCGCAGTGGATGCGCGTTCGCTTCAGGTGCGAAAGGTCTGGAGATCGAGCCCCACTGGAGCCGTTACGATTGTGGCCTTAGGCAAGGCATTTAAATTCCACGTTGCCTCTTCTCTCTCCCTCGTGGCGATGGATTCCATCAGGAATGAGGTCTCGAGAGTGATTTATATAAGTTGAAATAACTTGATTCGCAATCGAGCTAAAATAAATGTGTATAAACTAATGGCATGCGCATGCGCATGCGCATTCTACTTACCGCAAGAAACATCTTACTCCCCATTAGTTTGATGTAAATTATGTTCACGATAATCTTCTTCGAATATATATAAGTTTGTGAATGATAATATGATATACGTATCACTTTTACATAATCGACTTTTTATGTCCCCGAAGAAATGTCTTCGGTGCATATAGTTTTCGCACTGTCCGTCCATGTGTCCGTCCGAGTCAATATTTCCTGTTCGGACTGTAACGTCTTAGGCTATGTAGGGATTTCGAAACTAATGTACCACACATATTCGCCACATAGAGGCGATGTATCGTACAAGACCCAGGTCCGTAGCTTCAAGGTCAAATTCGTTATTGAATAGAGTTTAATTAACATTTAATGCCAAAACGAACATTTTCCATTTCATCATCCATACCAGAGTCTATATATGCACCAGTTAACTTCCATATACCGTCAGCTGGTGTTAATACGGCTGTTGACATTGTAACACGTGCTAAGGTTTGTGGACTATGTCGCTTTCCATCAGAAACTTTATAATTTAGTCTATGCAAATTTAATTTACCTCGGTTGTGAAACGTTTTACAACGTTAGATTAAACGCTCTCGAGACCTCATTCCTGATCGAAACCATCGTCATGAGAGAGAACAGAATCAATGCGAAATTGAAATGCCTTGCCTAAGGGTACATTCTTAACTGCTCTTAGCTGCTACAACTGGCGCGAACCTCGGGCCTTTCGCACCTGAAGCTAAGGCGCTTCCACTAGGCTATTACGACTTCCACGAAGCTTTATAAAATGATAACGCCTCTGTTATGTTTCTACATCTTCTCTTCAATATTTGCTTTGAACAATGGTATTGTACATATATATAGAACAAGTGTATTATTAATCAACTACCAACGCGTTCTACTTCTGATCAAAGATCGTTTCATTGTATTATAGGGGAATAGCTCTAGCACGCTGTATGTATAAACTATATGGCAATAATTTGAACGACAGGTTGTTATGCATTTTCGATCAGAATCGTTTGTACGTTCTGATATTATGCTTACCTGTGGAGATAAAACACTGCATATCATTGATCATTGCACAGATCTAGGAGTTGTCTTACAGGAACATTTAGATAGTGCAAGCCGTGCATTAGGATTACTCATCGCTAAATGTAAAGCAATGGGGGTGCCCCCATTTGTGGCGCTAGGAATAAAAAAATAAAAAGTAATAATAAAAATAAAACAATATAAAATTAGTAACTAGTAGAGACAGAAACTGTTCATGGCCACACCTGCATACATTTCTGACATTACTGTCGAATAGAAATAAGAACACCTCATGGAATATTGCAACATTTGTGACTGGTGCTTTTAGAATTAGAAAAGAAACCCTTGTTGCTTCTGAAATGCTTATGGATGCCTTAATCACCATTTATGTTTTAACTGACCACAGATAATTGTACTTGCCGATTTGCCTAATCAAACCCTGAAGTAGTACCTCAGTTTTCAATTAGCGGCTGCTTAATTTTGTCATTGTTATACTACATTTTGCAAGTGATATATCTATGATATATGTATCACGTTCATTGTGACTGTGTACTGTTACTTGTTTGTTTTTATTTATACTTTATTTATTTTACAACGATTGCGAAGCAAGTTTTAACAACTTATATTAATCACTCTCGTTGGCTCGGATGAAAGCGTATATGTGGTCATTCATGTGGGAGGAAACCGGAGTACCCGGAGAAAACCCACCTCTCCGATCTGGCGACTATCGTACCATCTCACATACTTCCCTGTCTGAGGATCGAACCCGGGTCGCATTGGTGAGAAGCGAGCGCGCTAACCACTGCGCTAATCAGACTTACTTGGTTTACAATATGATGTAATGATGTAGTATATACATGAATGCTATAATGAAGATTAAAACTATGACATTGAAATAACAAACTTCTTGGTATTATATATAAAGTGGGCAAACATTCCATATTTGGTAATAACCCACTATACGGATACAAAGATGATTTTTCACTGCACAAAATGGCCGACATTACCTACAGAGATGGATGTTAAGCTGTCCGTAACATTTATGTATATCATCTTACTTTTCTAGTTCTGTCTATTCATTCAAGTGTTATTTCACCTGATAAAGAATTATGTTGAATCTCGCAAATGTTCCGTTACCTAGATATAGGCAAACCCCTCTAAACCAGAACCCCTCTAAAATGGAATTCTCTCCAAACCGAATACATTTCTTGGTCCCAAACGTTTCCCTTCTTTGTGTGTGTTTTACGTTTATTTATCATCGCTACCGGTTGCCCATATGATCGACGCCTCCAGAAGAGAATAGTCATTTTAGATGAGTCAGTATGTAGAAGAAAAACCTATGCCGGAACCCCTCTTTTCCGGATACCGAAAAGATAATAAATATGTAAACCTGTAAACCTACCAGCAACTTGACTAGATCAAATATCAAACTGACAATTCTTTAAAATAAACAACTTCCAGCTATTTTGTTCATAATAATGTATTGTACACTTAGAATTAATCTGTTCTTTACTAACTGCCAAAACTATAAACATGTATTAGCCTCCTTCTAACACTGCAGAGAAATCTACCACACCATGAAAACCATCTAAACCGAGTACACAACACTGTGGAGTGTGCCCAGGTTGTCTTCCTGACTGATACGCTCTCAGTTCTGGATGTCCTGTCTAACAACAAAGAACCCCACATGATGGAAGCCCTTCGAACAGTCAGCGTAACTAAAAGAACTGTCCTCCAGTGGGTACCTGCACACATAGGCATCCCTGGCAATGAAGCCGCTGACCAGCTTGCCAAGCAAGGTTCTACCGAGAGGCAACCAGACAAAGATTTGACTTACAAGGAGAAATGCACCATAATCAAACCTGCATCAAAGCCAACAGTCGAGAAGGATGACTACCACCTTCTCACCAGACAGGAGCATGTCACGATATTCCGGCTTAGAACAGGGCATAACCGCCTGAACTTCCATATGTGTCGGAAGCTTGGACTAGCTCCATCAACTGCCTGCAGCTGCAAAGTAGGGGACCAGACTGCAGAACACATCCTCCAGGAGTGTCCCAATCTTCATGGTCTGAGGAAAACAACCTGGCCAACAGATACTTCTCTCCAGACGAAGTTACATGGCTGCCGGGAGGATCTGAGGAGGACGGCCCATTTCGTGTTTGCTGCCGGCTTGTCCATGTGATTCGCGAACGACAAGAAGAAGAAGAACCGAAAACCACTCCAAACCAAACTTGCCTCATGTTCGGTTTAGAGGAGATTCACTGTATATACTTATAGAAATGCCAGCTTATGGAGTAAGGGATACAACTTAATACGTAATTGATGCACGTGTACAAAGTTGTATTTATATTTTATATTTAGTTTATGATTACGAGGAGTCTATGCGGCTTCTGTGACTGAGTGGTTACGAACTCACTTGCCCCTCATCGTTATAGGTTCGAATTCCATTGGGCCGAATTGTTTCATGCCAGGGAACAATCCGATTTTTGGAAGATCGGTTGTTCTAACCCATCCGAGTTTGAAATGCACCGTTGTCAGGGGCGTAGCCAGGAGGCAAATTATGTGCAGGCCCGGGTAAAGAATGTTGAGTGAGCGTAGCGAACGAGGTTGCAAGGGGGGTCCGGGGGCATGTACCCCCGGAATTTTTTGGTTTTTATGATGTAATTTCCAGAATTCTGCTGCATTTAAAAGACAAATTCGGACATGTTTTTATAACAAATAAACATGATATATATATATATATTTTTTGTTTTGTCAAAATGATGTGCAGGCCCGGGCCTTTTGGCCTAATGGCAGCTATGCACCTGGTTGTGGTTAAGAAATTAGTGTTAGAAAGGGAAATAGCTTCAAAATAATTGTTAGTAGGTATGCTAATTTTATCATTATATGAATTAGTTGTTAATGAGATAGATAGGTCATCACGCTACGTGATCTCATTTACGTTTATTTATCGTCGCTACCGGTTGCCCATATGAGCGACGCCTCCTGAAGAGTCATTTTAGACTGGTGGAGGATAGGGCAATGATACAGACAGAGACCCATTCCAGAGTCTCCTCTGGTTCGTTTACGTATACGGTGTACAGCGCTGACACGAGACCTCGGTATAAAGTCCCATCTGAAAGACTGTTCATTTGATTAGGGTCATACGGGGGATATAACCTGCGATCCCTGGATTACCAGATCCGTCTGTATCTCATGTTTTTTTTTATATAAGCAGGCGTACCACCTTTTTCAACAGTATTTTGCGTTAGTGGAGAGTGGCATGAATTGGCTTAGGGATCTGATCACATATTCTGCCAGATCATATATTGGGAGAGCATTGCATGTGGTGCATTTTCATGGTATGCTGTGAGAAGAAATTCTAATATCACTCATATACAAAATTAAAATACTTATGAACATTGTTTTAGTTGACCGAGCATTGTGAATGAATGAATGAATGAATGGTGTTTTACGGCGCATCGACATCTAAGGTCATGTAGCGCGCATTAAAGTTATGTTTATTGTCGAGTGTATGAAATAAAATTCTATATAAGTATATGCATTACGTAAAAATTAATACTAAGAAGTTATAAAGACGTAAGATTAATTACAGGTAATATATGAATGAATGATTACTACAAAGGCATGATTAACAATTGATATCACAGCTTATTATAAATTCCTATTGCCTTGATAAATGATATGATGGACTCTACTCTGATAGATTGTGTGCGTTTTAATGGTGTCAAAGTCTTAATATAATATACTGGCTTTTGTCAAATTTCAAAATGAGAAATGCGAGTGTAACCAACCTCGGAAATACTATATTACAATAGTATATGTATATGTATATAACAGCATTTTGTTAGTGAGCTGGCCATAACAGGAATCTGATAAATATTAAAACTAATTAATTATGTAAATCAACTTGGTATCTTTAAATTAATTGAAAAGCTCTGGTTATATATATAAAACTTGTCAATTTAGCTAAATATATTTATTTAGCAACAAGTAAAAGAAATGATATTAATTAACTAAATTAATGTTACTACTTGTAAAATATTGATTTGTGAGACACTGAATACCAACTATATTGTTAAACAACAATATATTTCGTAAATGTTAATGCTATGCTTACTCAAACCTTATATAATATCATGCTTTTCTGTAACTTTGTATGTAACCGCCAAACATGTTTCTTGGCGATGGACATGTGCATGTTTATGCCAATACAAACTTTGACTTGACTTGATTTGACAATATACATTACATGCATCGATAACATCATATATATGTACGTTACCTTGCCATTCGTATGTTAAGAATATGTATTTGTATAAATATGTATAATATCTATATGCTGATTATTGGGATTGGTTAACACGTTTTCAACATTCTATCCAGTCATTATTTATCCAGATTTGTTAGCCCTGCCAAACTGGCGGCTGAAAGGTCAATGGCTACCTGTTCGCCTTCTGCTCCACTGAAGATGTCAGTAATATTGGTTATTCTGTTTATATGACACGTACACGAATACCCAATCTAACACAACATCGTATCAGTATTCCAGTACAGACACAACTACCATAGACACTATAAGACAGAACGGCAGTACAGCAAAATATACTGACGGAAAAAAGAAACCCATCACTAGTTGGGTATTTTGCCATATTATATTGCCGACTATTTGAATTCAGAAAATGCATGTCACACTATGGTATTACACAGTTGCTTGTGCGAGGCTATGCATCATACTTATAAATCTATCACACACTAGGGAAACGTTAGCAACGAGTAAGTCCCCCATGAATAGCATTCACCGTGTCCAATATTCGCCTCAAAGAGCCGCACAAGCTACGGATAGGGTATCTGGAGATGCGCGCCAATAGTTGCTGAAGTACCGAGATGAATTCTCTAGCGCTCGCAGACGTAGCCGGCGTCCAAAGACATCCCACATTATGTTATATTGGTTTACAGTCCGGCTAGTTAGCTGACCATGGCATACATTTATCTGATTGCCTGGAAATCAGACATTTAATTTGTAAAATCGTGACTCGTTGCTGAATCCGTCCACGGTTGTATACGTTCCATTGCGGACATGCCCGACGGTGACACTATGTCAACACCATGCCACGGTATGGTCTCGGTCAGATTATTCCACGCTCTCTCTCTCGCTCTCGCTCGCTCTCTCGCTCGCTCTCTCTCTCTCTCGTTCTCTCTCTCTCGCTCTCTCTCTCTCTCGCTCTCTCGCTATCTCACTCTCTCGCTATCTCGCTCTCTCTCAGTCGATTGCGTACCGTGTTATGGCTTAACGGCCTCCCTCGATATCCTATGACCAAGATGTTGATTCCGTCGTGATAAAATGTGGACGTATACAATTATTCTGACTTACAGACGTTATGCCACGAGCACGTGTACGGGGTTTGCTGACCTATTGACCTATTCACATTAAAGTGTCTTGTCATCTGATTTTGAGAACATTTTCATTCCAAGATTCATAAATTCCGTGTTCTATTTTCAGCATTTAACTGTGGCATTTTTCATCGTCAAAATTGTCGGAATTGTAGGAAATTGTAGGAAATTGTTCAAATTCCAAATTGTAAATCTAACCACAATTTGCCTTATGAACTTTCGTTGGACATAACCACATTGTAAAAGCGCAAGGAATGCACGAAACAATTGTTAGCCGACCTATTGAACCGAAAATTAAGTGTTTTATTACGTGTATAACGTGTAACAATTATGCGGTTGTGAGCTGCCACAATATTTCACACTATTATATTGCGCATCATTTTCCATGTTGCGTTTCTTATTGACGTCAGTATACGTCGTGTGCTAATAAACAATACTATATCTTTTATTAATACATCTGGCTCATTTATTTCATTCTTAATAATTCAGTATAAGAAATGTTACGTACATTTTATAGCATTCCTTCGTTCCTTTTGGTCTAGTTTTACCCTTTCAACCCACCTGCTCTCTACACTCTACTCTCATTGGCAAATTATTATTACTGGGTATTGTGTCATCATATTAAACCAATAGTCTCTATTAATTAGTCTTCTCGCAGTGATCAAATGGCTGTGCTTGATTTATTGCTACTGTGACCTTTGTTGAAGCCATCATCGAGTACAGAATTCCACCCTCATCGTCGAAACAGATGATTTGGTGGAAACAATAAGTCGGACTGACGTTCATCTAACCAGCTCGACAGAGTTGGAAGAGGTTGAAAGACAATGGGATGTTGACCTATTTCATACGGAAGTCTAATGCTGCTTATGTGAAACGAATGCATTCCTATTTGTTCCAATCTGGTTTTCTGTCCTCTAAGACATACCGGTGAATAGTTTGTAGCTAGCCATGAAATAATATTGTCACGTAAATTGATCATTCTTGCAATTAATGCGCTTGATTAAACAAATGTTAAAATAAAGCTACAATTTCACTAACATGTGACTCTAACATGGTATCATACACAAGCACCTGTTTTTGAACGGTAGCATTTCAAGATACAGAAATTCGCCAGTAGCCTGTCCCGCGATACCAGTAGCCTGACCCGCGATGCCAGTAGCCTGCCCCACGATGCCAGTAGCCTGACCCGCGATGCCAGTAGCCTGTCCCGCGATGTAGGTAGCCTGCCCATAGTCTGCCCCGCGATGCCGGTAGCCTGTCCCGCGATGCCAGTAGCCTGCCCCGCGATGCCCGTAGCCCGTTCCCGCGATGCCAGTAGCCTGCCTCGCGATGCCAGTAGCCCGCCCCGCGGTGCCAGTAGCCTGACCCGCGATACCAGTAACCTGCCCCGCGATGCCTGTAGTCTGCCCCGCGATGCCCGTAGTCTGCCCCGCGATGCCAGTATCATGTAGTAGTGGTGTCCCTAGGCAATACATTTAAATCCACGATGTTCCTTCTCTCTCCCTCATAGCGGTGGGTGGATTCCATCAGGTATGAAATCTCGAGAGCGATTAATCTTTGAACAGTTAAGATACATTTGTATTGAAGAAAAACGGCATTTTTACCGATTTTTACATACATACAGTTTAGGCATTTCCAAATAATACCATTGACATTGTCCACATAGAGAGTAGTTTAGTTCCACATTGAGTGGAATAAACTACACGAACCTGGCATTTACTCTTCATTTATATGATAAATCATCATGTATATTTACGATTTACCGTCTCCGTGACCTAGTGGTTAAGGCGTCCGCCTACGGAGTGGGAGATCGAAGGGTCGAATCTCGTCAGGGGTTCGTTCTGATATGGTCAGTTGGTGAGCCGCCAGCTAGGTAAATAATGGTTACCGATTGCCTACCAGCCTGGCGCCTGGCATACAAGCATAAGATTCGGAAAGTACTGATGTTCATAAAAAGAGGTGTCTCATAAGTCAGAAATGGCTGGCCCTTTAAAAAGGGGTGACACTATAATAAACAAACACTTTACTCACTTTATTTTTCCATGAACTATCAGGAATGTTATTCAATAATAATAAAATGACACCAACATATGTCAGCATGACACTTTTTTTGCCAATATGTTGATTGTCAGAGTTGTTATCTCACAGCAATAATGGGACGACATGTATGGTAACTAATCGACACAGAAGTTACACGAATAAATGAGTGCCGTGTTTCGATTTACGTAATATCATTCGTTGTATGTGGCGTTTATTGCAAATACACGTGCATATTACGTGGGTATTTTCCACATGACATACTACTCACCTTGCCACGCTCTCTTTCTGGTAGGTGGTGTTTCAATCTGTGAATAGTCTGGGTGACATGCTGATTGCAATCGACTTACGACATTTATTAATGACAGCGTCTAGTGCATCTGACGAACATGATCCAGACGCTTGATTATGGGATAACATGCCTCCAGGTGTGCGTCCGTTAGTAAGACTGGCGTGGTATATTTTTGTTGTTAAACCAGCGTGGTGGAAACCAAACCGGAACTCCCGATTCTAGAGCCTGTTAATTGCTGGCATTTGGAATATTTCTCATGTCAGTTACAGTTAAATGAATTGGCCGCGGGCCGCATATGTTTCTATGTTTTTGTTTATAATTATGTTTATACAAAATTAATGTCGTTTTTATTGCGAATACTTTCTTACATCATTAGATTTTAAAATCGCGCTCGAAGCCCCATTCCCGATGAAATACATCTCCAGGAAGAACTCGAAGCCCCATTCGATGATAAAATACATCTCAAGGAAGAACTCGAAGCCCCATTCATGATGAAATACATCTCCAGGAAGAACCCGAAGCCCCATTCATGATGCAATACATCTCCAGGAAGAACCCGAAGCCCCATTCATGATAAAATACATCTCCAGGAAGAACCCGAAGCCCCATTCATGATGAAATACATCTCCAGGAAGAACCCGAAGCCCCATTCATGATAAAATACATCTTCAGGAAGAACCCGAAGCCCTATTCATGATGAAATACATCTCCAGGGAGAACTCGAAGCCCCATTCGATGATGAAATACATCTCCAGGAAGAACTCGAAGCCCCATTCGATGATAAAATACATCTCAAAGAAGAACTCGAAGCCCCATTCATGATGAAATACATCTCCAGGAAGAACTCGAAGCCAAATTCGATGATGAAATGCATCTCCAGGAAGACGAGAGAAGACCCATTCATGATGAAATACATCTCCAGGAAGACGAGAGAAGCCCCATTCATGATGCAATACATCTCCAGGAAGACGAGAGATGCCCCATTCATGATGAAATATATCTCCAGGAAGAACTCGAAGCCCCATTCATGATGAAATACATCTCCAGGAAGAACTCGAAGCCCCATTCATGATGAAATACATCTCCAGGAAGACAGAGAAGCCCCATTCATGATGAAATACATCTCCAGGAAGAACTCGAAGCCCCATTCATGATGAAATACATCTCCAGGAAGACGAGAGAAGCCCCATTCATGATGAAATACATCTCCAGGAAGAACTCGAAGCCCCATTCATGATGAAATACATCTCCATGAAGAACTCGAAGCCCCATTCATGATGCAATACATCTCCAGGAAGACGAGAGAAGCCCCATTCATGATGAAATACATCTCCAAGGAGAACTCGAAGCCCCATTCGATGATGAAATACATCTCCAGGGAGAACTCGAAGCCCCATTCATGATGAAATACATCTACAGGAAGAACTCGAAGCCCCATTCATGATGAAATACATCTCCAGGAAGACGAGAGAAGCCCCATTCATGATGAAATACATCTCCATGAAGAACTCGAAGCCCCATTCATGATGCAATACATCTCCAGGAAGACGAGAGAAGCCCCATTCATGATGAAATACATCTCCAAGGAGAACTCGAAGCCCCATTCGATGATGAAATACATCTCCAGGGAGAACTCGAAGCCCCATTCATGATGAAATACAACTCCAGAAAGAAAGGTGAAATTAAATGTTAAATGCGAGATTAGAATTCCAGTCTGTCTGCTCCTAGGCACGCTGACACCGTCTTTAGTGCCGCGGATCCAGCTTTCCATCGATACATGGATACTATATCCGGTCAATATATCATTTATATGTGCATTACAAGAAAAGGACAACGTTATGTCATTTAAAGATAATTTGACCATATGAAATGTGTATATTTGTTATCGCTATAAAATCCGGACACGGGTACTATGCCAACATTGAAGTTGTACAAATGCTGTGGTCATTTATATCCAGAGCTTCAAATTGAACATACTCCATAAGATGTTATGCTTGTACAATTTAACACATGTAAAATAAAATAAAGTTTAAGTATATAGTATATGAGCCCTAAAGTATGCGTAACGTGTACGTGTGATGTAAGTAGAATAGAACTCAGCAATTTGGAATTTCAACCAGTTCGCAGATAGTGGATTCCGTAAAAAGTTTAAACTTTAATTTATTTTAAAACGATTGCGAAGCAAGTTCTAACAACTTATATTAATCAGTCTCGTTGGCGCGGATGAAAGCGTATATGTGGTCATTCGTGTGGGAGGAAACCGGAGTACCCGGAGAAAACTCACCTGTCCGATCTGGCGACCACCGTACTATCTCACATACTTCCTGGTCCGAGGATCTAACCCGGTTTGCACTGGTGAGAAGCGAGCGCGCTAACCACTGCGCTAATCTGACAACCATATACTATATAGTGGATATACTTGTTTATAGAGGGAGACCTAATTAGCTCTGAACTAATCCTCATTAGGACCTTCAACAGTTTCCTAAGATCCTGAAACTAGCAGTACATAAACGTAGTATGCTTAACAACATATACACACTTATAATATTCTTTATAGCTTAGTATTCTGCTTGGATAAGCACTTGGGAACCGGAAGAGCGCACATTCAAACAATACACGATTACATACACTGTATCTGTCATCAACTACTGATTATTTACCAATATTAAGAATACAATTATAACAAATATTAAGGACACAATCGTAACGGCTCCAGCGGGTCTCGAACTCGAAGGTCTGGAGTTCGAGCCCCGCTGGAGCAGTTACGATTGTGTCCTTAGGCAAGGCATTAAATTCCACGTTGCCTCTTCTCTCCCTCGTGGCGATGGATTCCATCAGGAATGAGGTCTCGAGAGTGATTTATATAAGTTGAAAGAACTTGTTTCGCAATCGAGCTAAAATAAATTTGTATAAGAATACGCCTATTCTTTTCGGTTGTCCAAAGCTGCATGGCTACTTTACCGTCCCATGCACGAACACGTCGTGCAATGCAACGCCACTTCATTATGAACAAGGGAAATAAATGTTCTCCTTATCCGTTTCTCAAACGTAGAACATTATAGTGTTATAGTATGATATGCGGCTCGATAACTGGAAGTTATTCCGACAAACTTGAACACTTCCAAATAATATCACTACAAGTAATCTGGACTTCGTTGGATCGTCCGCCGGAAACTACGATTGGTTCAACCGGTATGGACGTATTCAAGCATTTCGTCTAGCAGCGTGAACATTTAAACAAGTATAGGATATAAGCCGAAAACGATCCAATATGTAAAATAGTGGACTGTGTTTGGGGCATAGCGCCGAAGACAGTGCTAATATTTTACATATTGAATCCGTTTGAGGCTTATATCTTACTTAAAACACACACTTATATAACAAGATCCTACTAATTAAAATTGTTAATTTCGTACCGGTAGGCCTATGATTTAACATAGTGCTCTGGCCTTTTGACAGCAGTCCAATATTAATAATAATGGACTGCAAGTACACAGGTATGACGTCACGATGATGTTTTAAGCTGGGAATAGAGTACACTGTATATGTGTGGGGTATTATATGTTACAAGCCCGATATTTTAGATGTATGACGTCACGATGATGCTTTAAGCTGGGAATAGGGTACACTGTATATGTATGGGATATTATATGTTACCCGCCCGATATTTTAGATGTATGACGTCACGATGATGCTTTAAGCTGGGAATAGGATACACTGTATATGTGTGGGATATTATATGCTACACGCCCGATATTTTAGATGTATGACGTCACGATGATGCTTTAAGCTGGGAATAGAGTACACTGTATATGTGTTGGATATTATATGTTACAAGCCCGATATTTTAGATGTATACACATCAACTCATTAATGGTGGATGTGATGGAACTAATGGCGAACTTCAAACCACCTGGCGTACCCTACCCAGATAGTTTTATACCCCAGTGCAATTTCTCCGGGTGCATATATTGTTATATGTGTGTGTCCGTTGAATTTCAAGATGGCTGCCATAACATACACACCTTGCTCAATATCTGCTTCTATCAACAATGTATTGCTTGTATTATAATTATTGTATTTTCAAAATACACAGTTTGCACTATTCTTGCTTCTATTTAATATAGAAACTTCATCGAATATGCTATTCCTATGTTGTCAGGGGGAAATGAACGCAATGGCAGCTCAATGGGAGACATTATTGATTTTTCCATTGCCTCCCTTGACAGATAAAGTCCGATTTATCCCGAAATGTATATTGGTCCTTTTAGTTAGAATCCTTTGTTTTTCCTGTTATTCCCAAACAAGATGATGTCGTAGGATAATTGCGGTTTTATCAAAATCCTGTTATTTAATTGATATAATTTTTTTGTAAAGTAACGTATCCATTAGATATGTTGTAAGATATCTGTTGAGATTTAATAATGTAATAATAATAAGATGAGAAAAGGGCTGGACATTGATAGCATGTTGTGCAAAGGAAACCACGATAAAAACAGAGTAAAACAATTACGATGACCACTCTACTTTTAGGAGTATTCAGGGGAAGTAACTGACTAATGTTTCTCATTACACATCTATTTATAACCTATACTTCATTTGTCGGAACATTTTAACTTTGATTTTGAAATATTTTATATGTGTAATAATGACTTATTCAAATGCATCTTGTCAATATCCTACAGTGTTACTCGGACCGGGAAGTATGTGAGATGGCACAGTGATCGCCAGATCGGACAGGTGAGTTGTTTTCTCCGGGAACTCCGGTTTCCTCCCACACGAATGACCACATATACGCTTTCATCCGCGCCAACGAAAGTGAATAATATTAGCTGTTAGAACTTGCGAAAATCGTTGTAAAATAAATAAAGTTTAAACGTAAAAAACAAATAGGCTTCTAACCGATGCATGTTCGCATTCCACCTTTTTACGGTGTTACTTCATCTCTGTTTCAATATGGCATATTTTACGGTGTTTCTTCATCTCTGTTTCAATATGGCATATTTTACGGTGTTACTTCATCCCTGTTTCAATATGGCATATTTTACGGTGTTACTTCATCCCTGTTTCAATGTGGCATATTTTACGGGGTTACTTCATCCCTGTTTCAATATGGCATATTGTACGGTGTTACCTCATCACTGTTTCAATATGGCATATTGTACGGTGTTACCTCATCACTGTTTCAATATGGCATATTTTACGGTGTTACTTCATCTCTGTTTCAATATGGCATACACAGAAACACAATTACATGAATACAGTACTGGTTATTGAATCTCCATCTTCATTACTATCCTGGGTGTCATTATCGACATTACAATGTGCATTGCTTACATAGATATGTGCGTGTCTTCCGCATGAACATCTTTAGGATGAACAATTGGTTTTGCATTGGCATCTGGTGCAGTTAGAAACGTATTGGCACTAGTTTGCATAGTTGTAATATCTGCTCTCATCCTGGCAATGACCGTGCAGGAGGGGGTCAAACGGCTGCTACAGCATGGTTGTAAATTAGCTCCATATTATTACTTTCTGTCAGATGTTTGTAAAACAGATGTCATATTTGATCCAGAATACTGGTTATACGAATATCCTATGGACAGTAAGCTAAGCATACACGTTTGGCCAATAGGTCATTCACTTACAGTGTTATGTCGTTATCCAATTGCTAGCCTTCAAATAATGTTAAAATAATTGTATTTTACCAATTCCTGAAAATTAACATATATTGTCTGCTCCAGTGAATGCATGAACTATTGGAAATGTTAGTGCATTCTCTCTTCCCAGTGCTTTCCAGATTGGCCCGATACAATTGCCATATACAAATACAGTTAGTAACTGTATGTGTACAACATTTGCAAAAGCCCACACCCAGTGATCTGTCTCTGGAGTCTATGGAGAGTATTGTGATGCTGCGAAGGAGATCACCAATGCGTCCATTCCTAGTGACTGTTATCACACATACTGTGGTTGCTTCTTGTGTGTCATGAAGCTCATGTAATGACTAACTTTGCAGAGTTTGCATTACACCTGAGCGTTTCCTCCTCAGAAAGGCATTCAATTAATTTAGCCCTTTTCTTATCATGAGATAGGAAGCGTCTCATCGGTATACATGTATTTTATATTGATGTACAGCTGTATTGTACAGCTGATCATATTTAGCAGTGAAGTGATTCCCATGATTTAGTAATACAGTCTTTATCCTGTCCACGGTGGCATGTTCAATATTGACAAAAGTGAGATCATATTATCCGTTAAACTCCTCTGAACCCTTGGACATATCTGATATGGCCAGGAAGAGAACCGTTGCTGAGTATTGACATTATTGGAACTGGCAATCAATCCATCATCTTGTTAACATGTTAATCAATGGAAACAAATGGGATTCACTCTTGGTGCACATATATTTTTATGTTGAGTTTCACGCCATGTGTCTTGGTCGCTTGTTTGCAGTCCATGCATATCAGCGATATATCATGACCAAACATGCGTGTATGCTATAATTGGCAGATGTTGATCAATGTCAATTGAATCAACAAAGAACAGAATGCTTTCTACATGGTGAATGTAGTTCATCATTGATATGAGCATTGCGCTAGGCGTTTGTGCTACCCATGTTTCCAGCTGTAGAATGATCTCTTCATTGGTAGTTTGCATTGGATGGTCAATGGCAACACCAATGCCTTCCCGGTGCACAATTCTATCAACAGAAGGTCTTACACACGTGCACTGGACCTCATGTGCCGGTAGTGAGCAGATGGCTTTCATTGTTGACTTCTCTGTGAAGAAAAGTTCTAATGCCAATTGATACAGAGCTATGTAAGTGTGAACATGTGCACGGATATGTCTCGAAGTTGGCACACTTGATGGTGTACCTTGTGCAGCAGAGCCATATATGTCACACTCAGTCCAAACATCATCTATCCAAAAATGCTGTACGGAATAACCTAGGATTCTCAATGCAATCATCACAGCATGCAGCTCACCTAATCTGGGAACTACGTTTCTTTGTTAGATTAACATGTGCATGCAGCAACTGCATTGCCTTTTTATAGAGAGCCATGTCGAATAACCTGCACCCTATGAACCTCCACCACAACTACGACCTGGGCTAGTATTCAAGTATTAATATATGGCAATATACCCTTTCCTAAACACAGTTTATGATTGGCATATTCAATGACATTTCTATGTTAAATAGAAACAAGAATGGCGCAAATTATGTATTTGGGCATCCATAATCAAAACCAAGCTTAGTTAAATGAATTAAGTGTTATAAATATGTGTGTCTAATTGGGCGTACATTTGATTCCTTGTCACTGAAAACACAGGATTATCATATCCTATGAAGTGTATAGGTTGAATAGAAGCAGAAATAGAACAGAATATGTATGTTACGGCGCGGCCCTCTTGCAAATCCAATATTGACGGCCTTCTTATTTTAATATTCCCCACGCTCTAACTTTTCTCAAAATGCATAGTTGTGTTAATATACCAAAATTGTGAACGAAAGTCTATTCATAAACATAGTTAACCTGACTATATTTGGAGAAGGTATATTATCACCAGCCGATAACGGATTAAGTGTTTCGTCGTTCCAAAAGTATATAAACAAACGTAACGTTTTCAGGTCAGGTTCGATCCCCCGTCTGATAAAATTAACAGTCTTTCAGATGGGACGTTAAACCGAGGTCTCGTGTCGGTGCTGTACACCGTGCACGTAAAAGAACCAGAGGAGATTCTGGAATGGGTCTCTGTCTGTATCATGCACTATCCTCCAAAATCTAAAATAACTAATCTCTTCAGGAGGCGTCGCTCATATGGGCAACCGGTAGCGACGATAAATAAACGTAGATGTTTATTATAGTGTCACCCCTATTTAAAGGGCCAGCCATTTCTGACTTATGAGACACTCCTTTTTATGAACATCAGTACTTCCCGAATCCTATGCTTGTATGCCAGGCGCCCGGCTGGTAGGCAATCGGTAACCATTATTTAGCTAGCTGGCGGCTCACCAAACGGCCATATTAGAAAGAACACATGCCGTGGTTCGAACCTTCGACATCCCGCTCCCTATGCGGATGCCATAACCACTAGACTACGGCGACGGTATATCAACATTATAAATATTATTTCGATTTGATGAGGATCTGGCAGAAACGTCTTCTGTACTTACTTTACACTCAGCAAAATTCCTAATCTGTCACCTGGCGTTGTATAATATTTGGACCAATTAATAATCATACAATATAAAGATTTGGAATAAAATGTATCCAATAAGATCACACGAATACTGATAATATATGGGTTGTTCCAAATACTGTAAAATACCATGTGCTCGATTAGGAATGAGAGACATCGGTCAGTTACTGCCCCTGAATACTCACTAAAAGTAGATAGGTCATATTAAGTGTTTTCCTCTGTTTTTATCATTGTTTCCTTTGCACAATATGCTAGCAATGTTATCCGACTATCGCTTCATATGATTATTAAATTACTATATATCAACAGATCTATGCAATGGGTACTTATTTGTAAAATAATGTTATCACTTAATTAACACGTTTTGGATAAAATCACATTTATCATACCGCAACATCTGGTTAGCGCACAACAGTAAAAACAAAGGATTCTAACTAAAAGGACCTATTCACATTTTGGAATTAATCAGACTTTATCTGCCAAGGGAGGTAATAGAAAACTACAGATGTCTCTCATTGTGTTGAGTATATTTTACTGTTTCTTCATTCATTTAGCTATGCTACTATAATTATTTGGATATTTTCATGCTTCCTTTTCCGTCTTCAAATATTATATTTGCTTATTTATCGAATCATCTTTTCCACTTATTCAACTATCTTCTTGGGTTTCTGGTACTAATGTTGTTAGAACTTGTTATACAACACAATTTTGCGTTTTGTTTTGCTTTGTCAAGATTATGTATGTATGTAATGTAAAACAGTACAATATAAATCTACTAACAAAAAGACAATAACAGTCATTGAATTAAACAGTGACAAGAATTATTGTATCATGTCAATGAGAGACATTACTGGGTTGTCTATTACTTCCCTTGATGGATAAAGTCAGATTTATCCCGAAATGTATATTTGTCCTTTTAGTTGGAATCCTTTGTTTTTACTATTGTCGTCTAAACAGATGTTGTGTTAGGATAAATGTAATTTTATCAAAATTGTGTTAATTAATTGAACCAATTTTTACAGTAAGGTATTCATTGGACATGCTAAAGGATATCTGTCGAAATTTAATAATTTCATAATTATAAGACGAGAACACGGATACAAATGGAAAACATGTGGTGCAAAGGAAACAACGATAAAAACAGAGGACACCAATTAAGAGGACCAATATACTGTTAGGAGTATTCAGGGGCAGTAACTGACTAATGTTTCTCACTGTTAAACGATTTGCCAGAATCCTCCGGCCAGCAACAATTCAGGTTAATTCACTTATAGGTGATAATAATAACAGATAACGATCTGTTTGCTTTGTGGTTATTTATCGGCGCTACCGGTTGGCCATATGAGCGACACCATTGAAGAGATTAGTCATTTTAGATTTGGAGGATAGTGCAATGATGCAGACAGATACCCATTCCAGAGAGTCCCCCACTGGGCGACTGATCCGCTACATTGATACTGATATTTCATTTTGTCTGCGAGTCCTGAAAGGTCGGCAGACGAGACGTGTATTTGTCACATCTTCAATATGTTTTGGGTTCGAAAAGATTAAATATTGATAAAAACAGCACGTTTTGTGCAATGCACACATGTCTGGTTTTAGTGAATTATGAGTGCAAGCTATTATGGCTGAATTGTTTGTTAATGTTGAATTAAGTGTAACATGTGAATGCTTAAGTATTTATCTCTGTTTTGTCTGACTTGACACTTGGGACTAGACAGGGCCACATTACCCTATAGTGTCCCTAAAAGTTCCACTAATACCGGGTTTGCATGCACGTTCCACGTGATTGGCCTGTTGACATTGCTGACAAAACACGCGTTCATAGTGTTTGCTTAGCTATCCAAAGCATTGAGCCAGCGAAATGATGACTTGTGTCTTCTCCGGTCTTCACCAGTCGTTTCCCAAATCCCAGAATTGGTGGAAGTCGTGATAGCGCAGTTGATGCGCGTTCGCTTCAGGTGCGAAAGGTCCGGAGTTCGAGCCCCGCTGGAGCAGTTACGATTGTGTCCTTAGGCAAGTCATTTAAATTCCACTTTGTCTTTTCTCTCTCCATCGTGGCGATGAATTCCACCAGGAATGAGGTCTCGAGAGTGATTAATATAAGTTGTAAGAACTTGTTTCGCAATCGAGCTAAACTATATTTGTATAAACTAATCAATCCTCATGTCTCGTTGAATCGACTATTTCGCAATGCAAACGTGTTTGCATGTCTCGTTGAATCGACTATTTCGCAATGCAAACGTGTTTGCATGTCTCGTTGGTTGAATCGACTATTTCGCAATGCAAACGTGTTTGCATGTCTCGTTGGTTGAATCGACTATTTCGCAATGCAAACGTGTTCACCAACCACCAACAAACCACCAACACACAACAAACCACCAACACACCAACCAATGCAAACGTGTTTGCATGTCTCGTTGAATCGACTATTCGCAATGCAAACGTGTTTGCACTCTGAATCGACTATTTCGCAATGCAAACGTGTTTGCATGTCTCGTTGAATCGACTATTTCGCAATGCAAACGTGTTTGCATGTCTCGTTGAATCGACTATTTCGCAATGCAAACGTGTTTGCATGTCTCGTTGAATCGACTATTTCGCAATGCAAACGTGTTTGCATGTCTCGTTGAATCGACTATTTCGCAATGCAAACGTGTTTGCATGTCTCGTTGAATCGACTATTTCGCAATGCAAACGTGTTTGCATGTCTCGTTGAATCGACTATTTCGCAATGCAAACGTGTTTGCATGTCTCGTTGAATCGACTATTTCGCAATGCAAACGTGTTTGCATGTCTCGTTGAATCGACTATTTCGCAATGCAAACGTGTTTGCATGTCTCGTTGAATCGACTATTTCGCAATGCAAACGTGTTTGCATGTCTCGTTGAATCGACTATTTCGCAATGCAAACGTGTTTGCATGTCTCGTTGAATCGACTATTTCGCAATAAAAAACGTGTTTGTTGTATTTGGTTGGATAGAGTGGGTATGTATACTATGTGCGGAGGTCGTTCAGAATTGGTGCATTTGTTCCTGCCACCGCCTTAGCATTTTAAAATGTACACTCTCTCTGACACTTGTTTGAATGTTCTTGTTCTGATCAGTGTTACTGTTATAGTTCATTTTATAATTATTCTATATGTATATATGTATTACAGACGGATCTGTAGTCCAGTGGGTAACACGCTGGACTGGTAATCTAGGGATCGCGGGTTCGATCCCCCGTCTGACCCTAATAAAATTAACAGTCTTTCAGATGGTACGTTAAACTGAGGTATCGTGTCGGTGCTGTACACCGTGCACGTAAAAGAACCAGAGGATACTCTGGAATGGGTCTCTGTCTGTATCCTTGCACTATCCTCGAAAAATCTAAAATGACTAATCTCTTCAGGAGGCGTCGTTCATATGGGCAACCGGTAGCGACGATAAATAAGCATAAAACACACACTATATATATATGTATGTTAGTAGGTTTCGTTCTTTACTTGATGGAATCGGCGTAAGCACTTTTAAGCTACCTACGAATACCAATGGGTAGCCGTGTATTTGGATAGACGAACTTTCTCATATACACCCTGGCGTGATAGTAGATTGCCACACATTGATAATAGATGCCACATATAAACCAACGATGCTAGTAACCACTATAATATTATTAAGTCGGTGTTAAAAGCTCTTTCAAGCCTTTGTTATGTTGTTATATTGTCTGACCTGTAAATAAAATTTCAGATTTCAAATTGTTTGTTCACATGCAATCTCATTTCAATTGTTTGATACATTAGTGTTGGCGACTTCGGCATCATAACTAGATACAAACTAGTTATTAAGACTTATTGCTTTCGGGGTTCCGTATGCGTCAGTTTCGTCCTCTTTATTATTTATATTGATTTCTTTTAGTGGTTATTAACTTATATATATTTTTTTGTTACTGAAGGTTCATGCATTTTATTTGAAAATCTTCATCTTCTCAAATTCATATAATGTGTCTACGTCTAGTTGTGAAATTAAAGCAGTAATAAAATATAACATGTGATTAAGTACAAATCGACTACAGGCTAATGCCAAAAACAAACTACCATCAAACTAAAGCTGAATGTATATATTATTATTTGATTGCCTATCAATTAGGTAATGGAAGCAATAAACAATTATGTGTGAAGTGCGAGCGAGAGAGAGGAGAGAGGAGAGAGGAGAGAGAGAGAGAGAGAGAGGAGAGCGAGAGGAGAGAGGAGAGCGAGATGAGAGCGAGAGGAGAGCGAGAGGAGAGCGAGAGGAGAGATATAGGAGAGCGAGAGGAGATAGAGGAGAGCGAGAGAGGAGAGCGAGAGCGTGCGAGAGAGAGAGAGAGGGGAGAGAGAGGGAGAGAGGAGAGCGAGAGAGAGGCGAAGGATAGAGAGGGGTATATGAGAGAGGAGGAGGGGAGGGGGGAGAGGGAGAAAGGGGGAGAGGAGGAGAAAGGGGAGGAGAGAGAGAGCGAGAGAGAGGGGGAGGAGGAGAGAGGGGAGATATAGTAGAGCGAGAGAGGAGAGCGAGAGAGAGAGAGCGAGAGAGAGAGAGAGAGAGGAGGAGAGAGGAGGAGCAGGAGGAGAGAGGAGAGAGGATAGAGAGGGGAGAGAGGGGAGGGATGTGGAGAGAGGGAGAGGATAGAGATACGGGGAGGGGAGAGCGAGAGAGGAGAGCGATAGAGAGAGAGGAGAGCGAGAGAGGAGAGCGAGAGAGAGAGAGAGAGAGAGCGAGAAAGGGTGATAGAGAGGGGAGAGAGATATGTGGATCTTCCACACATCACAAATTAATGCAGTGCATTTCGTAAATTAATTAATGACTCTTCTGCAAATAGGAAATAGACGGTATGCCAATAAACGCTCGGTCACATCGGTCAGGGGTCAATTAACGCATACGGTGTACATTGGTTAACAGCCCAGATGTGTGGAGCGCAAAAGTTGGTCAAACTTAGACGTATGGATTAGTGCATGAGTATTTGTGTAATTGACACGTGCATTTCGAATATGTGTCTCATTTTCTTCAACTGAAAACATGATCACTATGTTTTGATGACAACATGATCATAATTCTACCATTGATATATCACTATTTGCAGATTAAGTGAGTGAAATGAGAATATTGAACTAATGAATCAAATACAATTTTTGAACAAACAGATTCCCGAAATAGGGCTTACATCTTTATCGCCTGTGTGGATGACATAGCCACCTTTCAAAATAATGTGTGGACATTGGAGAACAATGGTATGTAAGCAGCCAGTTTCCAGATTCCCAATATTGTGTTTTCTTATAAATATGACATCTATTATGCAGCCACCTGTTCAAAGCAGCCACTGCCAGTGATTCCCTTGTATGGCTGCTTAAGACAGGTTTGACTGTAATTGTTCGTCGCTCAGTCATCGTAGAATACTAGACAGGGACCAGTTTGTACGGAGAGTGCATGATATCATCAAATAGACATAAGCAACGTTTGTAACCCGCACCGCTTCTGCAACGTCGCATAGCAATAAGAAATATGACGACCACGCCACAACAATCCCTCGCCCACACACCAATCAAGGGCTAAATGTTGATTCGTGGTAGATAATTGCACGCTTCAGCGATTTCTCTCTCGTAAATATATACATAAGCAGTAACTTCAACTATATAACCAGAATTTTATGAAGTACATACCGTGCAGTTATTACGCTAACACTTGCTATTTAGAATGTGCAACATTGCTGTGCAGCTGATCGCATCTGCCAAGCGAAACATGAGCATAGTTTGCAAGAAGAATTTAACAAGCGCAAGGTTAAATATGTTATTATTATTATTATGAAAACATAGAAAGCATTAGAAATTCATACAGGCATTGCAGAGTTGAATGCAGATAATTAGTGGCACACTGTTAAGCAATTAGAAACGTGCTGAAATATAGATAGCAAAATAATGAAGAATTGAAACATTGAAGAAACTTAAAAACGAACACATTGTTAGTTCAAGTGGAGCACTATTAAGTTACACAGAGATGTGTCAAAAGTGAAATATATTTCATGCTGCGGGTATGTCAAGTACACTGGTTTCCGGGAAATATAGGTTATATCATTAAGGATTTTGGCAACATTGATAACCTTTGGAAAAGCAAACGTTCACAGAAACACTTAGAATAAGTGACTGTAAATCACCAAAACCCATTTTATATGATTGCAGTGTATTAGACCAAACATATTTCATGCAAGACACATAGGCCAGATCACCCAGTCAGCAAACATGTAACACGAGATACCAATACTTAGCAATTAGAAATGCAATGAACGGCTTAGGTAGATGTAAAAACGCATAAAGCCGAAGTGGAATTCGATGATCCCACTTGTAGTTCGAAAACACCCTTTGGCAATAACATCGTGCAATCTTTCAATTATGACGTAAATTCGACTTTGAAGCACAAACAGCTGACGACGACAGGCAGTTAGACGAGTTTTGAACTGTATGCGAAAAAAATCTTATGTTTTATTAATTTATTTTGAAAATTAAAATTTTAACCACTTGAGAGTTCCAATTCGCAGCCGCCAACATAATTAAATGCAATAAGGAGAGGCGGTAATAGATACGGCGGCGGTACTATTATTAGAACTCCTGATACACACTAGGTAGTTGATGCAAACGCTTTAGATCGACTACAAGTTTTTACAGCATTAGTCTAACTAATTGCGGACATCACGTCCGATGGAATGCATCGCCACGAGGGAGAGTTCAGCTAATTGCGGACATCACGTCCGATGGACATCACGTCCGGCTGTGAAGAGGACCGAACCCTCAAACACTCGGTTGTGAGGTAGACACCGTATCTACTGCATCACGGAGGATCCACCACAATAGTTGATGTAAGCGCAATAGTGACTGTAAATGCATTAGTGTGTATATGCTGAAAATACATTACCCTTAAAATGTTTATGACACCAACAGTTACGTTTGCAACAACAGAGAAGCCAGATCAGACGGAAAACACATACCACATGATCAGTCTCTATGTTGTTTGCTATTCGGATAGTGGATAGATAATACAGTTGACTGACTAGCAAATAACACAGATCCGTATCAGATGCGGCGTTACGCAGCGGCTGATCTGGATCTATGTTGTGTGCATATGTCTTCCAATTTATTCACCACTTTAAGTGATATTACAGGAAGCCCCCACCGGATGCATTAAAATCAATATAACATAATACTATGTATGATAAGGTATTATATGTAGTACAGGATCTTACTGGAATTAAAACATGTTTCTGTTTATTTTGAGCTATTAAGACTAAGCATAAGACTTATGCATCTTCAATCAATTATTTCTGTCTGTTTGCATATTTTGTGTCTATTGTTTTTAAATATTTACAGTTTTCCTAGTAAATTCGAGCTATGTGTTGATGCAAAACATCTGGTCAGGAAACCAGTGCCGCGGTGTATTCAATCAATCAGGGAAAGCAAGTGGCAGGTAAATGGACAGTTGGGTAGAACAGGTAATGAAATTAACACGGGGTATTAACCCATTCAACACCAAGTAACTGACATGGACTGGTGCATGATATTTTCAGACCAATAAATGAATAAGCAAATTACATTTGGACCAGTTCATTTATCAAAAGTGGTAATTTTTGTTTAAAAATAGTAATATTACTTGCAAAAAGTGCAGATCCCGATGAGACGGCTCGTCACGAGCCGGCTCATCTGGATCTACACTTTTTGTAAACCTATTGAGAGGTCTGTGGTGTTGAAAGGGTTAACGTGATTACATGTATGTTCAGCCTAACTATTTCAACTAATTTTTGAAGAAGAATTCAATGAAATATTCATAAAAAGTTTATTTATATTGTTATAGTAGGATCACGCGCGGAGGAATTTATTAGATTATATCGTGACGTTATATCTCTTAGAAATCAAAATTCGTAGAAGTCGTGATAGCGCAGTTGGTGCGCGTTCGCTTTAGGTGCGAACGGTCCGGAGTTCGAGCCCCACTGGAGCCGTTACGATTGTGCCCTTAGGCAAGGCATTTAAATTCCACGTTGCCTCTTCTCTCTCCCTCGTGGCGATGGATTCCATCAGGAATGAGGTCTCTAGAGTGATTTATATAAGTTGAAATAACTTGTTTCGCAATCGAGCTAAAATAAATCGGTATAAACTAAACTAAAATTCGTATTTTGTTGATTTCCCCAGACCATAATTGCAACCCCGTTAGTGTCTCGGCTGTGTGTTGCATTACAGTGTATGGAGAAAATATCACACTCATATATTGAATATGGCTGTCCGATTAGCGCAGTGTTTAGCGCGCTCGCTTCTCACCAATGCAACCCGTGTTTGATCGGACCGGGAAGTATGTGAAATGGTACGATGGTCGCCAGATCAGACAGGTGGGTTTTCTTCGGGTACTCCGGTTTCCTCCCACACGAATGACCACATTTACGCTCTCATTCGCGTTTCACAATCGAGCTATAATAAATTTGTATAAGCTAAGCTATATCATTTGTCTATATTAATTCAAAAAAATATGTTTCCTCAAAAGTGTGATCGTATTGTATGTATGTATGTTCCATTAATGTCAAACCCATTGCGGAGACGTAGACATGTTTTCGTGGACAGGCTTAGCCGATCTAAATGGTTAATCAGTACTAAGCAATGTGTGTGAGGTGCCTTGCTCAATGACACTACATACGTGGCATGACCGAGTATCGAACCCGGGACCGCGCGATTCCAAATCCGACGCTCTACCACTGGACCACAGACGCCACGCATATTGTTATCAGGATACAATTTTGATGAAAATATGTGCAATTCAGCTGCATACAATCGGTAAACAAGTGTGCGATTGTACCATCAAGCTCCTGTAACGTTTTTTTCGTGGGTGAATTCAATCCCTATTCACTATTACTCGATGTACTCTGATATATGTGCAATGAAGTGGATAATTACAAATTATGAAGACTGAAAACAGATCAGGAATGTATCGTTCTGATATGGCCGGTTGGTGAGCCGCCAGCTAGTTAAACAATGATACCGCGTGCCTATCTGCCTGACCTACAAGGATATGCTTCATCAAAATGGTGTCTCATGGTGACTGGCCCTTTCAGTATGGGTGACACTATAATAAACAAACACTTTATTTTTATATAGTGGTATGCACCAATCTGAAGGTAAGGCATATATTAAGGAGAGGACACCCATGCACTGTATAGCTTTCTGTCTAATTCCTTATTTCAATTGCTGTAAAGAACCATGTACATGATAGAAAATAAATATGTTTAAACCAAGGCGTATCCGACTAATAGTCTCAATTTCTGATTCGCTTTTATGGAGATGTATATGTACCCATTGTAGGTAAAAGATACACCACCCTATGGATTGATTTGATTAATGTACTCCATTCGTAAATAGTAGCGAAATAAAACATGTGTTTTACGTTTATTTATCGGCGCTACCGGTTGCCCATATGAGCGACGCCTCCTGAAGAGATTAGTCATTTTAGATTTTTGGAGGATAGTGCAATGATACAGACAGAGACCCATTCCAGAGTCTCCTCTGGTTCTTTTACGTGCACGGTGTAAAGCACCAACACGAGACCTCGGTTTAACGTCCCATCTGAAAGACTGTTAATATTATTAGGGTCAGACGGGGGATCGAACATGCGATCCCTGGATTACCAGTCCAGCGTGTTACCACTGGACTACAGATCCGTCTGAAATAAAACATTGCGAATAATATTAGATTTACAGAACAGATTTGCAGCACAGCACCAACCAGAAGACCTATCAGATATATCAGTAGTCGTTAGCAGAAAACAGATTCAAAGGAACACACGGGATGCCGTCAACAGTGTTAATATATCCACTAAACTAGCTTTCAGTAGAATGTACAATGCCGGTGTTGCATGCAGCAAACGTCTATGAGGACAGAAATGTGTTCAAGCACCAATGGTATAACACTATTATCCAATCTCAAACTCTGTATCAAGCTCTCTGGTTGGTTGAGCTTAGTGCCATTATCATTTGGTGAGAATTGCAACGATCTCAAACTCTGTATAAAGCTGTCTGATTGGTTGAGCTGAATGCCATTATCATTTGGTGAGAATTGCAACGAATGCCTTCATGCATTTGGCTGTTCCTGTCTAAATTATTTATTTGAACTTCTTGTTCAGTTGGACGAAGCTAGAGGTCAGGGTAAAGATCAGGATAAAGGTAATTATCGAGTCAAGTTATTACCATGTTTATGTATATTTAATTCTTTACGTGCGTCTGGCAGCGTGCTTGCTCATGGTTTAATATCCTAGTAAATGAATGTATCTCTGACGGAATGTGTATGATATTACTGTTGAGGCAAGCTTGGTTAGTACTTGCTTCATATAACCACTAGACGAGGGCACTCTTTGATCCGCTTGCAAATATGTGAACATTATGTTACCCTATGCATCTCGATACAACACATCGTCTTTACAGTGAATAGTTGATACAATGGATCAGGAACATCGACTAAGATGACCGAAGGCGTGGTTCTCTTGTTTCTATCAATTTTCTGGAAGTTGTTATAGCGCAGTGGATGCGCTTTCGCTTCAGATGCGAAAGGTCTGGAGTTCGAGCCTCGCTGGAGCCGTTACGATTGTGCCCTTAGGCAAGGCATTTAAATTCCACGTGGCCTCTTCTCTCACCCTCGTGGCGATGGATTCCATCAGGAATGAGGTCTCGAGAGTGATTAATAGTTGTAAGAACTTTGTTTCGCAATCGAGCTAAAATAAATGTGTAGAAACTAATCAATCTTCATGTCTGAATCGACTATTTCGCAATGCAAACGTGTTTGTTGTATGTGGTTGGATAGAGTGGGTATGTATACTATGTGCCGGAGGTCGTTCAGAGGGTGGTGGTCCTGATACCGGCATCTCTTACAGCGCTATTTCGCAATGCAAACGTGTTTGTTGTATGTGGTTGGGTAGAGTGGGTATGCATACTATGTGCCGGAGGTCGTTCAGAGGGTGGTGGTCCTGATACAGGCATCTATTACAGCGAACGGTCGGTGCCAAACTCAAATGTCAATTCATTCTGGTATTCTTGGCAAATATGGAGGACATATATATATGTATAAAAAATAACGAGCACTAGATGTTTTATTTTAAGGGATTTATTTTCCCTCTATTTACAGATCATATCCCGAGGTAGAAACGACATTTTTCTCTCAATGCATTTTACACCGCCTTTCGATTATTTAAACATTAATTAACGTTTTCATATATACTGTGTACTTTTCTATGATACATTAATCTATAAATAGAAATTTCATAATAATATACAGTAATAAATATTCATTCTATCATTCGACCATGTGTTCTCTTACTCCGATGAAACACTGTACGGAATATATACACCAAGATGAATCATGTACATGTAATATTTTCGATGGATTTTCTATCACACTTTCTGTCGGTTATTTCACTACTACGCGTTTTAATGAATTGCTGAATAACAAACAACTACTATATATTTCACTTTTGATCATCTTTGTACATGATGCACTAAAAGGCACAACAACGTCATGATCACAATATATTTCCAAGTCCGATGCCACGTGACATAAATAAGCGCAACCTGTCCACTAGAAATACCTGAACACGATTGGTCATCATTCTGTTCATGTCCTGACGCGCACGTGCATTTGTAAGAACCAATCGTATTCACACAATTTTGATCACGATGACAGTGATGACCACGTTTCCCGCCAATTTCTAAACATTCATCCATATCTGAAAAATAATAAATAAACAATATGAATATATATGAAGAACAGTAAGGAAAGAAATGAAACAAGTTTCGTAAGGAAAGAACTGAAACAAGTTTCGTAAGTAAATAACTGAAACAAGTTGCGTAAGGAAAGAACTGGAACAAGTTTCGTAAGTAAAGAAATGAAATAAGTTTCGTAAGGAAAGAACTGGAACAAGTTTCGTAAGGAAATAACTGAAACAAGTTTCGTAAGGATTGAACTGGAACAAGTTTCGTAAGGAAAGAACTGAAACAAGTTTCGTAAGGAAAGAACTGAAACAAGTTTCGTAAGGAAATAACTGAAACAAGTTTCGCAAGGAAAGAAATGAAACAAGTTTCGTAAGGATTGAACTGAAACAAGTTTCGTAAGGATTGAACTGAAACAAGTTTCGTAAGTAAAGAACTGAAACAAGTTTCGCAAGGAAAGAACTGAAACAAGTTTCGTAAGGAAAAAAATGAAACAAGTTTCGTAAGGAAAGAACTGAAACAAGTTTCGTAAGGAAAGAACTGAAACAAGTTTCGTACGTAAAGAAATGAAACAAGTTTCGTAAGGATTGAACTGAAACAAGTTTTGTAAGTAAAGAAATGAAACAAGTTTCGTAAGGATTGAACTGAAACAAGTTTTGTAAGTAAAGAACTGAAACAAGTTTCGTAAGGAGAGAACTGAAACAAGTTTCGTAAGGAAAGAACTGAAACACGTTTCGTAAGGAAAGAAATGAAACAAGTTTCGTAAGGAAAGAAATGAAACAGGTTTCGTAAGTAAAGAAATGAAAAAAGTTTTGTAAGGATTGAACTGAAACAAGTTTCGTAAGGATTGAACTGAAACAAGTTTTATAAGGAAAGAACTGAAACAAGTTTCGTAAGGAAAGAACTGAAACAAGTTTCGTAAGGAAAGAACTGAAACAAGTTTCGTAAGGAAAGAACTGAAACAAGTTTCGTAAGGAAAGAAATGAAACAAGTTTCGTAAGTAAAGAAATGACAAACGTTTTGTAAGGATCGAACTGAAACAAGTTTCGTAAGTAAAGAACTGAAACAAGTTTCGTAAGGAAAGAACTGAAACAAGTTTCGTAAGTAAAGAACTGAAACAAGTTTCGTAAGTAAAGAACTGAAACAAGTTTCGTAAGGAAAGAACTGAAACAAGTTTCGTAAGTAAAGAAATGAAACAAGTTTCGTAAGGAAAGAACTGAAACAAGTTGCGTAAGGAAAGAACTGGAACAAGTTTCGTAAGTAAAGAAATGAAACAAGTTTCGTAAGGATTGAACTGAAACAAGTTTTGTAAGTAAAGAACTGAAACAAGTTTTGTAAGGAAAGAACTGAAACAAGTTTCGTAAGGAAAGAACTGAAACAAGTTTCGTAAGGAAAGAAATGAAACAAGTTTCGTAAGGAAAGAAATGAAACAGGTTTCGTAAGTAAAGAAATGAAAACAGTTTTGTAAGGATTGAACTGAAACAAGTTTCGTAAGGATTGAACTGAAACAAGTTTTGTAAGGATCGAACTGAAACAAGTTCGTAAGGATTGAACTGAAACAAGTTTTGTAAGGACAGAACTGAAACAAGTTTCATAAGGAAAGAACTGAAACAAGTTTCGTAAGTAAAGAACTGAAACAAGTTTCGTAAGGATTGAACTGAAACAAGTTTCGTAAGGAAAGAACAACAACTGAAACAAGTTGCGTAAGGAAAGAACTGGAACAAGTTTCGTAAGTAAAGAACTGAAACAAGTTGCGTAAGGAAAGAACTGAAACAAGTTTCGTAAGGAAAGAACTGGAACAAGTTGCGTAAGGAAAGAACTGAAACAAGTTGCGTAAGGAAAGAACTGAAACAAGTTTCGTAAGGAAAGAACTGGAACAAGTTTCGTAAGGAAATAACTGAAACAAGTTTCGTAAGGAAATAACTGAAACAAGTTTCGTAAGGATTGAACTGGAACAAGTTTCGTAAGGAAAGAACTGAAACAAGTTTCTTAAGGAAAGAACTGAAACAAGTTTCGTAAGTAAAGAAATGAAAAATGTTTTGTAAGGATTGAACTGAAACAAGTTTCGTAAGGATTGAACTGAAACAAGTTTCGTAAGAAATGAACTGAAACAAGTTTCGTAAGTAAAGAACTGAAACAAGTTTCGTAAGGATTGAACTGGAATAAGTTTCGTAAGTAAAGAACTGAAACAAGTTTCGTAAGGAAAGAACTGAAACAAGTTTCGCAAGTAAAGAACTGAAACAAGTTTCATAAGTAAAGAACTGAAACAAGTTTCGTAAGGAAAGAAATGAAACAAGTTTCGTAAGGAAAGAAATGAAACAAGTTTCCTAAGGAAAGAACTGAAACAAGATTCGTAAGGAAAGAACTGAAACAAGTTTCGTAAGTAAAGAACTGAAACAAGTTTCGTAAGGATTGAACTGAAACAAGTTTCGTAAGGATTGTACTGAAACAAGTTTCGTAAGGAAAGAACTGAAACAAGTTTCGTAAGGAAATAACTGAAACAAGTTTTGTAAGGAAAGAACTGAAACAAGTTTCATCGTTTGTTTCATGAAGACTAAGACGTGTTTCTGAAACTATTGAAACCCCATTGAGAGGAAGTTCCGTCGCATTGTTTTATCCGAATACTAGACAAGTCTCAGACAAAACCGAAGGCATGGCGGCATTGTTGCAACTTGCTGTGGACTCTAAAATTGAAAATGTTAATGAATGGACGTATATCGCATTTTCATTAAGATGGTAAGAGTATCGAGTGTTTGATCTTTTCTATTAATTCTGTAATTAGTGACAACACAGTTGCCATGCTGGAAATGAAAATGTGCATCCTTGCCCGAGACACCTTCGAGACCTCATTCCTGATGGAATCCATCGCCACGTGGGAGAGATAAGAGGCAATTTGGAATTTAAATGCATTGTCTAAGGGTACAATCATAACGGCTACATTTGGGGGCGAACTCCGGGCCTTTCGCACATGAAGTGAGCGCGCTACCACAGCGCTACCATTGCGCTATCACTGCGCTAGTATGACTCCCACGTCTCAAACTATTCCGTTATCATTTGCGAACAAGCTTACAGCTGCACGATTACAGTAACGTTTATGTAACTCAAACAATACACTGTTCTTAAATACTATTTCAATATGTGTGTACCAGACATAGTGCTGTTGGACCTAATACAGTGTCATGATGTCATAGTGACGTCATATTGAAAATCATATATTCTCATCACAATAAAAGCAAAGATCCCGATCAAGAATTCCTATTAAAATCGTTTAAATATTCTTTTATAAACAGCTGATGCTAGTTAACGTGTTTGGTGTTTCCGGTATTAAATCCACCCCTCTATTTGTTGAGCATGTGCAATTCACTGTGAACAGTCGGACAGTATGTGTAGCTGGCATATACATTTCATTGGATATTTCTGTAATGTTTACTTGAGATAACAGTTAATTTACAACTTTGCGGAATAATGAATGATGGAAACAAAAACACACCGGAACCACTTCTTGTATCATTATATCGTTTATATTGCCAGGCGAAACAGAGCAGTGTTAAATGCTGCTGTAGTTCTATGCTGTACACTAAGTAACACGTTAGGCTAAAATGCACAAAACGGCGGATTTTTCTTGTTGCAATAAATACACGTATTGTTAAGCTATAAGGGAAGTTAATATATTTTACTACAGACTGAACATAATACATTAAACAGTCAACATATATCTGGCAACGCATACGTCCTTACCAGTCGTTGTTCAAATAATTTCTATAAATATGAACTAATTTTGTTTTGTTTGATCCGGAGGCGAGGGTAAATAAGCTCAATCATCATCATTTGTTTGACCAAACTACTGCACACGTACGTATGCTAGATGGCCGAGTTGTTACGGTCGGTGACTTCAAATCACTTGCCCCTCACCACTCTAGGTCAATTATTCCATGTGAAGCTATCCAGCTTGTCAATAGGCCGTTGGGTCTACTCGAGTTCCCGTCCGTGCCTGTAATACTGATCGAAAGGGCATCCTCCACCAATACTAGATGGAGAGTCGCCATATGACCTCAGCTGTTGGTGCGACTTTAAACCCCTAAAACAAACATACCACAAATTATATATGGACAGGGTCAATTTATTGATATAGATCTGTGTTATATGTATACCCAGCTTTGAAGAGTTTCAAATAGAAACACATTCGCCGCCCGCTTCAAATAATGGGCATACAGGATATTATGATAGCCATACTGCCAAGCCTTCAGTCAAGGGCCAAAGATCCTACCTTCACAATGCTGTCCGTTTCCTTGGAAACCCCGCTTACACTGACATGCATACTTTGTTGCTAGGTTCAAACATGTCGAGTTGTCATGACAATTGTTACCAAGGCCACAGAAATCGGTACCTAAAATAGAACATTTAGTAAAATTGCAAATTCATAGGATATCTACGATAATACATGCATGTGTTTAATGTGTCATGTATCCTGGCACAATATATATTAATGAATTACAAATTGCGCTGAAGCTTATACTAATGGTATATGGAGCCGTTACGATTGTCCCCTTAGGCAAGGCATTTAAATTCCACGTTGCCGCTCCTCTCTCCCTCGTGGTGATGGATTCCATCAGGAATGAGGTCTCTGTAGAGTGATTAATATAAGTTGTAAGAACTTGTTTCGCAATCGAGCTAAAATCAATTTGTATAAACTAACTTCTGATATCCAGTAGTATTTCTTATTGTTTCTCTACTCGTATATCCCTAATCCAGGTAATATAGCATCTTCTAAATGTGTATAATTGTCGCAGACATTTAAAAAAGAGTTTCCTCTTTCTTTGTCGATCTCGACATCACACCCTTAGTGCTCGCCGGCGGTCTGCGACAAATGTCGCCCATCTTATCAACTGCGCCTCGCCTAGACTCGACTCTATGTTTCTCTTCTAGAATCGACTATATACTTCGACTCTAGACCTCGCCTCTAGAAACTAGACTTCACCTCTAGACCTCGCCTCTAGAAACTAGACTTCGCCTATAGACTACATCGCTAGACCTCGATTGTGGCGAGAATAAAACACAGTAGACATTTACAAAAGAGTTTCCTCTTTATTTGCCGATCTCGACCCCCCACACCCTTAGTGCTCGCCGGCGGTTTGCGATATAATCACAATGGTCACTATATAATTACAAAAAGCAATGTTGACTATTTTCTGACTTTTCTTCGCAGGTTAAACGTTCTCTTTTTGTTGCCCAAAAGTACATCATAAGGCTTCGCTACCATGTGAATACAGTAAACCCTGTCTCAAACAGTCAACAAAGGGTATCAGAGAAAGCGGTGGCTGCTTAGCACAGATGGCTGCTTAATAGAGGCAAATATATAATAAAACAACATATTGGGAATCTGCAAACTGGCTGCTTAATACAGGTTGGCTGCTTAATACTTGTGACCACTAAAACAGGGTTGTATGACTGTATCCGTTACAGCCAAAAGCACGTTTAATGAGTAAGCCACTACATATTTTCTAAGCTTCTATGTCGGTATAGCTTTCTAAGCAACAATAAGATATAGTTTGCTAACATTCGGTGTTGGGTCCCAACATGGCAAAAGTATACTCACACGAAAAAGAAAGTGTGCACTTGGTTAGAGGTAAAATTGTATACCATAGAAGCAATAAATAGGCAAATTTAGTACCAAAATATGCAAATATGTATTGGCTACACGGTGTTGTACTTTTCATTGAAATTTGATAATTATCAGAACACAGTTTTACGTGTGAATATAAGTATATAAGTTTTCTCTAACCAAGTTCACACTTTATTTTTCGTGTGAGTATATATTAAGCAGCAATTTCATTGTTGCAGACAGAAATTACTTGGATGATACTTAAATTAGTCGAAGATTATTATCGAATTGTTTATTCATTTATCCACCCATTGTTAATTTCAACAGGTGCAATTAAATTAAGAATACGATAACGCAACTTGAAATGTGTTCCTTGTGTTATCAAAACCACACGCAAAGCTTCATTTTAGCTACGGTTTAAGCAAGTTCAGACTGAATTCTGTCCTACCTACAAGCGGAACATCATGTCTTTGTTCATATAATAACATTTTATTAAGATTATATCATTATAAATGGAAACAAACTTTATCTGGGCGGCCATGTTTGGTTTTGGTTTTAGATTGCCCTCATTTTTGCGCTCAAGAAATCTGGTATAATAATAATAATAATTTTTGAGTCAAGTTTTTCTTGTCCCCCCCCCCATTGTACGCCACACTAACACCACAATGTTGTTCGTTCGTTGTTTGATATGTCCGGCAATGTTCTCCCTACTTCGACGAAATGAAATGGCAGTCACTCTTATCAATCAAGTTACCCTGTTTTAAAATGAAAAAGCCCACCCAAATTGTAAGTTAAATAATAGTCTACTTTGCTAAAGGAAATGATCCAGACACAGTGATTATAATGCAATCTTTTAGTCTCATATCGCGCCTACAATGTATTTAATTTGTAAATCACTTACAGGGGTATGTCTTCGGTGCCCACCATTGTGTGTATGTTTTCATTTTGGGGAAAATAAAGTTGTTTGTTTCCAACATGAATATTAGTATGACGCATAATAACCACACGTCAATTCGTACTAACGCATAATAACGACACGTCAATTCGTACTAACGCATAATAACGACACGTCAATTCGTACTAACTGTGCTTACCGCGGCATATTGGGCAACATTCATCTTGAACACTGATTGTTTCACTCTCGTCACATTCCAGTTTTGGACATGTGGTAGAATCCCGCCTCTCGCAGAGCATTAAACCATTCTATAAAAATAATATATACTAGTACTATATATATACAAACATACATAGTATGCATATAGCGTTAGAGTTTTCCCGGCAATGACGATATGTTTATTGTCTAAATCAGTGGTATACTATATACAAACATACATAGTACACATAGCGTCAGAGTTTTCCCGGCAATGACGATATGTCTATGGACTCAATCAGTGTCACCCACGTTACACATTACTCATGTTAATATGTGAGATGGTACGGTTGTCGCCAGATAGGACAGGTGGGTTTTCTCCAGGTACTCAGGTTTCCTCCCACACGAATGACTACATATACGCTCTCATACGCGACAGCGACAGTGATTAATATAAGTTGTTAGAACTTGCTTCGCAATCGGTGTAAAATAAATAAAGTTTAAACTTAACTCATGTTCATCAGTTTATCATGATTCAAGTTACAATACATTACTTTCCTTCGGATTCACCAACGTTATTCTAAACTGTTTGAGTAGCGGATTGATAGGCGCTGAAAACCGGGTGCGATCCTAGGTCAGTGATTTACGTGAGATGGGACGGTGTTTGCCAGATGCTACTGGTTGGATCTCCTCTGGATACTCCGGTTTGCTATCACACGAATGACCACACACATGCACCAATGAGATGCTGGCTAATACAAGTATTTCAAGCTTGTATCACAAGCAGTAAATGTACATTTAAATGTAAGCCATTCCCGAGTCTAGTACCACACGTACACGTCACATATACTGTATGGTTCATGTCGTCAGTTGATTTACCAATAGTTTTATTCTGATTTGTACGGCTGTCCGATTAGCGCAGTGGTTAGCGCGCTCGCATCTCACCAATGCAACCCGGGTCCGATCCTCGGACCGGGAAGTATGTAAGATGGTACGGTGGTCGCCAGATCGGACAGGTGGGTTTTCTCCGGGTACTCCGGTTTCCTCCCATACGAATGATCACATATACGCTTTCATCCGCGCCAACGAGAGTGATTAATATACGTTGTTAGAACTTGCTTCGCAATCATTGTAAAATAAATAAAAATTTAAAACTTTTTACGGAATCTACTATCTGCGAACTGGTTGAAATTCCAAATTTCTGAGTTCTATTCTACTTACATCACACGTACACGTTACGCATACTTTAGGGCTCATTGCATCACCATGGTCATAGTATTTCCCCCTGTAGTAACAGTTTGCTGAAATAGATATATTCTCGGAATTATACCTCGGTAAAAATGCACGCTGAATACATCTTCTCAGAATTTGAGTTCTGTACTGAAAATTTCGCTGAAAATCATGTATTCTCCGAAAAACAGTTCTGTAATAGTTCGCTGAAAAACAAGATTTCTTCGAATTTGAGAAGAAATTCTAATTGGCTGTAAATTATTATATTTTCGGGCATTAGTTTAAACATTATTTATTTCAGTATTTTACATGTACATAACAGAATTAACATTTTACATATACATTAACAGTAATAGACTGAAAGGGATTAGAAGGAAGAAAACGTATATAGTTCTTCTTCCTAAGAATTGGTTGTTATATAATAGGCTATATTTCTGGCAGTACAGTTCTCAATGTCTGAATTAGCCTCGCATGTTAGCTTAGTTAACATATTTCATTGCATGTTCGCATTAGAATACAAGGTAATGTTTTACATATAAAAGCAGTAGGTGTGGGCCACACATTCTACATGGAACAATTACTTAAGGAGTCGTAGGCTATTTTACGCCAACTTCATGACGACATCACATTTCCATGATACTTTCTTATTTTCCCACGATCCATAAGAGTTTTTATTCCTCCCTATAATGCACCTGGTTTTAGTTTGGTCGGCCATTTTGAAATGACTCCTCCCACATAAATATGGGGCATATGAACTATATTGTTCCATCGATTAAATCCAGGGATCGCAGGTTTGATCCCCCGTCTGACCCTAATAAAATTAACAATATTTCAGATGGGACTTTAAACCGAGTTCTCCTCTCGGTGCTGTACACCGTGCACGTAAGGAGGAGTCTCTGGAATGGATATCTGTCCGTATCATTGCACTATCCTCCAAATATCTAAACTGACTAATCTCATCAGGATACGTCGCTCTTTGTTCAACATAGATGAGATTCGGAACCGGTACGAAAGGTCCGGAGTTCGAACCCCGCTGGAGCTGATTGTGCCCTTAGGCAAGGCATTTAAACTCCACGTTGCCTCTTCTCTCTTCCTCGTGGCGATGGATTCCATCAGGAATGAGGTCTCGAGAATGATTAATATAAGTTGTTTCGCAATCGAGCTAAAACACATTTGTATAAACTAACCAACATAATATAGCCATGTTCGACCCCTCATGATCTGCATAACAACAACATAGCAATAAATAATTCATCTTGTTATTGTTGCCTAGTAATCCTTATGTCTGGTATGCTGTCGAATTACATGATACACAACTAGATGTTACGAAAGCAAGACTTGTAAAATAATATAATTATGCAGATCATTGAGTCGCCAGTAATATTAACTGGTCAAGTCTTGTTTTCGGAACATCAGGGACATCCTAATTATATCTGGATATGACGCGTAGAACACGACCGTGTCCATTCGTACATTAACGAGCACGTGGACGCCATAGGGATAATACATTATAAGTTAACGATTTCCGTAATATATCCGAAAATCTCATGCAGAAGTTCTCACTCCGAAGATTCCTCGTATTAAACTTAATAGTTACAATCTTTCCGATCGTTATGTCGCCGCAGAACGCTGCAGTGTTACTATAAATAGTGACACATAACCGGAATACGTGCCTGCGCATGCGTTGGGAGACATTACTGTTTGTAATATTCGAACATAAATGGTACTGACTCACTACTGGCCGAATGAAGCGTATATTAACTGTCTATTTAATGACACTTGTATAAATATACACACCAACTGATCAATTGGCTGAGTCATATAGGGGGGCGCAGGGAAATATATCGTATTAAGTATTGTTATATACACTGTGACTCATCGACATGTGACACGTGACCTGACAAATAAAAATGTCTTATATATTTATTGTTTAGACTTGGAATTACTCAGAATCTCATCTCAATCGATAGGTAGTTAATTTTAGGGTATCAAGTAACCGTGCTCTGCCAACTAGAGCGGCTTGGCTTGATAGAAACTTGTTGTTGTTGTTGATGATGAGTTTTACAGGACAGCCACCAATTCGTATTATATTAAAGGCGCCAAACTGATCAGATAATTTATGGTACTTTGCAATGGGAGGTATTGCGTTTAATCCAATTCCTATTGTGAATTATCCGTTTGTAAATACATTTAACATAAATATATTTGCTTAGTAAAGTGAATAGTGCGGCTTTTTGTCCAGCATTACCTGAATAATAGTAGAGGATGCAGATTCTAATCAGTTCACGGCAAGCCGTTTGCACGCCGATAAGAAGAGATGTTCCAGATCATACACAATACGAAAGCTCTCAAGAATGAATGTGTACTTTGCTCTGACATTATTTTGTCGAGTACATATGTACCTAGTACATAGGCTTTCTGAATTAGTGTGCACCCTTATTACCATGCTATGCAGCAGACGACACAATCTGTACTGCGTGACATAGATAACATGAGTTGTGATTTCCATAGTAGAATAGCAAATACAACTACAACAACATAAAGAGTTATCTCAACATTAGTTTCGAAATATATTTCGTTTCTTTTAATAAATATATTGTTTTGTAGAATCATTGAATGATATTTACTGTTTCCATTGTAATAATTATTATAACTTATGTGATGTAATGCGATACTAGGGAATGTTCTCCAAAGTATTCCTAATGTAGTATGTATGTATGTTCCATTAATGTCAAACCCCTTGCGGCGGGGACCTAGACATGTTTTCCTGGGCATGCTGAACCGACCATAGCGGTTAACCAGTACTAAGCAATGTGTGTGAGGTGTCTTGCTCAATGACACTACATACGTGGCCTGACTGAGTATCGAACCCGAACCGTTCGATTCCAAATCCGACGCTCTACCATTGGACCACGGACGCCACGTCAATGTCCAATGCTTTCAAGGTGAACTTGGAATTGCCACGTCAATACAGTATCTTATTACTACACAGACACGATGTGTCCATCACGCCACACACAGACATGACGCAGCGTACAATACCAGACAAATTAGGAAACCTTCCGAATACGGAGAACTCTTCTGTAGAGACAGGATGACAGATAAATTGCCACAAATGTTGGCGCTTTTATTGTATCCCGAACAATGACAGACAAATATATCACATGACTCCTCTGTAATTTCCTAAATTGCTTCCATCCTAAAGTTAAAAAATATCTACAATTTCAGAGTTCGCGTCATAAATAACACGCAATCAATACAAAACGTATGAGAAGAAGACACAATCTGAAGATCAGAGTCTAGACACGCGTATTATCATGTTGCTCAACATTAGAAAAGTATTTTTGTTATGTTCTGAGATGAAGGATGCCTTTGATGTTATTTTGTAAGATAATGGTTTGTATCGGAACTACATCATTAATCAATACAAACAGCTCTCCACCAAGCTTTATTTATTTTGTAATAGAACATTTGTGTGTGCCGCTGGGTGCGAGCACCGTTTTGTGGGCAATTCACATAGGTAATATTTCATTACAATATCGATGATAACATCGTTGTAGTGATTTGCTGGCGAAGTAGATGTATGAATTTGTCTTGAATCTTTTCGGTCTGCTGGGTCCACGTATTATTTTTGCGGGAATTTCACATAGGTAATATTTCATTCTATCACATAGCTTTGTTTGTATTCAGTGTAATACAGCCATCATATATTTACGTATATGTTCGTTAGTTTATACAAATTTATTTTAGCTCGATTGCGAAAAAAGTTCTTTCAACTTATATTAATCACTCTCGAGACCTCATTCATGATGGAATCCAACGCTATGAAGGAGAGAGAAGAGGCAATGTGGAATTTAAATGCCTTGCCTAAGGGCACACTCGTAACGGCTCCAGCGGGGCTCGAACTCCGGACCTTTCGCACCTGAAGCGAACGCGCTACTACTGCGCTATCGTATATGTTCGTTCATACAACCTGGAAGGATTCTGATTGGTTTAAGATAATAATCCTTTCTAATTTGTAAATTAAAACTTTAGCTTATGCATATTTCTATTTGACTGGTACGTAACGTTAATTGTAAGACAAACAGCGATTTAAAATACGTCTTGATGCAATTATAACGCTGTTTAAAACACAAATATAACGTTGCTTTACGTATGACAGCTTGCATTTGACATATCGTTTGCTAACGTAGCATTCATACAATGTTAAATATGCACTAGCGGCATACAGTATACTGATTAAAAGTAGTATGTGCGTGTTTTACGTTTATTTGTCGTCGATACCGGTTGCCCATATGAGCGACGCCTCCTTATGATATCAATTATTTTAGAGGATAGTGTTATGACACATTCTAGAGTGTTCTCTGGTTCTTTTACGTGCACGGTGTAAAGCACTGACACGAGGCCTTGGTTTAAAGTCTCAACCGAAAGACTATGCTATGAGACATTTTAGTGTTGTATAGCGGGGGGGGGGGGGGTCGAACCCGCTACCCATGGATTACAAGTTCAGTATGCTAACAATTGATCCGCTACTAAGTATTGTGTCTATTATTTGTATGGAGTTGTTTGTTTGATTATCGGGGACTATTTACTATAACATACGGGTGTAGTGACCACACTGATTATCGGGGACTATTTACTATAACATACGGGTGTAGTGACCACACTGATTATCGGGGACTATTTACTATAACATACGGGTGTAGTGACCACACTGATTATCGGGGACTATTTACTATAACATGCGGGTGTAGTGACCACACTGATTATCGGGGA
>CM026387.1:12394042-12529042 GCA_014843695.1 Archivesica marissinica
ACGGGTGTAGTGACCACACTGATTATCGGGGACTATTTACTATAACATACGGGTGTAGTGACCACACTGATTATCGGGGACTATTTACTATAACATACGGGTGTAGTGACCACACTGATTATCGGGGACTATTTACTATAACATACGGGTGTAGTGACCACACTGATTATCGGGGACTATTTACTATAACATACGGGTGTAGTGACCACACTGATTATCGGGGACTATTTACTATAACATACGGGTGTAGTGACCATACTGATTATCGGGGACTATTTACTATAACATACGGGTGTAGTGACCATACTGATTATCGGGGACTATTTACTATAACATACGGGTGTAGTGACCATACTGATTATCGGGGACTATTTACTATAACATACGGGTGTAGTGACCATACTGATTATCGGGGACTATTTACTATAACATACGGGTGTAGTGACCATACTGATTATCGGGGACTATTTACTATAACATACGGGTGTACCATACTGATTATCGGGGACTATTTACTATAACATACGGGTGTACCATACTGCTTTCCTTGATGCATAATAAGGCTATACGTATTATTATTATTATTATATTTCGGGTTTTACGCCTGCATCAACACCATTTTGGGCTATATCGCCGGCGGGCAGTTTACCTAACAACACCTTTCATGGGCATGCTCCAGCAGTTAACCAGTACTTGGGTGCACCAACCTCCATAAGAAACTGCCAACTTTTTCATATAAATGAGACACGGCCTGAGCGGGGTTCGAACCCGTGACCATCAGTGATGATAGGTTACAGTGGTATACAAGACTCTAAGTATACAAGCAAAGAGAAAAGTATCATTTTCAAATTATGGTTACTATGGTAATGTGATAAAACCACTCGTGATTTCATACCATATTTTATGGAACTCGTTTTAAAAGGCGAGCTTTCAGAGATAAAAAAATCCTGAACGAGTTTATTAAAATTTGGTATGAAATCACCACTCATGTAAGATCCTATGCATATTATATAAGTATAACAAAACAATGCATTGATACCCTGGCGTAGATGTCTGAAATTTATGTTCGTTCGCGGAGGTAAATTTAATGGGAAGAGCATCTATAGAACAGCATATTAATTGATCAATTAACTGAATGAAAAACTATGAAATAGAGGTATAAAGTTTCATAGCTTCCAACGTGCGGTAAAGTCATCGATGCCGTCATTGTTGAACGCGTGACTTTCAACATTACATCGACGAAGACGTGACCGTTACCGTGCATTACATATATGAAAACGTGACCGTTGCCGTGTATTAGATACATCGGCGAACACGTGACCCTTTCCGCGTATTACTTACATTGTTGAAGACGCGACCGTTACCGTGTATTACATATATGAAAACGTGACCGTTGCCGTGTATTAGATACATCGGCGAACACGTGACCCTTTCCGCGTATTACTTACATTGTTGAAGACACGACCGTTACCCTGTATTACATACATTGTTGAAGACGCTACCGTTACCCTGTATTACATACATTGTTGAAGACGCGACCGTTACCCTGTATTACATACATTGTTGAAGACGCGACCGTTACCCTGTATTACATACATTGTTGAAGACGCGACCGTTACCCTGTATTACATACATTGTTGAAGAATCGACCGTTACCCTGTACTACATACATTGTTGAAGACGCGACCGTTACCCTGCATTACATACATTGTTGAAGACGCGACCGTTACCCTGTATTACATACATTGTTGAAGACGCGACCGTTACCCTGTATTACATACATTGTTGAAGAATCGACCGTTACCCTGTACTACATACATTGTTGAAGACGCGACCGTTACCCTGCATTACATACATTGTTGAAGACGCGACCGTTACCCTGTATTACATACATTGTTGAAGACCCGACCGTTACCCTGTATTACATACATTGTTGAAGACGCGACGGTTACCCTGTATTACATACATTGTTGAAGACGCGACCGTTACCCTGTATTACATACATTGTTGAAGACGCGACCGTTACCCTGTATTACATACATTGTTGAAGACGCGACCGTTACCCTGTATTACATACATTGTTGAAGACGCGACCGTTACCCTGTACTACATACATTGTTGAAGACGCGACCGTTACGCTGTATTACATACATTGTTGAAGACGCGACCGTTACCCTGTATTACATACATTGTTGAAGACGCGACCGTTACCCTGTATTACATACATTGTTGAAGACGCGACCGTTACACTGTATTACATACATTGTTGAAGACGCGACCGTTACCCTGTATTACATACATTGTTGAAGACGCGACCGTTACCCTGCATTACATACATTGTTGAAGAATCGACCGTTACCCTGTATTACATACATTGTTGAAGACGCGACCGTTACCCTGTATTACATACATTGTTGAAGACGCGACGGTTACCCTGTATCACATACATTGTTGTAGACGCGACCGTTACCCTGTACTACATACATTGTTGAAGACGCGACCGTTACCCTGTACTACATACATTGTTGTAGACGCGACCGTTACCCTGTACTACATACATTGTTGTAGACGCGACCTTTACCCTGTATTACATACATTGTTGTAGACGCGACCTTTACCCTGTATTACATACATTGTTGTAGACGCGACCTTTACCGTGTATTACATACATTGTTGTAGACGCGACCTTTACCCTGTATTACATACATTGTTGAAGACGCGACCGTTACCCTGTATCACATACATTGTTGAAGACGCGACCTTTACCCTGTATTACATACATTGTTGAAGACGCGACATACACCGGTGAACACGTGGCATTTACCGCGCACTACATACACCGGACAATACGTTAACGTGTATTACCTTATAGACATGTCCTATTAGTATATGTAGACGGCATAATTATGTTACCGTAAACACTATTTTGGGGGGGGGGGTTAATTTTGATAGGAATTGGATATTTTCGGATGCCCTGATATTAGCTTATACTTACTTAAGCAGACAGGACAGCACTCGCCATCTCTGTTCACAGGGTGGGGGCACTCTACTGGGGGACAATCAACATTACGGCACTCTATTGTCCCATTCTGAAAAAATAGTCATCCATATATACTTACACCATAACAAACTGTGCACTTCTATATTGAGAGTTACTTTTTCCTAAGAAATTTTAGAATTTTCGATATTACTATCATGAGTGAAGAAAATAATCCTTCACACATTGCACTAATTTACATTTTTATACCAAATTTGCTTATATATTTTTCTAAAGGGATATAAAGTTTACCTCTAAGGCACGTGCACAGTTTCAATGTTGGTGTCAGTATACATCAACATTATATACAGTGCATAATCAACACGTGTATGTGTAAACATCTGCTTTACAAACAAAATCTGTAATTTATTCAAAGCTGCTACATTATATAATACGCTATGGTTTTCGAACTTCCATCGCCACTGTAACTGTCGCATTGTTGCAACAATTCTGAGAAATCTACCGATTGCCGTCATTATCTCCAAACAGTTGCGCAAATAACTGATGAAATGAATATTTCCGGCATCAATCTGATGCTATGCCTAAATGTATTACAAAAGCAAGAATTATTTCTAGGATAATATAAGAAGAAATTTTATTTTCCAATTTAAACTTAAATGTTCATCTTAGTTTTAGTTTATTTATTAAATGTTCATCATTGTACAGCATATGAACAGCCTGGGAACAGGCGTCGATATATTTTGCCTGGTCAGTCAAATAAATATATATAGATCTCTCACCTGGGGAACGGAACCTAGCAACAGCGGTAGTAAAAGTTGAGTTTTTTATTTTTATCATTCAAACACTGCTTCAATTGCCTTTCGACTTGATAAATAATATCTCATTAAACTTCAAATATGCATGTCATAAGTTACATATTCGCCAGTATTGCACTAAGTTCAACATACTCTCATGGGAAGGGCCAATTACTAATGTTCAGAACTTGTGGCCCAACCCATTTGCTTTTGCTCTTATTATATATGTCTTTGAATTTATTATGTACATGTATATAGCAATAAAATATGATTAAACTAAAAAATATATTTTAACACCGAGACTATTAATTGGGCCGTATTGAGCTTCTGATCATATCTGTCATTTTGCCATAAGTTAAAAAGTGAACATTCGACAGACTGGAACCCAGGCTAAGCATATATATACATAAAAAAGCATTCACGTGAAAAATATGTCAATATCAGAAATCATATACAGTATTTACAATACCTACTATACATATAATACATTATAATTGATATTCTCATTATTTGTAGACATTACATTGATTAAGTATACGAGTACGACAATATGGACTCTGATTTAAAGTATCTTGTAGAAATTCAAATAAAGGAGGTTGAACTCAGTTGAAAGCGACACTACATCAGTGAAAATGCAAATTTCTACAGAATGTAATTTCTTATTATATGGTATAATTTCCCCACCAAATATTTACCTCAAAAACTGAATATGTCAACAAATAAAACAAACGTCGTAAACGCGGTTTGTTGACATAACAAAATAATGTAAAATAGGTCGACATTCATGTGTAATACAAGTGTATCCGGAATAACACTATTTATGGTACAGCTTTACCGCTATATCTCAATAGTTGTGCCTATCCATATTTATTTGTAGACTAAACTTAGTCAAACTCTCTCTAAGCGACAGTACCATGCATTTAGTATTGACTCCAATGACAATCAAACGTCAAATCAGGAGCATGGATGAACGTTATATGAAATGCTACTTTCACCTTTGAAAGTTTGTAAACCACAAAAACACTGTTTATTGATTCAGTGTTTGTGTTCGAATGTATTCAGAAGAATTTGTAGTGAAATAATAAATAATGCATTTTAATTGCTTTTTGTGATGTAATGTCGCTTTAAATAGTACTATAATTATAAACAAAGTTATATATGTTCATCAATGTATAGCATACGATAATTAATATTACATAGGTAATTAACACATTTCAGTGAATACATATTTTGTTTATACATAATACTGTCTCTTTAGCTAATCAATACAGTCGCTTACATTACAGAGCTGAATTCTCAATAAATACCACAAGTACAGTTTGGAAACGTATATTCTCTCTAGAGTAGTACTGCGTGCGAGTTCAAAGAGCTATTATGTAAACTGTTGTATAGCTGTGTCAGTATTTTTGGAAGGAAACACACTAATATCTATCGCAGACCAAACACGTTCTACATTAGCGTCTGGCTCGTCTGGGAGGTCTACACTAATGTCTTGCCTGTACTACATTCACTACGTCATACATCATAGTGCTATGCAACGAGTATTCTTGTACTATGAGTACTCGTCGAGTAATCCAAGTACCCGGATATGTCTGCTAGCTTGTTAATTAGTTTGCAACCGTTTCTTCCTCTATTGAAAGTCTTCCAGTTTTAATTTTATTTCTTAGTTTGTGCTTTACGTTTAATTATCGTCGCTACCGGTTACCCATATGGGCGACGCCTCCTGAAGAGATTGGTCATTTTAGATTTTTGGAGGATAGTGCATGATACAGACAGAGACCCATTCCAGAGTCTCCTCTGGTTATTTTACGTCCATGGTGTAAAGCACCGACACGAGACCTCTGTTTAAAGTCCCCATCTGAAAGACTGTTAACTTTATTAGGGTCAGACGGGGGATCGAACCTGCGATCCCTGGATTACCAATCTAGCGTGTTACCATTGGACTACAGACCCGTCTCTATTTTTGTTAATTTTACGTTTGTATCCATATTTAGTTTATTAAGCAAAATATATAGGATATTTGTGTTTACTAGTGTAATATTGGAATATATTTCACCGAGCAAATAACGGATAAACATAGTTCGGTGATCATGAAATGAAATAAATTCTTATCTTATACTGATAAACATAAATCGACATTTTATTTATGATTTCCAATGATTCTGTTTAATATATTACTTTTTTGGTCAATTTTATTCAGTTTAACTGCCCCTGTCGTGAGCCTCATTTCATTTCAATATACAACCGTACAATCACTTATATTTATGTGAACGTTCGCAATAAAAAAAATAGTTCCGGTATACATTTCAAGTTAGTATCTGTCAGCTGTCAAAATCAAATACAACAGACACCACTAATTCTTTAAAAGATATTACTTTATAATTAACTGTTTGTGATAGTCAGAAAATAGCAAATGACATACAATCAGAAAATATCAAAGGACATCCAACTGCGGAGGAATACGAAACACAAGCAGTGGGGAAGAAAATTCCATCTTCCACTGTTTCAAAACGGTGAAGGGTAGCATTGTGTTTCACTGAGAAAGCTCAATGATTCATTAGAAAGCATAAAAAAATAGTATATGTTTATGTTGGCGAATTCATCGAACATCTCATCCCAGCATTTATACTGCTGATTTTGACTTATACATAAATAATCTAGTACTTGCGAGTAATTGTTACACATCTCGTAAATTTACTATACCACCATATGCAATCGTGGACGTCGTGATGGCGCAGTTGTAGCGCGTTCGCTTCATATGTGAACGGTCCGGAGTTCGAGCCCCGCTGGAGTCTTTACAATTATGCCCTTAGACAAGGTATTTAAATTTCACATTGCCTCCTCTCCCTCGTATAAACTATACATTGAGAACATCGATTATAACAACTGAAACTCAGTTATTTCAATTGATATTCGTGTTAGTATTTTATATTGCCTCCATTTATGTATATATATTTGCAATATCAGCAATAACATGTAAATTAAAACAAAGTAATACATTGTTAATTCAAGTAGTTTTGGTAGAACTGAGCCAGGGAACAGTATTGAACTTTTGTAATTTTACTAGTTTCAGTAATATAATTACTGCTTCGTATTGTCAACGTAATGTCAACTTGTGCCCAACACATTTGCTAATTAGGCTGTCAGATTAGCGCAGTGGATATCGCGCTCACTTCTCACCAATGCAACCCGGGTTCGATCGACAGGTGGGTTTTCTCCGGGTACTCCGATTTCCTTCCACACGAATGACCACATTTACGCTTTCATTCGCGCCAACGAGAGTGATTGGTATAAGTCGTTAAAACTTGCTTCGCAATCGTTGTAAAATAAATAAAGTTTAAGCGTAAGGTCAACTTGTGCTCACCACACATACTAATTATTTATTTGTATTATGATTATGATTGTTGCATAAATATATACAAAGCAATAATATAATATTAATAGAGGAAAAATAATAAATATTTGTACATTAATATTAAGATTAATTAGGGTAAAAAAGTAAAATAAACGCGTTTGATAGGCTAATTTACGATTATCGTCGGCGGTATGATAACATAAGCTATGGTTTTATGTACCACCGTACACGGCTGTCCGATTAGCGCAGTGGTTAGTGCACGGTTTCTCACCAATGCGACCCGGCTTCGATTCTCGGAACGAGAAGTATGTGAGATGGTACGGTGGTCGCCAGATCTGACAGGTGGGTTTTCTCCGGGTACTCCGGTTTCATTCCACACGAATTACCACATTTACGCTTTCATCCGTGTCGACGAGAGTGATTAATATAAGTGTTTAAAACTTGCTTGGCAATCGTTGTAAAATAAATAAAGTTTAAACGTTACCACCATGTATTTATATAATATCGGAATACTCAAGTTATTACCTCTAACTTGCCTCGCTCGACCCCCAAAATGAAGCGAACATCTATACACCTACATGTTGCAGATAAAAACCACGTGCGTAGTATTCGTAACGACAGACTTTAAAAATGTTCACCAACAGCTTATGCACTACAATAGTTCATTCTAATCAAAGCAAAACATATATGTCTCGTGCATCTTGTGCAAAAAAAATAATAATAAAAAAAATGTATATATAGCTCGTGCATATTATGTTGCCAACAATACTGCTTGTTACAGAAGGTATTAGAGAAACACTGCCATAATTGCCGCCAATTACTGGTAGATGAATTGAAATACCATCTCGCAGACTGTTTCATTAAATTCAACCTACTTCGTATGATGCACTTAATTAACTTTAAACACAACGTGGCATTAATTGAATAACACAATACTTATTTGTAAAGTATGAATTGCATTTGATTTCACTGTAGATCAAAAGTACCTGTTTTACATTTTATAATACCTGTAAAACAGAATGTATAGTTATATTTATATGTTTCAGTGTATGATCTAACCAAATTTCAACGCATACCAATTTTAGACAATATATTCACCAGCCGCCGTAGCCACGAATACTAATGATTTCTATATTCAAGAGTGAAATCTATTTTGGTCGTGCACATAACTAAACATTTGTTTCTATTTTATGTTGGAAATTGATTTTAGTGTTGAAAATCCATGCTAGCATATGCTTATTGGCACAAGCACCACGTCATAAATGACACCACTGGTGCAATCCAAAAGGATTCCATGAAAGCTAAAATGTATCCCCGTGTTGTTCGCAAATATTGCTATCATAATAAATCTGTCAAATGTGTAATTTAAACAATATATTTAATTGACGACAATTTCACTGGAAACGGACGTAATCTACGCGCATACTGTGGGTCTACTTGTACGTGTCTGCGCTGTCCAGGAACACATTATATCGGTCAATGCATCAATAGAACCGAACGCCTTATAACACTTTCAAGAATTACCGGAAATGGAACATCCCGCGAATAAGGAACATGATACACAGGGTTGCGGATTGTCTGTGGTTAAACTAAATGAAACATGAAACAAAGATTGTATTGGATTGTCAGTGGTAAGCCTAGACAAGCCATCATACAAAGAGGCTATATGACAATCTTATAACAAACACGAAATATTTCATGGGCACTCATGTTATTACAAGAAACGACCTGTTCATCAATCAAGCAAAAACTAACAACACATCGGAACATATCCTAGACGATGTATTGATAAGGATAATTCACTAAATGTATCGGAACATATCAAATCTGTCTGCTGTATCATACGGAATTCGTATTAACGGAATTTACTAGGAAAACGACAGCGACACCCTACTTAATGTACATAGCTTCACTGTGTGCACCAACTTTGCATATATCAGTGTTTATCAACGGTTATTTACTGTTTGCACCCATGATCTAACCGGAGATACCTAACCACCTGCTATTCTGAGAGAGCGCAGTATCGATATATAGATAGATTATCTTCATAATCTTTGCTAAACGTGTTAGAAATGGAGACAACTAAGTGAGGGGATAACATATATATACCAGTATTCCTAGAATTTAGAAAATTAAACTTTATTTATTTGACAACGATTGCGAAGCAAATTTTAATAACTTATATTAATTACTCTCGTTGGCGCCAGTGAAAAGGGGTATGTGTGGTCATTAGTATGGAAGGAAACCAGAGTACCCGGAGAAAACACACCTGTCCGATCTGGCGACCACCGCACCATCTCACATCCTTCCCGGTACGTAGAAAATAATGAACGTTCGATGGGAGGTTTCATCATCAAGACCATGCTGTCTGGGTTGTGGATATGCAAAGACATTGTCAATGGACTAGTATTTAGTTAAACTTGTGCTATTAATGTATATCGCACAGAAGAGCTGACAATTTAATAATAAATTATAGATTAGTCAATGTTAGGATCACAATAAAACTGTAATTATGTGTCACTTTATCAGTGTTGTTTGCGCAACCATTTTTTGGAGTTGTATTCTAACGACACAGTAAATACTGACTTACCCTACACATGTATATTGTACACTGGTATTATACCGACATAGTAAATGCTGACTTACCCTACACATGTATATTGTACACTGGTATTCTACCGACATAGTAAATACTGACTTACCCTACACATGTATAGTGTACACTGGTATTCTACCGACACAGTAAATACTGACTTACCCTACACATGTATATTGTACACTGGTATTCTACCGACACAGTAAATACTGACTTACCCTACACATGTATATTGTACACTGGTATTCTACCGACACAGTAATACTGACTTACCCTACACATGTATATTGTACACTGGTATTCTACCGACACAGTAAATACTGACTTACCCTACACATGTATATTGTACACTGGTATTCTACCGACACAGTAAATACTGACTTACCCTACACATGTATATTGTACACTGGTATTCTACCGACACAGTAAATACTGACTTACCCTACACATGTATATTGTACACTGGTATTCTACCGACACAGTAAATACTGACTTACCCTACACATGTATATTGTACACTGGTATTCTACCGACACAGTAAATACTGACTTACCCTACACATGTATATTGTACACTGGTATTCTACCGACACAGTAAATACTGACTTACCCTACACATGTATATTGTACACTGGTATTCTACCGACACAGTAAATACTGACTTACCCTACACATGTATATTGTACACTGGTATTCTACCGACACAGTAAATACTGACTTACCCTACACATGTATATTGTACACTGGTATTCTACCGACACAGTAAATACTGACTTACCCTACACATGTATATTGTACACTGGTATTCTACCGACACAGTAAATACTGACTTACCCTACACATGTATATGGTACACTGGTATTCTACCGACACAGTAAATACTGACTTACCCTACACATGTATATTGTACACTGGTATTATACCGACATAGTAAATGCTGACTTACCCTACACATGTATATTGTACACTGGTATTCTACCGACATAGTAAATACTGACTTACCCTACACATGTATATTGTACACTGGTATTCTACCGACACAGTAAATACTGACTTACCCTACACATGTATATTGTACACTGGTATTCTACCGACACAGTAAATACTGACTTACCCTACACATGTATATGGTACACTGGTATTCTACCGACACAGTAAATACTGACTTACCCTACACATGTATATTGTACACTGGTATTATACCGACATAGTAAATGCTGACTTACCCTACACATGTATATTGTACACTGGTATTCTACCGACATAGTAAATACTGACTTACCCTACACATGTATATTGTACACTGGTATTCTACCGACACAGTAAATACTGACTTACCCTACACATGTATATTGTACACTGGTATTCTACCGACACAGTAAATACTGACTTACCCTACACATGTATATTGTACACTGGTATTCTACCGACACAGTAAATACTGACTTACCCTACACATGTATATTGTACACTGGTATTCTACCGACACAGTAAATACTGACTTACCCTACACATGTATATTGTACACTGGCATTCTACCGACACAGTAAATACTGACTTACCCTACACATGTATATTGTACACTGGTATTCTACCGACACAGTAAATACTGACTTACCCTACACATGTATAGTGTACACTGGTATTCTACCGACACAGTAAATACTGACTTACCCTACACATGTATATTGTACACTGGTATTCTACCGACATAGTTAATGCTGACTTACCCTACACATGTATATTGTACACTGGTATTCTACCGACATAGTTAATGCTGACTTACCCTACACATGTATATTGTACACTGGTATTCTACCGACATAGTTAATGCTGACTTACCCTACACATGTATATTGTACACTGGTATTCTACCGACATAGTTAATGCTGACTTACCCTACACATGTATATTGTACACTGGTATTCTACCGACATAGTTAATGCTGACTTACCCTACACATGTATATTGTACACTGGTATTCTACCGACATAGTTAATGCTGACTTACCCTACACATGTATATTGTACACTGGTATTCTACCGACATAGTTAATGCTGACTTACCCTACACATGTATATTGTACACTGGTATTCTACCGACACAGTTAATGCTGACTTACCCTACACATGTATATTGTACACTGGTATTCTACCGACACAGTTAATGCTGACTTACCCTACACATGTATATAGTCAGGGTGCAGAAGAAAATTTGCGGGAAAAAAGTAAAGGAAAAATAATTTTTAGTTTTTCTGAATCAGTACACCCCATAGTGCATCAGAAAAAAAATCCCCATGAATTGGGCTTGGGTAATTTTTTTCCAAGCACTTTGAAATTTCGGCCCCAAGACCCAATCGAAGATCCATCAAGATAGTAAGACTAACAAATTTAAGTCTCTAGTCACTTCTTGTCTAGGTACGATAATGGAAATTGGCAGGAGGTTACAAAGGTGATTACTCTTCACTGGGGTCAATGGAGCAAATTGATGTGATGATGTAATCATGACGAAATCCAAGATGGCGTCCATTTTGGCGGGAAAAACGAAAATATTGGTTACCAGTCAACTCACGTCATTCTGACTTGAGAAATATATTCTATACCAGCCTGTAATGTAATTTGATGTATCTCTCTTGTAGATCCTCACAGTTTGATTTGCATTTCTGGTGCCTTGCGTAGTGTCCTGTGTTCGAATCCCAGGTGTGACAATATTTTTTCCGTCTTTTTCGCCAGGGTAGGTGGCAGTAGAAAAGATGTGCTTTGCTTCCAAAATATGGCATCATACATAGTCAGTGATGAGTGGTACAAGGAGAGGAACAATGGTAGCAAGAAAGAGTCAGAAAGGGTGATGATAGCTGCTGCAAAGCTTGTCCGGGAAGAAATACGAGCGAGAAATTATAATAAAGATGTGTATCCAGGAATAAATGAGATTAAAAGTTCCGAAGAATGCGGAGACTTTTTGACTCCTAGTTTACGTGTGTTCCTGGAAACACTGATTAAAGTGTGAAGTAATTGGGCAAGCCATCACACAAGCCGCACGTCCGAACTCTGTAATTTCACCACTGCTGTTCGGTCTTGGTATAGAGTTAGATCACGTCTTTGGATCAAAGTGGCTCACAGAAGAACTTTCCTCATTTGGCTTGTCCATCACCTACAATGAAGTTCAGCTTTTCAAGCAGTCCATTCTTCAGCAGCAAACATTGCAATCGTTGTCCCCACCGCCATTCCCGACGTTAGGACAGTACATTGCAGATAATGCAGATTCAAACATACGCACCTTGGACGGGACCGGAACCTTTCACGGTATGGGTATTATTGCTTGGTACCAACGCCGAAGTAGCCAGCAAATTACCGACCAGTGTGTAAAACGTATGGCAAGGGTCAAAATTTCCGATCTTACTTACGATAAAGGCATACCAATTATTCTTTATGTCACACCAGCCATCCCCGCCTTGTCAACATTCATGTTCAATGCGATATGTGAAACGATATTACCATTCACTATCCCACCTGTGTCATATTATTCAAAGGTGCTCTGGAGTTCTGCCAAAGTACTTGCAACCAAAATGACTCCTAGCCCGGATTGGACAAATTGATCTGGATTCATGCACCGTGTCTATCAAAACGACACAGATGGAATTAGTGCCGATGAAGTGTTGATGCTTCCAATCATAGACCTGAACCCTAGTGATGAAACCTGCATCTACTCCACGTTGTCTTACATACAAGACCAAGTGACGAAACTGAAACTGCCAAGTACATCAGTAACATTTGACCAACCGCTCTTCATTAAAGCTGTTGAAATTGCTGCCACCAAACAGCTTAACAAACTTGTGATTAGACTGGGTGGGTTCCATACATTAATGAGCGCAATCAGTAGCATCTTTCATACGATGCGAGGATCTGGAATATATGAAGCTCTGGGTCAGATAGTTGGCCCCAATGCTATTTTGCACATATTGTCTGGCAAAGCCATTGCACGGGCACTACGGGTTCTCTATCTTCTCGACGCATGCCTGACCACCAAATTACTGGAACAGATAATACCGGACTGCGAGGCACATCGTGACGAGAATGATGATTATGACGGTGGTATCAATGAGAAATTTCAGTCCAGTCTTACTACAAAGGATGTGGAGGCCTTGCAAAAGCTTCTCGGTGACGTATTGAATTCCGATGCTGAAACTCGTTGTGATGACATTGTAAACACGGAGCCACTTGTCTTGTTAGATAAATGCATTGAAGAATTGAAAATATCATTGTCATCACAGTCTAGAACAGCAAAATTATGGATCCAATTACTGAATTATATTCGGAAAATAGAAGACTTTGTAGGATGTGAGAGACTAAAGGACTGGAACGGACATTTGAGAGTATGTAGTGAGTTTCTGAACTTATGTGCAGCAACAGGACACATTCACTACGCAAAAAGTGCAAGGCTTTACGTGCAAAATATGGCCAAGCTACCAGAACAGCATCCCTGGCTATATCAGAAGTACATAGAAGGCGCTCATGCTGTGGAAAGAACAGAACTCTGTTTTAACGGACTCTGGTCAGACTTGGTGATAGAGCAAACGCTCATGTGTTTGCTAAAAAGTCGTGGTGGTTTGACACATGGACGAGGTCTGACTGAATCTGTCCGTCACCAATGGGTGTTCACCTTACCAATCTGTGTGGCAATCCATGATGCAATGACAACTCGCTCGCAGAAGAAGATACGGACGCCCGAACAGCACGTAGATCTCAGCATTGCTCGAAAAGACCGCGACCTCACTGATATTGATAAACTGTTAGACTGGTTTGGTGATCACAATCCATTCGTCAGCAACGGTTGTGACTTGCGTTCATTGTCAACCGGTTTGACAGCGGAACAAGGGGATGGTATCAACTGTGATATCACCGAGGAAGTTGGCTCTAAATTACAGTCAAAGATAGACTCCGTGTCATATAACGGCGCAAATATTAAGTGATCTGAGCAAATTAAGACTTTGCAAGATCTCCAACCCGGAGTAAGGGTAGGACGAAAGAAAACACTGCACATTGATCCGGCTATTCTACTCAGTCGATGTTCGGCCATCTCACAAAGAATCAGCAAGAACATGGAGCCATATTTCCAATGGGAAATGTGTGTAAGTCCTCCATCCTTGTTCAAGGACAATTTCATGAGGAAGCCGGTGAAATCTGAATTAGCTAACGCACTGTATAAGGATGTAGCAGATACTAGGCCATCTGGTGAGCAAATGCGTGTTGTCGACGGCGGTTGGCTTCTTCACTACATACGGTGGAAACACAACACATACCAGGAAGTCTTTGAGCAGTACTCGTCATATCTCACACATCAATTCGGTCAGTGTATTGTTGTATTCGATGGATATCCTGAGTTTTCAACTAAGGATCACGAACACCACCGACGCAAATCAGATCGACTTCCCGCCGCTACAATAGAAGTGAACCAATCAAGTCGTAGGTACAAGGATCAGGAAGCGTTCTTTGCTAACATTGCAAATAAAGTTGGCTTCATTGCTATGCTCACTGATCACTTGGAAGCAAATGGTCATATCATAAAGCAAGCACAAGCAGATGCCGATACACTAATAGTCTCTACCGCACTAGATTATGCCAAGAACCAGCAAACTGTTGAAGTAATCGCAAATGACACGGACATCTTGGTTTTGTTTCGGCATCACTGGAAAGAGGATATGGCGAACATATACGTTCATAAGGTCATCGGAGGAACAAGGCGAAAACTAGTGGGGCCTTCCACAATTCATTCCGTAAAGGATGTGTCATCAATGGTTGATCCAGTCATTAAAAAAAACATTCTGTTCATACATGCATGGAGTGGATGTGACACAACATCTTCAACATTCGGACATAGCAAGACTAAACTGATGAAAACTATAGCAAAAGACCGCTCAATTCAAGCGATTGCCGACAATTTCTATTCAGCTGAAACTCAGGACACAGTCGGGAAGCTTGGCATAGATTTATTCACTTTGTTGTTTGGTGAATATTGCAATGAAAGGACCCTGACGACCATTCGCTTTCACAAGTACCAGACGATGATTGCGCAGTCAAACATATTGAAACCGTAACGAATGCCTGACAGTACGTGCCGCCCATTTCCACAGCCTCAGGGTATTTCTACAAACTATTCAGTGGATGAATTTGGATACTGAAGTGCTTGATCCATGCTCATGGGGTTGGCAACATGATCGTTCCGGAGTTGTACCATTAATGACGGACATGGACGTAGCACCGGAGAGTGTGTTGAAATTCATTAGGTGCAAGTGTAAAAGCCAAAATCCCAACCAATGTGGTACGTGTTGAGGTTTGTGGAGGATGCCATGGAGTAAGCTGTAAAAACACTGTCAGAGTCGATATCCAAGAATAATTGGTAGCCTACATGAAACAAAAACAGTAAACAATGAGTCAGAATGACGCGAGTTGACTGGTAGCCAATATTTTCGTTTTTTCCGCCAAAATGGACGCCATCTTGGATTTCGTCATGATTACGTCATCACATCAATTTGGTCCATTGACCCCAGTGAAGAGTAATCATTTTTGTAACCTCATGCCAATTTGCATTATCATACCTAGACCAGAAGTGACTAGAGACTTAAATTTGTTAGCCCTACCCCTCATCTTGATGGATCTTCGATTGGGTCTTGGGGCCGATATTTCAAAGTGCTGGGAAAAACATTCCCCAAGCCCAATTCATGGGGATTTTTTTTCTGATGCGCTATAGGGTGTACTGATTCAGAAAAACTAAGAATTATTTTTCCTTTACTTTTTTCCTGCAAAATGTTCATATAGGAGTTATACAACCAGACTAATATTGTACACTGGTATTCTACCGACACAGTAAATGTTGACTTACCCTACATATGCATATTGTACACTGGTATTCTACCGACACAGTAAATACTGACTTACCCTACACATGCATATTGTACACTGGTATTCTACCGACACAGTAAATACTGACTTACCCTACACATGTATATTGTACACTGGTATTCCACCGACAGAGTTAATGCTGACTTACCCTACACATGCATATTGTACACTGGTCCATTTGCCACAGCTCTCCTTCCTTCCTCTCAGTACCGTTTTGATGACAACTTTTCAAGCACTGACATTGTTCGAGACCCGAGATACGCTCCTCTGCTTGGAGAAGCTGAAGCAGAACAGATAATCACTGCTTTACTTTGCGTTCATTTCACACATTCTTCAATATACCAAACATGTTAATTTTATGTAGCTTGTGTGTGTTTTTACGTTTATTTATCGTCGCTACCGGTTGCCCATATGAGCGACGCCTCCTGAAGAGATTAGCTATTTTAGATTTTGGAGGATAGTGCATGATACAGACAGAGACCAATTCCAGATTCTCCTCTGGTTCTTTTACGTGTACGGTGTAAAGCACCGACACGAGAACTCGGTTTAACGTCCCATCTGAAAGACTGTTAATTTTATTAGGGTCAGACGGGGGATCGAACCTGCGATACTAGCTTACTTACATACAATTATATATATACTAGAGGTCATCGAAAACGCTCACTTCGGATAAGTGTGTTTTTACATGAAAATCAATAATTATATAAATACAAAGTTTTAAACATTTTGGAATATTTTTAGTTGTTCAGTTTGTGTTTTGTAATAAAGATGCGATATATCTTTGATGGAATCCTTCGTATTTCGTTTTCATGTAATAATAATCATATAATGTAGGTTGCGTTTTCTATGTTCTCTAGTATATAATGTAGGTGTGCGTTTTCTATGTCCTCTAGTATATCATGTAGGTGTGCGTTTTCTATGTCCTCTATATTTTTTTTATTGATTTTTATTTCTCATAATGCATCACAATATAAATGTACACATATTTCCGGTAACATAGCGAACAATACGTGCTATTTCCTCTAACATTCCCGATGACTATACACAGTAGTACTTATTCTATTGAAACTGTAACTAAGTAGTTAGAGTTGTAGTACGTACTGTTCCCTGTGTCTCAACTTTCTACAAAATAATGCTTTTTTGCTAGAATTAACAATAACTTACTATTTTATAAAAACAACTGTTTGAACTAATTGTGCACATTTTATGTTTTTAAGCGTTTCTACATATATTGCATAACATTATATAAATGATAGTGAGAATGAATGAGGAATACACAGTTATACCTTTATTGAAAGATTATCGTATAAGGAATAAATAGGTATACCTTTATTGAAATATTCTCGGATAAGGAATACATAATTTTACCTTTATTGAAAGATTCTCAGATAAGGAATAAACAGTTTTACCTTTATTGAACGATTCTGGTATAAGGAATAAACAGTTTACCTTTATTGAAAGATTCTGGTATAAGGAATAAACAGTTTTACCTTTATTGAACGATTCTGGTATAAGGAATAAACAGTTTTACCTTTATTGAAAGATTCTAGTATAAGGAATAAACAGTGTTACCTTTATTGAAAGATTCTGGTATAAGGAATACATGTCTTTCATTCGGCTTTGTAAAGCTTGGAATTGAGCACAAGTTGGACACCCTGCAACCAATAATACATCATGATATATATGTCTATGTGAAACTATAATGTGCACTTAGCATAGACTACACATACCTCAAACACATGCAAACAAACATGTCACGTACATCATATATATATTTGTACATTGTATTATACTAGTATATTTGAGTGAGTATGAGCGTCTGAGTTCGAGGTCTAGCACGCCGTTGTTAGAATTCGCCTTACATCAGGTCCGAGAGTTCCCTCCCAACTCAGTCGTGTGTGGATGTTGGATAATTGAGTACGGTATGTATGTATGTATGTTCCTTTAATGTCAAACCCCTCGCGGGGACTTAGACATGTTTTCCTGGGCATGCTTAGCCGACCTAAGCGATTAACCAGTACTATATAAGCAATGTGTGTGAGGTGCCTTGCTCAATGGCACTACATACGTGGCCTGGCCGAGTATCGAACCCGGGACCGTTCGATTCCAAATCCGACGCTCTACCACTGGACCACGGACGCCACTACTGGTACTGGTTTCTACCTAGGAAATGTAGGTGGTCTTCTCCACCACAACATACTGTTTGTGTACGATAATGCTCCAGGGTGGGTGGGCCCTGTACAAATGGGACCGTAACATGACATTTCCAATGTGATATGTGTACAACAGGTTGGACAAACGGTACAGAATGCAATTTCCTTATTATGTGCGCTCTAGCACGGACATCGCGTGAGCTATGCTATGCAGACAGCTTACTCTCTACATTGTAACATAACATAAATGATTCCGTTTTCCAGACAAACACATAAAGTAAATAATGCGTATTACTTCAGATTTCTTGCGTCTAAGTTTTAATCATACAGGTAGTTCAAAATAATAAATTTATAATAATCCAAAATCTTCGTTTAACAATCAGCAATAAAGATACCGCTTGCAAGTGTTTCATGTGTGGAGATGGAGAAGACGACGTTGAATATTCAACATGTCTAATAATTTAATTTCACTTCTGTAAAGCTTCATTGCTTGATGGTAATAAAGATATGGTGATATACCATGAATACGAAGAATTACCAATGGGTACGGTGCTTAAATGTGTGTGGTATTATTGCAGATATTGGAAATAGGGATTATAAAGTCGCACATGAGAGCGGTGCTTGAATAAGCATTACAATGAAGTAGAAACAGGCATGGAATAAAGACGAGATAAAATTAACGAGGTGTTTGTAATGACAGCAAGGAACATAACAAACACCTGCATTTCGTGTACGCAATACCATTGCACACAATACGCCTGCAACTAATACTTAGCAAGTTTATAGTTCATTGTTGCGATGATGGCGCGTTCTCGTTGCACTTAATATGTGCCTGTATCTACCGAGAATCTTAACGTTCGTGCCTTCAGCATTCATTATGTTAAGTATGACGTTAACGCTGCGACAACTGGTACACTTTCTCTCTCCACGTCTATTAGAATATTTGGGAATATTTTAGAGATAGTTGGTTCAATAGCCTTTTGGAATATTTTCAAAATTAACGGTTTTACTGAGTTTGGAATATATTTTGGCTGAAGTTAGTGAGTTCGTTGGATACTGACATAAAATGCATACAGAACGGTCTGACGTTTTCTGATTCAACAACCAATAAACGAACCCATCTAATGGTATGTCTGATTAATGCCCACCCATACATATCTAAGAATACGTGTATATTTCACATAATCCATTGCTAGTAAGTAAGCACCCACTAAGGTATAGGTTTCCTGCCCGCTATATTTATAATGGACAGTTTTATTGTTTTATATCTATTGCCAAAATGGGCACTGCTCATTGTCAGTTGCCAGAGCATTTACACATTTTAGTTTAATCATATTTTAGTGCTTATTTATATACAATACAATTACAAATATAAACATGATAAATATATAAGCACAATGATACAGCAGCAATGCTATAAGTATACTTGAATACTGTAAGAATAAAATCTAGTAGCCAATGGGTTGGGCAACAAGTTTTACCAACATTAGCGACTGCCCTTCCCAAGCATTTACTCATAAACTTGTACGTATAGTCGTATACAGTCGATAATCACTGGCCTCCTGAAGACTTATCCCAAGGTACCCGTGCAGCATATGTGCTCTATCTGTCTGTTTCATAACCGGAAATTCAAAATCTGGATGTGAACTTTTTATGATATTTTACGCATTATCTGAAGCATATATAGCTATTTGGTTTGTTCTCCATATGCTGTTCTTCATTGGGCGTAATGATACGTTTCGTTGTAGTGAATCACGGCCAGTGAAGGACACAAATACGGTAGACGTAACTCAGTTTTGCATTACGGCTATGCCGAAAATAGTGCAATTGCAATTGTTACTGTAAACTAAGATTAATCGAAGACATATTGCGAGAATTTCATTGTCAGTTTAATAAAATACCAAGACAATTAGAATAAGCTAAATGGAAGTCAACTTTGAATACATGTTTGGTAAGGCGGTTGTTGGGAAGGACATACTGTTGGCATGACAAAGCCACAAAGCGATTGCAAGCATAGCTCCATAGCATAGATCCATAGCATATATCCATAGCATAGATCCATAGCATAGCTCCATAACATAGCTCCATATCATAGATCCATAGCATAGCTCTATAGCGTAGCTCCATAGCATAGCTCCATAGCATAGCTCCATAGCATATATCCATAGCATAGCTCTATAGCGTAGCTCCATAGCATAGCTCCATAGCATAGCTCCAGCGCATATATCCATAGCATAGATCCTTAGCATAGATCCACAGCATAGATCCACAGCATAGATCCACAGCATAGATCCATAGCATAGATCCTTAGCATAGATCCACAGCATAGATCCACAGCATAGATCCACAGCATAGATCCATAGCATATATCCTTAGCATAGATCCACAGCATAGATCCACAGCATAGATCCATAGCATAGATCCTTAGCATAGATCCACAGCATAGATCCACAGCATAGATCCACAGCATAGATCCACAGCATAGATCCATAGCATAGATCCTTAGCATAGATCCACAGCATAGATCCACAGCATAGATCCACAGCATAGATCCTTAGCATAGATCCTTAGCATAACTCCTTAGCGTAGCTCCTTAGTATAGATCCTTAGCATAACTCATTAGCGTAGCTCCTTAGCATAGATCCTTAGCATAACTCCTTAGCGTAGCTCCTTAGCATAGATCCTTAGCATAACTCCTTAGCATAGCTCCTTAGCATATATCCTTAGCGTAGCTCCTTAGCATAGATCCTTAGCATAACTCCTTAGCGTAGCTCCTTAGCATAGATCCTTAGCATAACTCCTTAGCGTAGCTCCTTAGCATATATCCTTAGCATAACTCCTTAGCGTAGCTACTTAGCATATATCCTTAGCACAACTCCTTAGCGTAGCTCCTTAGCATAGATCCTTAGCATAATCCTTAGCGTAGCTCCTTAGCATAGATCCTTAGCATAACTCCTTAGCGTAGCTCCTTAGCATAGATCCTTAGCATAACTCCTTAGCGTAGCTCCTTAGCATAGATCCTTAGCATAACTCCTTAGCGTAGCTCCTTAGCATAGATCCTTAGCATAACTCCTTAGCGTATCTCCTTAGCATAGATCCTTAGCATAACTCCTTAGCATAACTCCTTAGCGTATCTCCTTAGCATAGATCCTTAGCATAACTCCTTAGCGTAGCTCCTTAGCATAGATCCTTAGCATAACTCCTTAGCATAACTCCTTAGCGTAGCTCCTTAGCGTAGCTCCTTAGCATAACTCCTTAGCATAACTCCTTAGCGTAGCTCCTTAGCATAGATCCTTAGCATAACTCCTTAGCATAACTCAATCCGAATGATTGAATCCACGACCTGGGGCTAATAGAACCTGTTTACTATATTTTCAATATATGTTTTTCAATGCAATATTCCATTAACTCATTCAGGCAAATCATATTGCAGCTATCGAAGAAAATAGATTAGATACATATCGACACTCATTTGTCAACTCACGGTACCGTGAAGCTCGCCTAGAGCTCGCTATTATAAATGATTTTATTTTAGCGCTCGCCCATATGGTTCGCCGGAGGCGAGGGTAAATAACCTCAGTCATCTTTTTATTTTAGAAATCAACTGTCAGTAGGGGATCAGAGATCCAATGGTTAACAAACTGGACTCCTAATCAAGGGTTCGATCTCGCCTTATGCCATACTAAAACACTGACTAATATCATAGTATTTCGTATGAGACTTTAAAGGGTTCGATCTCGCGTTATGCCATACTAAAACACTGACTGATATCATAGTATTTCGTATGAGACTTTAAAGGGTTCGATATCGCGTTATGCTGTACTAAAACACTGACTAATATCATAGTAGTTCGTATGAGACTTTAAGTTTACACTGTAAGCGTAAAATAATATTCCGTAGAGGTATGTGGCACACACTCTGACAGTGTGTTCTCTCAGAATCATTGCACTATCCTCTAGAATGACTGATCTCCTTAGGAGGTGCGGTAACTAGTAACAGTGATAGAGAATACAAACCACACATTGCTGTACTGTAATACTTACTTGTATTCTGTTCTGGACATTGAACTAAATACCCATGTGGTTTTGTTACTATTTTCAATTCTTGTATACCACCCTGAAATATAAATGATACGATATATTTCAAAAAAGAATGCAGTCAAACCTATGTTAGTGGTCACCTCCAAGCAGCTAGTTGCCAGATTCCCAATACGTTGTTTTATTATACATTTGCCTTCTATTAACCAGCTAACCTGTAGTAAGCAGCTAGTTGCCACATTCCCAAATATTTTGTTTTATTATACATTTGCAATCTATTAAGCAGTCACCTGTTCTAAGCAGTCATTGTCTCTGATTGTGGTAGACGGTACAATTTCGTCTTACATGTAGTGTGAATGCACATACCAACATTCTAAATCGTTCTCGGTAGATTTGAGCAAAATAATATATTAAAATAAACATCACTGTTTAGTAATGCTACATCTGATGTATTGGATATCTTAGCCCATTGTACTTTATGAATAATATGTCGAAGTCGTGGTAGCGCGTTCGCTTCGTGTGGAAAGGGACCGGAGTTCGCTCCCAACTGTAGCCGTTACGAGTGTGTCTCTAGGCAAGACATTACAATTCCACATTACCTCTTCTCCCTCCCTCATGGCGATCGATTCGATAAAGAATGAGGTCTCGAGAGTGATTAATATAATGTTGTAAGAATTTGATTCGCAATCGAGCTAAAATAAATGTGTCTATAAAAATATATATAAGAAGGTTAGTACCATTATAATTACTACGTTTTCTGATGACACAGCATTATAATAGTTATTAGAAAATATATTAACAAATCCTGTTAAGTTAAGAAAAGCAACCCTAGAAACAACAGGTGCTTTTTGATAACATGTTTGTGTGTGTGTTTTTACGTTTATTTATCGTCGCTACCGGTTGCCCATATGAGCGACGCCTCCTGAAAATTTTAGATTTTGGAGGATAGTGCAATGATACAGACAGAGACCTATTCCAGAATTTCCTCTGGTTCTCTTACGTGTACGGTGTAAAGCACCGACATGAGACCTCAGTTTAACGTCCCATCTGAAAGACTGTTAATTGTATTAGGGTCAGACGGGGAATCGAACCTGCGATCCATGGATTACCAGTCCAGCGTGTTACCACTGGACTACAGATCCGTTTGTTCATTAATATGTAAATATGTATTGTTCATAATTCGATAAATTGAGAGTACATGTATTGAAGTGTGATGTTCTGTGTGTATGTTTGCCCATATTCAGCTGTTATACAAGTTAAACTAACAAAGGCAAGTTAAACTAACAAGGGCAAGTTAAACTAACAAAGGCAAGTTAAACTAACAAAGGCAAGTTAAACTAACAAAGGCAAGTTAAACTAACAAAGGCAAGAATGTCGAGATATGCTGAATAAACACGGAAAGCTGAACATTAGAGTTATCTACCATCAACAATAGGTTAAATGATCAGGTTTGTGTAAATAAATAATACGAACGAATAAAACAAACTACCATGTTTGTATCAATTTATATTACAAAAATGCGAATATTTGTGACACAATTCAAAATGCGAATAGTTGTCACACATTTCAAAATGGTTACTTTAAAGCGACATTACATTGCAAAACCCCCCAAAAATGCAGTTTTTACGTCTAAATGCATTGATACTACAAATGCTTCCCAATACATTTGAACATTTTTAATTTAATAAATTAATATGTTATTACATTATATATATATATATATATATATATATATATATATATATATATATATTCGAACATCAACATTGAATCAATAAAAATAAAGTGTTTTTGTGGTCATCCATTCTCCTCAATTGCCATTTGTTTGCCATCGGAGTCAATACTAAGCGCGTGATACTGTCGTTTAGAGATACTCTAACTAACTAAGAGTAGTCTACCAATAAATATGAATAGGCACAGATGTGAGATATAACGGTAAATCTGTACCATAACTCGTGTTCTTCAGGATACACACATTGTATTACGCACGAATGTCGACCCTATTTACATTATTTTGTTTATGAAAACAAACTGCGTATACGACGTTTGTTTATTAGATGAAATTCTTCGTTTTTGAGGCAAATATTTGGAAATAAAATGGATCATATAATAGGAAATTACATTCTGTAGAGATTTGCATTTTCACTGATGTAGTTTCACTTTAATGATTTGACATTTTGTCATATTTAAAAATGTCTATTTATAGATAGTACGTTAATTTAGTCATAGGAATTCTGATTTTTGAATCTACTTTCAATGCTGCGAATGATTAAATGCACGCTCTGACATGGTACTGTTGGGCGCTGTTTCCTCTCTGTGAAACGCTGATGATACACACATTGCTACAATGTGAAGTTGTTTAACTTGTTTAAATGATGGCACTTTAACGTATACCTATAGACGCAAACATGTGTGCCATGAATATTTTATTGATCATTTCCTCCTTTCTTGGGAAATGCATGGCTTTGTTCTTTAAATCTCTAAATTATCTCCGAAGCAACCGTATCGTAAAGATATAATCACGTACTAATGAGTTTGAAACGTGACTGATAGTGACATAATTCGGTTTCAAAAGGAATTATTTAAGTTGAATGATTATGTAAAAAATATACGAATGATAATAAACAATGCTTCGTCTTGTGCGAGAGCACGACTGCATGGCATATCTGCAACAATATCACGATCAGGACACGGGCGTCGGAATAACACCATACTCGCGTGTGTTTTACGTTTCTTTATCATCGCTACCGGTTGCCCATATGAGCGACACCTCCCGAAGAGATTAGTCATTTTAGATTGTTGGAGGATAGTGCATTGATACAGACAGAGACCCATTCCAGAGCCTCCTCTTACACAGGAAGGCTAGCTTAAACTTGTAAATTTATCAACGATTCATTGAAAGTTAGAATTTCACTTCTATATATTGTTATGTAATATTTCCATCCCATGATGATATTGCAAACTGTTTTGTACCAATCCACATGAATATGTATTTATTTTGTGCATAATTATGAGTGTTTATTAAGCTTCAATGCAGTTTCAAGTAGTTTGAATGTAGGAACTATAGTAGCATAGTTCCGGGTCAGCCAGGGTACATACGTATTAAAATACATACCGTTCGTGGGCCTCGCGATTCATAAAATAAAACCGGAAGTTGCGCATATTATTTTACACCATTTAAATATACTGAATTTCTAAACACAATAAGACTTAAAGCGAAATACGATACGAAAATTATTGAATATTTAGGGATCCAAAAGCTAGACGTGCCGGTGTCAAGGTAAAAATTACCCATTAGCAAATTTACTCAATTGAGTCAGTTGATTGTGTAACCATGCTAAAATAATATCCATGAACAAAATCCCTAGATAAATACAGTAACTAAACACATTGTTTTTAAGCTGACAACCTTGTTTTTTCAGGGTAATTCTTGTTAAAATTGTTATTTCGTTTATTGGCAGGGTATATGAGATATAGTGCCGACCAAGGTTGATGTTCCGCGAGCCGCATGTGACGATGTACTATGTACAAGTCGGATTGTCTGTTCTGTTCTATATATTAAAAGGGACCCAAAACAAGAGTGACGAACATTTTGTTTATGTACTTGTAATTTCACTAGTCTAGGATAGTATGTGGGCGGATCAGATGTGTAATGTCTAACACGCTGGACTGTATGACCAAGTATGATACATGCCTACCATAATACTATTAAAGCGACACTACATCGGTGAAAACGCAAATGTCTGCAGAATGTAATTTGCTATTATATGGTAATATTGTTTCCAAATATTTTCAAAAAATAAATAAACGTCGTATATGCAGTTTGTTGACATAATAAAATAATATAAATAGGGTCGACATTCAAGCGTAATACAACGCGTTTATCCTGCATAACACGAGATATGGTACTTATTCACCATGATATCTCACATCTGTGCCTAATCTTAGTTAAATTATCTCTAATCGATCGAAAGTATCGCGTGTTTAGTATTCGCGGTATGACAAGCAAACGTCAATTCAGGAGCGTGGATCTCCGTTATATGAAATCTTACTTTCACTTTTGAAAGTTTGTATACCACAAAAACAATGTTAGTGTTCGAATTTATTCAGAATAATTTGTATTAGCAATGCATTTATACGTGAAAACATGCATTTTATTCCTTTTTACGATGTAATGTCGCTTTAACAAATCTTTCTGATGGTACTATTAACGATGTCACGTGTATCAATATGCATTGTAATTATGCACCTACGTCGCTTTCTCCAATTCGCAATGGCAGAGCAGAATTGATAGCGTTTTCACTAGTATACAGCTGCCAGTACATCAATGTTATAGAATCCATTTATTACTTTAGTTACATAATGGTTCGTTTCGCTTTATGTTATATTACTTATCTTCTGCTGACATAGCAGACATTTAAATCATTGACCTAAATTATGGTAGGGCGTTATCTGCAAGCGAATTGCCTCTAATTATACAGGTAGCTATCATATGTTGTCTGCGATTTATTGAAAATGACGTAATCTGTGTTTGAGAAAGGCATGTGCAATACTATATAAACAAATCAAAGTAATCTTTTAGAGATCAGGGTGATTATGTTGAAAATACACAGGTAAGAACCGGAAGTCGGGGGCACTAGGTAATCGGAGTGTTGGCAACATTACGGAATGCAGCAAGCATTTTACGAGTTATCTTGTGACTGTCTATACCATCATCTGGTGTTCTCCAATCACTCTTGTTTTAAAGTGTTGTGTAATTTTTGGAACATGGGAATTTCATTTATTTAATTTATATGATTTTCAGCAGACGATTTGTTCTGCATCGATTTGACCTGCATCTTGGAAACAGCAGCTTAATGGCTCGACCAGGTTATCTGTCGTTCTTAATTTCCGTTTACATTGAATTCGTATTTGATTAGGTAATTTGCCAGAATAGTTGAAATTTTGATTCATTTCTAAGTATTAGCATAATGGTGTAATGGTTTACACTTCATTAAACTCGATTTAGAAAGAGGTTCTTGTAACATCGCTCGCCCACATGGTTAGCCGGAGGCGAGGGTAAATAAGCTCAATCATCGTCTTGCAACATTAATTTAATCGCTATGGATACCTCATTGATGATGTAAAAATTACAATTTCTAGAAGCATCGCAATTCTGATTGGCTGATTCAGCCCACGTGATCGCCGACCATAGCCCAACAATTTGCTAAACTCTCATTATATTCATAGCGCATTACTTGGTGTATGATGTGACGAGTCAAAATGACAACTTATTTGTAAAATAATGGTTGTAATTATAACAATTAAATGTTCTTTTTCATCGAGGTATGAATTGTCAGGTTTATGCGCCTAATTTGTAAAATACGTACAGTTCATATACACAATCGGGTTTTATACAAATTAGATGTCATAACAGACATTTCATACATCGAAGAAACGCCGGAATAGAACATTCATGTGTTAACACTCACCGCAAATTGATTATTCAAATGTGTCTGATTTTAAAATTTGATAAACTTAATTGATTGAAGCATAACACAATTATACAATAAGCATTAACAGTGAAGATAGGTTAAATATACAATACGCATTAACAGTGAAGATAGGTTAAATATACAATACTCATCAACAGTGAAGATAGGTTAAACATACAATAAATATTAACAGTGAAGATAGGTTAAATATACAATAAGCATTAACAGTGAAGATAGGTTAAATATACAATACGCATTAACAGTGAAGATAGGTTAAATATACAATACTCATCAACAGTGAAGATAGGTTAAACATACAATAAATATTAACAGTGAAGATAGGTTAAATATACAATAAGCATTAACAGTGAAGATAGGTTAAATATACAATACGCATTAACAGTGAAGATAGGTTAAATATACAATACTCATCAACAGTGAAGATAGGTTAAACATACAATAAATATTAACAGTGAAGATAGGTTAAATATACAATAAGCATTAACAGTGAAGATAGGTTAAATATACAATACGCATTAACAGTGAAGATAGGTTAAATATACAATACTCATCAACAGTGAAGATAGGTTAAACATACAATAAATATTAACAGTGAAGATAGGTTAAATATACAATAAGCATTAACAGTGAAGATAGGTTAAATATACAATACGCATTAACAGTGAAGATTGGTTAAATATACAATAAACATTAACAGTGAAGATAGGTTAAATATACAATACTAATCAACAGTGAAGATAGGTTAAATATACAATACTCATTAACAGTGAAGATAGGTTAACTATACAATAAGCATCAACAGTGAAGATAGGTTAAATATACAATACTCATCAACAGTGAAGATAGGTTAAATATACAATACTCATCAACAGTGAAGATAGGTTAAATATACAATACGCATTAACAGTGAAGATAGGTTAAATATACAATACGCATTAACAGTGAAGATAGGTTAAATATACAATACGCATTAACAGTGAAGATAGGTTAAATATACAATACGCATTAACAGTGAAGATAGGTTAAATATACAATACGCATTAACAGTGAAGATAGGTTAAATATACAATACGCATTAACAGTGAAGATAGGTTAAATATACAATACGCATTAACAGTGAAGATAGGTTAAATATACAATACGCATTAACAGTGAAGATAGGTTAAATATACAATACGCATTAACAGTGAAGATAGGTTAAATATACAATACGCATTAACAGTGAAGATAGGTTAAATATACAATACGCATTAACAGTGAAGATAGGTTAAATATACAATACGCATTAACAGTGAAGATAGGTTAAATATACAATACGCATTAACAGTGAAGATAGGTTAAATATACAATACGCATTAACAGTGAAGATAGGTTAAATATACAATACTCATCAACAGTGAAGATAGGTTAAATATACAATAAACATTAACAGTGAAGATAGGTTAAATATACAACAAGCATTAACAGTGAAGATAGGTTAAATATACAACAAGCATTAACAGTGAAGATAGGTTAAATATACAATAAGCATTAACAGTGAAGATAGGTTAAATATACAATAAGCGTTAACAGTGAAGATAGGTTAAATAAACAATAAGAATTAACAGTGAAGATAGGTTAAATATACAATACTCATCAACAGTGAAGATAGGTTAAATATACAATAAACATTAACAGTGAAGATAGGTTAAATATACAATACTCATCAACAGTGAAGATAGGTTAAATATACAATACTCATCAACAGTGAAGATAGGTTAAATATACAATAAGCATTAACAGTGAAGATAGGTTAAATATACAATACTCATCAACAGTGAAGATAGGTTAAATATACAATACTCATCAACAGTGAAGATAGGTTAAATATACAATAAGCATTAACAGTGAAGATAGGTTAAATATACAATACTCATCAACAGTGAAGATAGGTAAAATATACAATACTCATCAACAGTGAAGATAGGTTAAATATACAATAAACATTAACAGTGAAGATAGGTTAAATATACAACAAGCATTAACAGTGAAGATAGGTTAAATATACAACAAGCATTAACAGTGAAGATAGGTTAAATATACAATAAGCATTAACAGTGAAGATAGGTTAAATATACAATACTCATCAACAGTGAAGATAGGTTAAATATACAATACATATTAACAGTGAAGATAGGTTAAATATACAATAAACATTAACAGTGAAGATAGGTTAAATATACAATAAGCATTAACAGTGAAGATAGGTTAAGTATACAATACGCATTAACAGTGAAGATAGGTTAAATATACAATACGCATTAACAGTGAAGATAGGTTAAATATACAATACGCATTAACAGTGAAGATAGGTTAAATATACAATACGCATTAACAGTGAAGATAGGTTAAATATACAATACGCATTAACAGTGAAGATAGGTTAAATATACAATACGCATTAACAGTGAAGATAGGTTAAATATACAATACTCATCAACAGTGAAGATAGGTTAAATATACAATAAAAATTAACAGTGAAGATAGGTTAAATATACAACAAGCATTAACAGTGAAGATAGGTTAAATATACAACAAGCATTAACAGTGAAGATAGGTTAAATATACAATAAGCATTAACAGTGAAGATAGGTTAAATATACAATAAGCGTTAACAGTGAAGATAGGTTAAATATACAATAAGCATTAACAGTGAAGATAGGTTAAATATACAATACTCATCAACAGTGAAGATAGGTTAAATATACAATAAACATTAACAGTGAAGATAGGTTAAATATACAATACTCATCAACAGTGAAGATAGGTTAAATATACAATACTCATCAACAGTGAAGATAGGTTAAATATACAATAAGCATTAACAGTGAAGATAGGTTAAATATACAATACTCATCAACAGTGAAGATAGGTTAAATATACAATACTCATCAACAGTGAAGATAGGTTAAATATACAATAAGCATTAACAGTGAAGATAGGTTAAATATACAATACTCATCAACAGTGAAGATAGGTAAAATATACAATACTCATCAACAGTGAAGATAGGTTAAATATACAATAAACATTAACAGTGAAGATAGGTTAAATATACAACAAGCATTAACAGTGAAGATAGGTTAAATATACAACAAGCATTAACAGTGAAGATAGGTTAAATATACAATAAGCATTAACAGTGAAGATAGGTTAAATATACAATAAACATTAACAGTGAAGATAGGTTAAATATACAATAAGCATTGACAGTGAAGATAGGTTAAATATACAATAAACATTGACAGTGAAGATAGGTTAAATATACAATACGCATCAACAGTGAAGATAGGTTAAATATACAATAAGCATTAACAGTGAAGATAGGTTAAATATACAATAAGCATTAACAGTGAAGATAGGTTAAATATACAATACTCATCAACAGTGAAGATAGGTTAAATATACAATACTCATCAACAGTGAAGATAGGTTAAATATACAATAAGCATCAACAGTGAAGATAGGTTAAATATACAATAAGCATTAACAGTGAAGATAGGTTAAATATACAATACTCATCAACAGTGAAGATAGGTTAAATATACAATACTCATCAACAGTGAAGATAGGTTAAATATACAATAAGCATTAACAGTGAAGATAGGTTAAATATACAATAAGCATTAACAGTGAAGATAGGTTAAATATACAATAAGCATTAACAGTGAAGATAGGTTAAATATACAATACTCATCAACAGTGAAGATAGGTTAAATATACAATAAACATTGACAGTGAAGATAGGTTAAATATACAATACGCATCAACAGTGAAGATAGGTTAAATATACAATAAGCATTAACAGTGAAGATAGGTTAAATATACAATAAGCATTAACAGTGAAGATAGGTTAAATATACAATAAGCATTAACAGTGAAGATAGGTTAAATATACAATAAGCATTAACAGTGAAGATAGGTTAAATATACAATACTCATCAACAGTGAAGATAGGTTAAATATACAATAAGCATTAACAGTGAAGATAGGTTAAATATACAATAAATATTAACAGTGAAGATAGGTTAAATATACAATAAACATTAACAGTGAAGATAGGTTAAATATACAATAAACATTAACAGTGAAGATAGGTTAAATATACAATACTCATCAACAGTGAAGATAGGTTAAATATACAATAAGCATTAACAGTGAAGATAGGTTAAATATACAATACGCATCAACAGTGAAGATAGGTTAAATATACAATACTCATCAACAGTGAAGATAGGTTAAATATACAATAAGCATTAACAGTGAAGATAGGTTAAATATACAATACTCATCAACAGTGAAGATAGGTTAAATATACAATAAGCATCAACAGTGAAGATAGGTTAAATATACAATACTCATCAACAGTGAAGATAGGTTAAATATACAATACTCATCAACAGTGAAGATAGGTTAAATATACAATAAGCATCAACAGTGAAGATAGGTTAAATATAATATAATTAAAATTTCTACAGAATGTATTTTCCTATTATATGGTATAATTTATTTCCAAAGATGCCTCATATACTGAGTATTTTAACTAATAAACAAACGTCGTATACGCGGTTTGTTGAAATAACAAAATAATGTAAACATCCATGCGTAATACAACTAATGTATCCTGAATAACACGATTATAGTACAGATGTACTGTTATATCTCACATTTGTGCTTATATATTTGTAGACTATTCTTAGTTAAATTATCTCTAAACGATATTATCTCGCGTTTAGTATTGACTTCGATGACAAGCAAACGTCAATTCAGGAGCATGGGTGACCGTTATATGAAATCATACGTTCAATCCACAAAAACACTGTTTATTGGGTCAATGTTAGTGTTCGAATGTATTCGGAAGAATTTGTAGTAGCAATGCCTTTATACGTGAAAAATGCATTTTATTTGCTGTTTTGCGATGTAATGTCGCTTTAAGCGTTTTTGATATCGTCAGTTGTCATGTTTATTTGGATCGAAGCCTCCAGAAGTATATTATATTAGTCAATGTTTCGTTTGAATGGTCAGTGCAAGACACAACGGCACTCCCAACAAGCGACATCACTGGCTATTCTATTACCTCCCTTGTCAGATAAAGTCCGATTTATCACGAAATGTATAGCGGTCCATTTAGTTGGAATCCTTTGTTTTTGCTGCTGTTTCCTAACCAGATGGAGCTGTATGGTACATGTGATATCATCAAAGTCATGTTAATTAATTGATAGCATTTTTATAGATATGTACCCATTGGATATGATATAGGATATTGTGGAGATATAGTAATTTAATAATTATAGGATGAGAAGGTGAATGAAAATTGATATCATGTGAGCTAAGGAAATAACGATTAAAACAGAGGAAACCACTTAAGAGGATAATGTACTTTTGTGTATTCAAGGGCAGTAACTGACCGTGTCTCTCATTCCAGATGGATAACTAGTATATATCTGTTGCATTGCCTCGATACAATGGACGATGGTTTCCTGTCCCATTCGACATATTGTTCACACTATTATGAGTGTGGCGGGTGTGGTCGAACCTGCGATCCATGGAAGTTGCAGTCCACCAGATTAACCACTAAACCACTGAATATTTCCTTGAGAAGATGGATTTACATACCTTACTATTAATACATATATCTATGCCAGATTACTGTTGAAATAAATAGATTTCCGTAAAGACACAAGGAATTATTCATTATGGTCAATTAGATTCAAGGTGTTGAGAACAATATTTATCAATTATCTAAGTAAATCATAAACAGCGGGCTAGAATGCTCGTTCCATTCATAAGCAGACATCTGGTAAAGGAATCAGTATATACATAACAATACCGTCTAGAATCATTTATCACAACACAACTGTTGGATAGCTATCACAGCTCAGGTAAATAATAGACGCAAAAACGGCCCAGACACCGTCTCACTATTAAAAATCTAACAGGTAAAACAGTACGCAAAGGCGAGGCGCTCTCTCGCATTTTTGTCTTTTCACGGCCACCCGCTAGGCACATATTTTAGACACATCTCATATAAACAATATAAAATATTTTAAAGATTACTAAGTCTGAAAAACACCTGTAAAATTAGTCATGGTGATTATTGTTTGATTTGCGTGAAACACATATTTTTGTCTTTTTTGCTCAATACTTATTTAATCCATATAGTACTGTGACGTGTTAGACATATATGTATATCATCAATGAAATAGTAGTGTCCAAAACGCAGTGTCCATATTGGTTCAAAATGTCTAAATATATTAATAATAATAAAGCACTTGGCTCGTGAGTTCGACGACCCGTCCCATCAAAACAATATCACGTGTTTCCGGGCGGGAATATAATCTGAGACCAGCCATATCATGTCTGAATTATGCCAATAATTAACAACCTTCAATATATGTTTAAAATTTCAAAGCTGTATGTTATGTTTTTGTTTGTTTGTTTGTTTGTTGTGGTTGAGACCTCAGACATAGACATATGCACTTATATGTTTGCACTGTTCACACGCTGTATGTAATATGTATGTATGTTGTATGTTGTAAATGGCCAAAGGCAACTTGTTTGCTGATTATGCCAATAAAGTTGAAGTTGAAATTGTTGTCCTTGTGGGTTTGAAAGCCTAATGTTTGTTTGTTAGTGTAAACATTATTTAGTTCAGTATTTGTACATGTAATAAAGAAATGAACATTTTACATATAATTTAACAGCAGTAGACTGAAAGGGATTAGAACGAACGAAAACTTATATAGTTCTTCTACCTGCATGTTTGTTTGTTGTGGCTGTGTCTCTTGTGGGTCTTCTCCATGTATTAAATAAACAACTGAATTTGGTTTGATTACAGACACATATCACTGAGATAAACATGTATTCTCACATAGAAATATGCACTGGATGGGTATATAAGATATATGTGTGCACTGTTCGCAAACTGTATGTAATATGTATGTATTTACTCGTGGGTTTGAAAGCCTAATGCATTTTACTATAATATGTATATGCCTACCATGAACATTGAGTTATTCAATTGTATTCTTTAATGACTTTGATTTGTCTGTCATTTTCAATATTGAAAGCCGACAGACACTAAGTTGAAAATTATACCGTGCCTAGCTTTTTATTGCGAATGTTCACACTAACACAAATGGTACGGTGGTCGCCATATCGGACAGGTGGGTTTATCCGGGTACTCCGATTTCCTCCCACATGAATGACCACATAATTATACGCTTTCATCCGCGCCAATGAAAAAGTGATTAATATAAGTTGTTAGAACTTGCTTCGCAATCGTTGTAAAATAAAAGATTAAACTCTAACATAAATGGTTGCTGTTGTGTATTGTAGGGAAATGAGGCTCCCAGTAGGGGCAATTAAAATGACTGAGGTTGGATAACACATATATTTCTAATTGGAAATGATAAAAGAAAAAGAAGATTTGTGTTTATTAGTGTAAGATAGGATCTTAATTTGTCTAGTGATCACCGAAATATGGTAGCGCCACTCGTGGTAATACAAATTTCTGTATTCACTCGATGAAGTAAATTCCAATCTTACGCTACACAAGTATCCACTTTATCGTAATACCTTATTTTTTATACGTTTATTTATCGTCGCTACCGGTTGCCCATATGAGCGACGCCTCCTGAAGAGATTAGTCATTTTAGAGTTATGGAGGATAGTGCATGATACAGAAAGAGACCCATTCCAGAATCTCCTCTGGTTCTTTTACGTGCACGGTGTAAAGCACCGACACGAGACCTCGGTATAACGTCCCATCTGAAAGATTGTTAATTTTATTAGGGTCAGACGGGGGATCGAACCTGCGATCCCTGGATTACCATTCCAGCGTGTTACCACTGGACTACATATCCGTCTGTAGGACCTTATTACATATTACCATTATTATAAAGGCCCTAAGGAGGTCACTCTCTATAAATAAAGAAATATTATGTATCTATCGATATATCTATCAATATTATCATTATTATTAATCGTTTATCGTGGAAGTGGTGATAGCGCAGTGGATAAGCGTTCGTTTCAGGTGCGAAATGTCCGGAGTTCGAGCCCCGCTGGAGCCGTTACGATTGTGCCCTTAGGCAAGGCATTTAATTTCCACGTTGCCCTCTTCTCTCTCCCTCATGGCGATGGATTCCATCAGGAATGAGGTCTAGAGAGTGATTAATATAACTTATAAGAACTTGTTTCGCAATCGGGCTAAAATAAATTTGTATAAACTATTATTATTAATGGCGAATATTACTTGAATTTTAATCGCATAAGAGTCTGCGTCAAGAAAATTGTTATATATACTATAAACTATCAGTATTTATCTCTTTAGCGAATGAATTACGTGTCTCTTAAGCCCACAAAGCAATACGTTATTGATTTGTAGATTGTGCCCATACCTCTTAAGCCCACAAAGCAATACGTTGTTGATTTGTAGATTGTGCCCATACCTCTTAAGCCCACAAAGCAATACGTTATTGATTTGTAGATTGTGCCCATACCTCTTAAGCCCACAAAGCAATACGTTATTGATTTGTAGATTGTGCCCATACCTCTTAAGCCCACAAAGCAATACGTTATTGATTTGTAGATTGTGCCCATACCTCTTAAGCCCACAAAGCAATACGTTATTGATTTGTAGATTGTGCCCATACCTCCTTAAGCCCACAAAGCAATACGTTATTGATTTGTAGATTGTGCCCATACCTCTTAAGCCCACAAAGCAATACGTTATTGATTTGTAGATTGTGCCCATACCTCTTAAGCCCACAAAGCAATACGTTATTGATTTGTAGATTGTGCCCATACCTCTTAAGCCCACAAAGCAATACGTTATTGATTTGTAGATTGTGCCCATACCTCTTAAGCCCACAAAGCAATACGTTATTGATTTGTAGATTGTGCCCATACCTCTTAAGCCCACAAAGCAATACGTTATTGATTTGTAGATTGTGCCCATACCTCTTAAGCCCACAAAGCAATACGTTATTGATTTGTAGATTGTGCCCATACCTCTTAAGCCCACAAAGCAATACGTTATTGATTTGTAGATTGTGCCCATACCTCTTAAGCCCACAAAGCAATACGTTATTGATTTGTAGATTGTGCCCATACCTCTTAAGCCCACAAAGCAATACGTTATTGATTTGTAGATTGTGCCCATACCTCTTAAGCCCACAAAGCAATACGTTATTGATTTGTAGATTGTGCCCATACCTCTTAAGCCCACAAAGCAATACGTTATTGATTTGTAGATTGTGCCCATACCTCTTAAGCCCACAAAGCAATACGTTATTGATTTGTAGATTGTGCCCATACCTCTTAAGCCCACAAAGCAATACGTTATTGATTTGTAGATTGTGCCCATACCTCTTAAGCCCACAAAGCAATACGTTATTGATTTGTAGATTGTGCCCATACCTCCTAAGCCCACAAAGCAATACGTTATTGATTTGTAGATTGTGCCCATACCTCCTAAGCCCACAAAGCAATACGTTATTGATTTGTAGATTGTGCCCATACCTCCTAAGCCCACAAAGCAATACGTTATTGATTTGTAGATTGTGCCCATACCTCCTAAGCCCACAAAGCAATACGTTATTGATTTGTAGATTGTGCCCATACCTCTTAAGCCCACAAAGCAATACGTTATTGATTTGTAGATTGTGCCCATACCTCTTAAGCCCACAAAGCAATACGTTATTGATTTGTAGATTGTGCCCATACCTCTTAAGCCCACAAAGCAATACGTTATTGATTTGTAGATTGTGCCCATACCTCTTAAGCCCACAAAGCAATACGTTATTGATTTGTAGATTGTGCCCATACCTCTTAAGCCCACAAAGCAATACGTTATTGATTTGTAGATTGTGCCCATACCTCTTAAGCCCACAAAGCAATACGTTATTGATTTGTAGATTGTGCCCATACCTCTTAAGCCCACAAAGCAATACGTTATTGATTTGTAGATTGTGCCCATACCTCTTAAGCCCACAAAGCAATACGTTATTGATTTGTAGATTGTGCCCATACCTCTTAAGCCCACAAAGCAATACGTTATTGATTTGTAGATTGTGCCCATACCTCTTAAGCCCACAAAGCAATACGTTATTGATTTGTAGATTGTGCCCATACCTCTTAAGCCCACAAAGCAATACGTTATTGATTTGTAGATTGTGCCCATACCTCTTAAGCCCACAAAGCAATACGTTATTGATTTGTAGATTGTGCCCATACCTCTTAAGCCCACAAAGCAATACGTTATTGATTTGTAGATTGTGCCCATACCTCTTAAGCCCACAAAGCAATACGTTATTGATTTGTAGATTGTGCCCATACCTCTTAAGCCCACAAAGCAATACGTTATTGATTTGTAGATTGTGCCCATACCTCTTAAGCCCACAAAGCAATACGTTATTGATTTGTAGATTGTGCCCATACCTCTTAAGCCCACAAAGCAATACGTTATTGATTTGTAGATTGTGCCCATACCTCTTAAGCCCACAAAGCAATACGTTATTGATTTGTAGATTGTGCCCATACCTCTTAAGCCCACACAGCAATACGTTATTGATTTGTAGATTGTGCCCATACCTCTTAAGCCCACAAAGCAATACGTTATTGATTTGTAGATTGTGCCCATACCTCTTAAGCCCACAAAGCAATACGTTATTGATTTGTAGATTGTGCCCATACCTCTTAAGCCCACAAAGCAATACGTTATTGATTTGTAGATTGTGCCATACTGTTTATACCGGTTTAGACTTGAATAGTTTAAGTCCGCCTCCGTGGTCGAGTGGTTAAGGTCGCTGACTTGTATACCACTGTAACCTATCATCACTGATGTTCACGGGTTCGAGCCCCGCTCAGGCCGTGTCTCATTTATATGAAAAAGTTGGCAGTTTCTTACGGAGGTTGGTGCACCCAAGTACTGGTTAACCGCTGGAGCCTGCCCAGGAAACGTGTTGTTAAGTAAACTGCCCGCCGGCGATATAGCCCAAAATAGTGCTGATGCAGGCGTAAAACCCGAAATATAACATAACATAACTTGAATAGTTTGCATTCTTGTACCATAAAGTTTATTCTAACATGACTTGATATTTTGTTCATATGAGCAAAGAGCAAATATACCGCTGTTAAATCTGCAATAAACCACGACTACGGCTGTTGAATTTTGCTCCCATGTTAAACACTTATTTATGAACGTAAATATGCATACATGTTAGCAATTTTACATTGTAATTGAGTACAACAGGCAGGATTTGTAGTGTTAACAACCAACCATACAGTCAATATAGTGTTGATAGCGGAATGAATGTTTCAATGGCAATGGAATACAGACGATATTTGACAAGGAGGTATATTATAAATCCATCAGCCGAATAACAGACAAGGAGACTAAATAACACACACACATATTCGTTTTTAGCAGTATATTGGGTCATGTTAGAATGAATATATTTGTCTTGCCGTTGTTATGGTTGTACAGCTGTATAACACTGACAAGGGTATTTCTCAAACATATAATTATCAGTACGCAGTTATTTGCACTACCTGCGCAGAACGCTACTCAGAAATTGTTGACCCTAAAATGTGTACTCTCATGTTTTTGCAGTGCTGGAAATAACAGATATTCATTTGATTCAACGTACGTCAACCTGTGCAGTTTATGTTATCCATATTTTTAGATAAAACATATTAAATATAATAAACGTACCATGATCTGTGTCCTGTGTTGTTTTTGTGGGATTGTATAGACATAGCAGGTACTCAATACACTAAGCTTACCCTAAAATGTGCACTAGAAATAAACATATACTAAATACACGTTACAGCTTACCCTAAATTGTGCACTTAGTTGTTTTGTGCATTGTATAGAAATAATAATACACTAAACTTACCCTAAAATGTGCACTAGAAATAAACAGATACTAAATACGCTCTCAAGCTTACCCTAAAATGTGCTATTTTTGTTTTTTGTGTGTGCATTGTATAGAAATAATAATACACACACTAAACTTACCCTAAAATGTGCACTAGAAATAAACAGATACTAAATACGCTCTCAAGCTTACCCTAAAATGTACTATTTTTGTTTTTTGTGTGTGCATTGTATAGAAATAATAATACACGACACTAAACTTACCCTAAAATGTGCACTAGAAATAAACAGATACTAAATACGCTCTCAAGCTTACCCTAAAATGTACTATTTTTGGTTTTTGTGTGTGCATTGTATAGAAATAATAGATAGTCACGACACTAAACTTACCCTAAAATGTGCAGTGGAAATATAGAGATGCTAAATACGCTCTCAAGCTTACCCTAAAATGTACTATTTTTGGTTTGTGTGTGTGCATTGTATAGAAATAATAGATAGTCACGACACTAAACTTACCCTAAAATGTGCAGTGGAAATATAGAGATGCTAAATACGCTCTCAAGCTTACCCTAAAATGTACTATTTTTGGTTTGTGTGTGTGCATTGTATAGAAATAATAGATAGTCACGACACTAAACTTACCCTAAAATGTGCAGTGGAAATATAGAGATGCTAAAAACGCTCTCAAGCTTACCCTAAAATGTACTATTTTTGGTTGTGTGTGCATTGTATAGAAATAATAGATAGTCACGACACTAAACTTACCCTAAAATGTGCAGTGGAAATATAGAGATGCTAAATACGCTCTCAAGCTTACCCTAAAATGTACTATTTTTGGTTTGTGTGTGTGCATTGTATAGAAATAATAGATAGTCACGACACTAAACTTACCCTAAAATGTCCAGTGGAAATATAGAGATGCTAAATACGCTCTCAAGCTTACCCTAAAATGTACTATTTTTGGTTTGTGTGTGTGCATTGTATAGAAATAATAGATAGTCACGACACTAAACTTACCCTAAAATGTCCAGTGGAAATATAGAGATGCTAAAAACGCTCTCAAGCTTACCCTAAAATGTACTATTTTTGGTTTGTGTGTGTGCATTGTATAGAAATAATAGATAGTCACGACACTAAACTTACCCTAAAATGTGCAGTGGAAATATAGAGATGCTAAAAACGCTCTCAAGCTTACCCTAAAATGTACTATTTTTGGTTTGTGTGTGTGCATTGTATAGAAATAATAGATAGTCACGACACTAAACTTACCCTAAAATGTGCAGTGGAAATATAGAGATGCTAAATACGCTCTCAAGCTTACCCTAAAATGTACTATTTTTGGTTTGTGTGTGTGCATTGTATAGAAATAATAGATAGTCACGACACTAAACTTACCCTAAAATGTCCAGTGGAAATATAGAGATGCTAAAAACGCTCTCAAGCTTACCCTAAAATGTACTATTTTTGGTTTGTGTGTGTGCATTGTATAGAAATAATAGATAGTCACGACACTAAACTTACCCTAAAATGTGCAGTGGAAATATAGAGATGCTAAAAACGCTCATGAAAGAGCATTGATACTAAAGACGCGTTCAAACTTACCCTAAAATGTGCAGTTTGTTGATTTCTTTGTCCAATATATAGTGATAAATAGTAGTTTCCTGCCAAATATTGTTTGTCTAGAGATAGTATAACCCGTTCGTATATTTTGCTGCAATTTATATACAAAGTCACGTGGTTTCCACTAAATGTTAATGCTATTTGGTGCCAATTGTTATCAGCAAGTCTAAATGGGAATGTTTCACTGCGAATCTGTTGGTCGTGGGCATAATGTAACCGTATTTCATCTCGTCTACCACTGCTCTCTAATTCTAGGAAACTGAAATAGACGTGAGACAAGTGATTAATGCATAAGCACGTAATCGAGATAATCTAAATGCGTGCATATGGACATTTGATATTATTGAAGAGCTGTATATAACGTACTCTGTCACATGTGGTTATGTGGTGTTCCAGATAATATTTATCAGTAAGGACCTCTATGATCGTAAGATACGACAAGTGTTATGATTATAACATACGATAACATTCAGTATGCTGTATCCAAGATAAATATTAATCAAAGGGCTCGCGACAACATGTAGTATATATAGAATATAAGCCGAAAACGATTCAATATGTAAAAATATGGAATTATTTTACATATTTGATCCGTTTGAGGCTTATATATATCTATCTAACTTAAAACACACACTTATATAACACGATCCTACTAATTAATATTATTAATTTCATACATGTACGCGTAGGATTTAATATACTACGCACAATGGACAGCAAGTGGAAATGTGTGACGTCACGATATTGCTTTAAATATAGATAATAACAAAGGTGTGACGTCACGATAGTGCTTTAAATATAGATAAGAAAGTCGGCATATTAATGTAGGATCAACATTAGCAATGATTGACTATATGATATAGACACTGACATATACGTGTTACGGTCAATTTAGCGGCAGCGAATAGTATAAATATATATACTATTATTAGTTTAAGCATAAAATATATGTACATACATGTATGATTGAGGAGAGAGCAACCAGTCTCCAATACTGACATGTCACATTCCATTTGCATTTTGGTAATTCTATGTTCCGAAACGAATATTCACTAACCGACTTTACAATACAATTCTGATACATAGGAATGCTATATTTCCAGACGTATATTCACTTAGCGACTTCTCAATGGAATTCTGACACGTAGGAATGCTATATTTCCAGACGTATGTATATTCACTTACCGACTTTACAATACAATTATGATACATAGGAATGCTATATTTCCAGACGTATGTATATTCACTTACCGACTTCTCAATGGAATTCTGACACGTAGGAATGCTATATTTCCAGACGTATATTCACTTACCGACTTCTCAATGGAATTCTGACACGTAGGAATGCTATATTTCCAGAGGTATATTCACTTACCGACTTCTCAATGGAATTCTGACACGTAGGAATGCTATATTTCCAGAAGTATATTCAATTACCAACTTTTCAATATAATTCTGACACGTATGGATGCTATATTTCCAGACGTATATTCAATTACCGACTTCTCAGTATAATTCTGACACGTAGGAATGCTATATTTCCAGACGTATATTCAATTACCGACTTCTGAATATCATTCTGACACGTAGGAATGCTATATTTCCAGACGTATATTCAATTACCGACTTCTCAATATAATTCTGACACGTAGGAATGCTATATTTCCAGACGTATATTCAATTACCGACTTCTCAATATAATTCTGACACGTAGGAATGCTATATTTCCAGACGTATATTCAATTACCGACTTCTCAATGGAATTCTGACACGTATGAATGCTATATTTCCAGACGTATATTCAATTACCGACTTTTCAATATAATTCTGACATGCACGCATGCTATATTTCCAGACATATATTCAATACCGACGTTTCAATAATACTCTGGCACGTAGGGACGCTATATTTCCAAACATACATTCAATACCGACTGCTGAATAGAATGTTGACAGACACAGGGGTAAATAAATACAAATATAAACATGTATGATTATGACAGACTATTTTAAAACTTACCGGTGTAATCCGGTAGAAAATGAGAAGATACTTCCGGAATCTCCCGACTCCTGTTTGACAGTAGTCAGGAACGTGACGTCATCGTTATTACGTAGCAACATCAATGCTTCAGTAACTACACTCTCAGGTAGCGCCAGGTTTCTGTTTGGGTCTAAAATATGAGATAGTGGATTAAACTGATGTGTACGGATAGTGGTTGATTGTTTAAGAGATGTCAATCAGTGTGTGCGTGTGTGTTACGTTTATCTATCGTCACTACCGGTTGCCCATATGAGCGACGCCTCCTGAAGAGATTAGTCATTTTAGATTTGCAGGATGGTACAATGCTACAGACAGAGAGTCATTCCAGAGTCTCTTCTGGTACTTTTACGTACACGGTGTAAAGCACCGACACGAGAACTCGTTTAAAGTCCCATCTGAAAGACTGTTAATTGTATTAGGGTCAGACGGGGGATCGAACATGCGATACCTGGATTACCAGTCCAACGTGTTAACCACTGGACTACAGTGCGACTGACCTATAACCTACACGGAACCTCAATCAACCGATAATGCACGATCAGGTCTGGGTTCAATCATATTAGTTACATATATATAAATTTGATACAATGGGCAAACACCAGCTCAGTTATCGTTTGGGAAAGATATTTGTTCAAACTTTATTCCAATAACACGGGTTATCGTGATTTTATGTTTTAGAACAAATTGGCAACCATAAAACGTGTATAAAGTGGACCACCGTGTGTCTGTAATATCGGATCATTTTTGAAAATTGTTCTGTTTTGTTTCAGGCTTGGCTTCCTATGATTTTGAAGCAGCATGATGAAACCGTTTGGTTTTTTATGAATGAGATAAACAATTTTTCAATATCCTTCAGCAAACAACTGCTGTTTTAAAATGTAGTTCTCATCCTGGTTATATTAATTAATATACAGTAGAGTACTCGGCGTACAGACATATTTCCCCGAACTGCCGATACCCTATCATTCTAAATCTACAAATGACTTTGTTAGTAGTTCGATTTATCTCAATGGCATATTGTAGCTAAAAATAGACCATCAATTTGCACTATCGTCTACTGTGAAATATTGCACATCTGATAAATTCGAAGCAATAATCCTGTTATTAATTCCAAGAAATGTACTTTTGTATGAACTGCAGCAACTCGGTGCCACCGGTAGGTAAGTGGACAGACTTTAATACACATAAATAATATATAATAATGTAGCGCTGTACAATATATATATATTCGGAATAAATGTGCAATGTTGGTTATGATTCCAATATTACTTCGACATACTAAACATAAGTCTGTCTGTCTGTCTGTCTGTCTGTCTGTCTGTCTGTCTGTCTGTCTGTCTGTCTGTCTGTCTGTCTGTCTGTCTGTCTGTCTGTCTGTCTGTCTGTCTGTCTGTCTGTCTGTCTGTCTGTCTGTCTGTCTGTCTACCGCCATTGTCGTCTGTCTGTTTGTCTTTATACGAATTTGCAAGTTACAACATTAGTGTAATCGCTCTCGAGACCTCATTCCTGATGGAATCCATCGTCATGAGGAGGGAGAGAGACGAAGACATGTGGGTGTTTACGTTTATTTATCGTCGCTACCGGTTGCCCATATGAGCGACGCCTCCTGAAGAGATTAGTTATTTTAGATTGTGTAGGATAGTGCAATGATACAGACAGAGACCCATTCCAGAGTCTCCGCTGGTTCTTTTACGTGCACAGTGTCTGAAAGACTTTTAATTTTATTAGAGACAGACGGGGGATCGAACATGCGATCCCTGGATTACCAGTCCAGCGTGCTACCACTGGACTACAGATCCGTCTGTGAAGACATGTGAATACAACAGCCTTGCCTAAGAACATCACCATCGTGGTTCTGGCAAGGTTTGAACGGACCAACCTCCCCCATTACGAGGTGGTCACCGTATCGATTTCAAAGGTTCAATATGGAATCCAGGCAAAGCGTGCACTATTAGTTTAGTTTAGTTTATTGTTTATTTTATTAAATTCCAGTAGGCTTTCAAGCCCATGAGGACATACATACATATTATATATAGTTAGCGAACAGTGCAAACGTAATGCATACATTTTATACAAATGAGCTCCCATAATCATAGCCATTTATATCTATGTGTACATACATGTAATATTTATCTGATATGTGTCTTATAATTAAAGCAAAACAATTCTTTATTTCTAACACGGAGACGGTCAAAAGACGCAACAAAACACAAAACCAAACATACAAAATTGAAGTTGTTGCAAAGTTGTATAACATGGCCGATCAATAAACACTTCGTAACCGTATTCATTGCTAAATGTTAAGTATTACATCCTACGAACAACCTTACTCCATGAATCATATCATTGCAGGCCAGACACCAGGCAACCGAACTAGCTTGCGGCTCGCCAACCGGCCATTTCAGAATGAACTCCTGACAAGGTTCGAACCTGCGACCGACCCGCCACGTAGGCGAACGCCATAGACCACTAGATCACGGAGACGGAATGTACAGTTACGATATATATACATATACATATAGTGTAATGATTATTTAGTGAGCCACAACAATTCAGTGTGTCTGTGTAGCCATACTTAAATTTAAAATATCATATTTAACTTACCGTCTAGATAAATAGCTTTCAAAGAAGGTTCAGTACCATTAACGTATGTAAATGAGGAACTGGTCTGGTTTACAAACTGCAAAAGGTCCAGGACATCCCTTGTCCCAAGGTCAAAACTGAATCCTGAAAAATAAAATCATATTTATTAATATTTTGCGCTGTATCTAAGTATAATCTGGAGGTATTAGCTTCATTTCCCTGTGTTCATTGCATTTCCCTTGATTAGTTTCACTTCCCTGTATTAGCACCATATCCATGTATTAGCTTATGTTCCCTGTATTAGTTTCATGTCCCTGTATTAGCGCCATGTCCCTTTATTTGCATATACTAGTTTAATGTCCTTGTGTTAGCGTCATTTCCCTGTATTAGTTTCATGTCCATGCATTAGTTTCATTTCCCTGTTGTTCCCATTGTGTGTTTTACGTTTATTTATCGTCGCTACTGGTTGCCCATATGAGCGACGCCTCCTGAAGAGATTAGTCAATTTAGATTTTGGAGGATAGTGCATGATACAGAAAGAGACCCATTCCAGAGTCTTCTCTGGTTCTTTTACGTGCACGATGTAAAGCACCGACACGAAACCTCGGTTTAACGTCCCATCTGAAAGACTGTTAATTTTATTAGGGTCAGACGGGGGATCGAACCTGCGACCTGTGAGATGGTACGGTGGTTGCCAGATCGGACAGGTGGGTTTTCTCCGGGTACTCCGGTTTCCTCCTACACGAATGACCACATTTACGTTTTCATCCGCGCCAACGAGAGTGATTAATATAAGTTGTTAGAACTTCGCAATCGTTGTAAAATAAATAATGTTTTAAGAGTAAAGTTAATAATTATAATAATGATACCAACTTCAAATAAAAACAAAACAATCAGCTATATTAAATAATTCAGTAAAAGCTAGTTCAATGAATTATTAATTGTTGAAATTCTAAGGAGAAATCATTGGCGCTAGAACGGCGGATCGTTCTGGTGGATGATGTATTATAAATGCTGTTGGCAAATTACATCTGAATTTGAAACGAAGATATTATCTGTGTTATCCATTTGTCGAAATGCCCCACGGAAATAAAACAAATCATTTCTAAATAGCCTGTACGTGAACACGCGCTAAGCAACATGAATCAAGGTTATAAATCATTATGTCTGGAACACTGAGAGGAAATCACAAAACAAAATAACTATTGAAATACATGCCTTTAACCTTTCTTATAATAATCTCTCAGTGTACACAGTGTCGGCTGAGAGCTAAAAAGAAGTATTTATTACAGCTAGACAATCAACTTTCAGAATCGCAGACTAATTCTAGTAGAATATTCCATAGTTTGGAACAATTGGAAACATTCGTTGCCGTGGTAGCAACTATGCACATTAAGCTTTACTGTACTAAAAATAGTCCAAGTTATATATAGCAGGAAAACCATTGCATGCAAACTCTCTAACGGTAATTTCAAATTCCAATTTTCTGTTTGGTGAATTATTGCTGAAACGGAAACTATTGCTGGAATTATGATGCTTTGAAAGGGTTCTTGTCAAATGTATGTGCATTTGCAAAACTAAAAACTAAAACATTTTCAGTAATTCCTTCTAATTGGAAGGATGTATAGCCGATCAACAACATGCATACAGTTATTGACGTCATCTAGTGATTTCTGTAGCTTAGTGGCCATCTTCATAGTATACTGCGCTTCTCATGAAGCGTACGTTGCTCTTTACATTAAACTACATTTTTGATTATAATTTTATTCCGTTCCTTTGGTACGTTTCATCGATTCTACGATATATATTTTGTTTTTCGCGTAATGGAAGGTTAATAAGAAGGCAAAAACAAGTGTCTATTTTATGCCTGACTGTGTGGTACTCAGTAGCCGTTCGTTATCAGGACTTGATGTAGGTTTTGTGATTCTTATCGTGGTTTCGGTGGTTGTCATTATTCCTTGCCTTATCAGCTTTCTCAAGTGCTAACACATTAACACTGACGAGCTGTTGGAACATGTTTGTTGAATCTGTAAAAGCAATATTTTCTTATTTACCAACTCTGATAGTTATCACATATACTTCATGGTACCATTGTCGTTTTTGTATCGATCATTATCGTCTATAACAACATCTGCAACATTCAAGTTCTCTCTGAGTTTACTTATGGAAGCTGATAGAAGATTAGAAAATAACTTTCATAAGAAGGTAGTGTTATAAACGTCAACGTGTAAACTGGACAATAATAGCCACTAGATGCCGTGTGTGGCATGATCTTCTATACTAGTATGCATGTCGGAGAACAGAGATCGATGTTGGTGCTAGATGTAAATATTAACTCCGCACTATGTGAAGTCCGTAGACTTGGCAGTGTTGTCACATATAGCTCCCTATTTCAATTTCAAAATGCTCACCCTATCTGTTCGGTTAGTGATGCCAAAAAAAGCACTTGAATAATAGTACATGTACTTAGGTTTCATGTATCTCCTGAGAGATATGTATTCTCCTACCTGCTACCACAGTCCCAATGTATGTATCGAGATGCTATTGCTGTAAATCAATGGCACATTTCTCCAGATCCAATTATTCTTAATGAAAATGCTATCCGAAATGCCTCTAATAGAAGCTGTAATGAAATTAACATACAAACCGAGACACATAAAAGTCAGAATGTGCTATTTTAGGCAAAAGGATGGATTCTTTCTTGTCGACATTACCAAGTCAAATTTGGCGATTGGATAGTTAATCTAGGTAACTCGTACATGTTTTAAAATTATTATTTTGAAACCTACGTTGTTTTCACAGAGATTATGCAATTAAATATAACCCCAACTCTTTAATAATTATATTTAATAAAAATGCGACTTCAAGGAACAGAAATTAACGTGTCAAACACACACGTTTGTTCAGTCTCTATGTTGTCTTCATCTCTATTTGTGAGTACGGGGCTGGGCTGCACGGACATATATTATGCTATCCCAGGAATTGATATCAGTACAAACCACCTGCGGGAATGGTAAAAACAGGTTTGTTGACCGGTTGTGTCTTAAAACATGCCTCATTAGTGATGGGATATCAGCATGGTTTTACCTTTGAGACAGGTATTAAATGCCGTTGTTATTTGTATTTAGTACCCGCTTGACTGTACTGGATATAACATAAGTTAGATGGCGTATAAACCAAGTCATGCAGCCATTGCATGGGCATATTATATGGCATGCCCTACAGTTTGCCGATCCACATGCCCGGCCACATGTTTTGCCGTGGCGTGGGTAAATAAACTTATACATCATCGCCAAGAAATCCTCTAATTAATACTGTGTATATATTGGACATTACCTGGTTTATTGTTCTATAGTATGAATATATTGTATGCAACCATGTAGGTCGGTGCTAAGCGGTATCCAGCATATGTATACATCGTAATATTTAACCCTAACACTAAACATAACCCTACCCTGCCCATAACACATAGCGTCCCCAAACCAGTGACCAAAGGATACTGGTTATTGATCTTGTAGATCAAGCTGTGTATGGCCATTCGAACGGTGTATATCGGGCATACATATAATACTCATATAATTATATTTCAGCCATTCTACAAGGCGTCCGTGGTCCAATGGTAGAGCGTCGGCTTTGGAATTGAACGGTCCGGGTTCGATACTCAGTCAGGCCACGTATGTAGTGTCATTGAGCAAGGCACCTCACACACATTGCTTAGTACTGGTTAACTGCTATGGTCGGCTAAGCATGCCCAGGAAAACATGTCTAGGTCCCCGCAAGGGGTTTGACATTAAAGGAACATACATACAAGGCACACGCCGACACACAAAGACGATGAACATGTACATAATTGGTTAGGGGTTTACTCGAGACGGATGTGGTAAATACATGCAGTGATAGGGGTTTACTCGAGACAGATGTGGTAAATACATGCCGTAATAGGGGTTTCCTCGAGACGGATGTGGTAAATACATGCCATAATAGGGGTTTACTCGAGACGGATGTGGTAAATACATGCCGTAATAGGGGTTTACTCGAGACGGATGTGGTAAATACATGCCGTAATACGTCTACTGGTATCTACAAACAGTAACTACGATAATTAATGTACTCTACAAGCGTGAATTCATTTCAAACAGTGATGTAGCGGAACAGCCAACCGGCGAATGCAGCAGACGCATTAAATGAATAGTGCATTATAACAGTAATAACTAAGAATAGAGACAATTATAAATGATAGTGGAAGTATGAAAGTATGTGCGAAATGCACCCAGGTGGCTGTGCCTTATCACATTATCTACCACAAAGCATTACAGAGAAACAAGCTATGCGATAACTTCTAGCAGTTTCCATAATGCTAGAGCTAGACAGCAGACCTAGTTGCTGATATATTACCTTTCCAATATATCTACCTGTATTCCCGCCCACGCTGATCCACTCCATATTTCCTCTCTTTATCTATGTTTTCTTTAAATAATGGACTATTATTTGGCAAGCTGAGATATAATTGCGATGCACCAGTAATCACAGTATTTCATACAAGGTTTGTTATAATGCCAGATACATTTAGCATGCTAAGTCAATGCACTTTATGATATAGGATCTATACCAACAGATGTACACAAATGGAAGCTATAGCTATCAACTTCACCACGCTATTTTTGATAATTTGTTCTTGGATATTCTGGTGTTGTTGCATATCAAATTAGAGGGTCCTGCTTGAACTTACATATCCATATTTATCTACTTAGTATTCATATATGTACTATTACTCCGTTTCAATACTTTCACCAACAAGCAATTAATTTATTTTGCTATTAAATGTAAAAGCAATAATGCCTATAGAATAATTTCGCTGTTACACAATTTCTCAACTAGTGTTCTGTTTTTACATTTATTTATCGTCGCTACCGGTTGCCCATATGAGCGACGCCACCTGAAGAGATTAGTTATTTTAGATTTTGGAGGATAGTGCATGATACAGACAGAGACCCATTCCAGAGTCTCCTTTAGTTCTTTTACGTGCACGGTGTAAAGCACCGACACGAGACCTCGGTTTAACGTCCCATCTGAAAGAATGCTAATTTTATTAGGGTCAGACGGGGGATCGAACCTGCGATCCCTGGATTACCAGTCCAGCGTGTTAACCACTGGACTACAGATCCGTCTGTCAACTAGTTTTGCCCGAGACCATAACAATTAAGGAATTTACAATTTTATACAAGAGAAGAGAAGATTGTTCATATTAATGGCTATGGGTCATAATATGATACTATTGTGCAGTATATACCTATGTCTCTCTACCTAAATATGTGACTGTATATTGAGCATCTATCACCTATGTCTCTCTACCTAAATCTGTGACTGTATATTGAGCATCTATCACCTATGTCTCTCTACCTAAATCTGTGACTGTATATTGAGCATCTATCACCTATGTCTCTCTACCTAAATCTGTGACTGTATATTGAGCATCTATCACCTATGTCTCTCTACCTAAATCTGTGACTGTATATTGAGCATCTATCACCTATGTCTCTCTACCTAAATCTGTGACTGTATATTGAGCATATATCACCTATGTCTCTCTGTGACTGTATATTGAGCATACTTATATCGTGTACCTGTATCCTAAAATATGCTAATGTTTGAATAGAGTTGTTTTATTATGAGGTATGTATGAACAAAGAGAATACGTGCGTTGGATATGTCTTAAAACCACTTGCAGGAACTAAAACAGAGGCATATTCCTGCAGTGCGACGCTGTAGACTGGTAATGAAGGCAGACGGTTGTTCCAAATAACGTTGCTAAATTGATAGTAAAGGCCAATGCGTCTCGCCGTTTTATTACTCTAACGGTTAGTTTTTACATCTGTATAATAAAAAGATTAGATTTGTTGTATTAAGCGGGATTGAATGTGTGTGTGGTTTTCTTGTCATGTTTTTGAACTTGATAAGTTGTTAATAACATCAGAATAAAGGACTATCTCTCACTTTTTTAAAATTAAGTTTATTTAACGTCACTACCGGTTGCCCATTTGAGCGACGGACAGTTTACCTAACAAAATCTTTCCTGGACAGGCTCAATCGGTTAACCAGTACTTGTTGCACCAACCTCCGTAATAAACTGCCAATGTTTTCATATAACTGAAACACGGTCTGAGCGGGGCGGGGTTCGAACTGATGGGCACCATCAGTGATGATAGGTTACAGTGGTATACAAGTCAGCGACCTTAACCTCTCGACCACGTAGGCAGTCATGTTTGGTTGGTGCCATATGCATGTCTCTTAAATACACCCAGACTTGCACAGCGCTATGAGTGACTGTGGCGGCCGATACAAGTATCCCCGTACTTATATAGTCAGAGTTGTTATCACACTTAGCTTGGCACCGGTGTGATATATTAATGAACTCAGTTGGGCCTGTTACGATAGTGCAGAAGATAGAAAGCTTATGTAATATGGCCACCCTTATTTGTGGAGGAAGACCCCGTTAACCCCTCCGAGCAGATATTAGGCACATACGGACGGGCACCCAGGTAGAACCACCACATTTCCGTATTCCAGCTGGTTAGTATCCTCACATTAACTGCGCTGCAATGAAACACGAACAGCGAAACAGTTCTAATGAACACCACAGTGTGCTCCTTAATAGGGATTTCGCATCCTGGATTCTGCTTAATATTAAAAAAAATATTAATGCAATGTATTATACGTAAGTGCTTCTGCTTGGCACAACATCAGAGGCAATATACTACATATACACAGTACTGGTGAAAAATAAGGTAACAAGTGGTTTAGCTGCATACCTGCTGGCATAGTGTTTGAATTACAAACATTTTGTTTTAATTACGACTTGTACCAGACTTGGCTCGGGCTATGTTCAGTCTAGACAAGCAAAGTGAAATGACAGTTGATGGAAACAATTAACAACACTCATCTTAACTGTAGCACATTAAAACATGTTAGCTGTATACAGACGAACTGACATACAGACAGACACACGGACTCGCGGGACGGGACGGACAGAGCTGGATGAAAACATTGCAGAACAAACCAGAATTTTATTTTGGGATTTAGGCGTGTAGTCTCTCGTCGCACGCATACATTGATAACACGTGATATAATTTAGTATAAAACATCTAATTACGTGTATATGAAATATGTGTTGACCGTCAACACCTCGAGGATAACTATCCATATACACTGAAACATATAGGACATAAGGATAAACATGCAAATAAACATATACGCATTTCAGCAAATAATGCAACAATTCTACTAATTAAGTATTTTGAAAGCAGGTGATCATTGAACTTATTTACCCTCGCTTCCGGTGAACCATGTGGGCAAGCGGAAATGAAAGCACATTCTAAAAACCGTATTAATTTGGTTAGTTTGCCAGTATTCTACAAGTTCAATAATTCACTGAATCTGGCCATGTTCTGTCGCTCGGATTAATAATTAGCTATGTATCGTTTTGTTAACACACTGAATTTATTACATATCCGCACAAAGTGAAACTCGTCCTCAACATCACAATTGTTACATACAATACATTTCCTGTGACATCTAGCAATGCGCTGTCTGCCATAACGTCCGCTTTCAATGCGTAGCTTATGAGCTGAAATTCTGTGTTTTACGTTTATTTATCGTCTCTACTGGTTGCCGATATGAGCTACGCCTCCTGAAGAGATTAGTTATTTTAGATGTTGGAGGATATTGCATGATACAGACAGAGACCCATTCCAGAGTCTCCTCTGGTTCTTTTACGTGCACGGTGTAAAGCATCGACACGAGACCTCGGTTTAACGTCCCATCTGAAAGACTGTTAAGTTTATTAGGGTCAGACGGGGGATCGAACCTGGATCCCTGGATTACCAGTCTAGCGTGTTACCACTGGACTACAGATCCGAATTTAGCTGAAATTCTAATCTGCATAAGTCATTTTATACTGTAACTGTCGATATATTTAAACCGTAGGTATCGTTCATAGAAATATGGTTTTAGTATGTATATACCGTAGGTATCATACATGTTTACCGTGCTATCTCACGTGTGTGCTTATGCATATGTATTTGTAGATTAATCTTAGTTAAATTATCTCTAATCGAAAGTATCGCGTGTTTAGTATTGACTTCAATAACAAACAAACGTCAATTCAGGAGCGCGGGTGATCTTTATATGAAATCCTACTTTCACTTTTGAAAGTTAGCATACCACAAAAGCACTGTATAATGATTGAATGTTAGTGTTCAAATGTATTCAGAAGAATGTACGAGCAAATGTGCATTTTATTTGCATTTTGCAATGTAGTGTTGCTTTAATGATAATCATAATTTGATATTTCATTTAAATGCATCATGTGTAAAAATGTTTTCATAAGATTGAGTCAGTTTAGAATTGTTCACTAACAGGAAGTCAATTAGTGTGTGCGTGCGTGCGTGCGTGCTTGCGTGTGTGCGCGTGTGCGCGTGCATAGATAATGCCAGAAACGTCCATATCATCGGATCAGATGCTGAGCATTGTATTGTAAAATTCCAATAACTTGTGCGATTTTCATATGTTTTTTTGTATTATGTTCGTATAAAATATTTAAATGGCATTGTCATTCTGCATAAACAATGGATGCAAACAAACATTTATTCATCATTAGAACAGTATATCTAATTAGATCTAACCAAGTAGATAGTTGAGTCATAATTGTTTTGCATTTTGATAAAAACCTTATGATATAAAACCGTATGTCTATAATATAGTTGCTGACATATCTTTAAGCAATTGGGTGGGTGGATCTCTATGCAGACAATTCACGTTTTTGCTATTGTTTACATATACTGGTATATATCATGCATATACAATTATGGAGCGTATCTACTAAGTAATTATGTGAGTTGGATTCGATGTCCGCCTCGTACCGGAGTGGAATTGAGTAGGAGCCCCACCCGAATCTTGGTAGTAGTGTCTTTAGGCAAGTCATAGAGTCTTCAATCCACGTTATTAATTTCCTCTCCCTTATAGTGCTGGATTGCATTGGCATTGAGGTATCGAGAGCGCTTAATATTCTTAGAACTTGAATCATAACAGAAATTTGTATAAATTAAAATGAATTCTGAGCATTGGACACAGACTTGAGGGACTCAATTTTATTTTTATTTCTGTATCTCAGAGTTACCCTTGGTTTAAGTACACATGTATCTCAGAGTTAACCCTGGTTTAAGTACACATGTATCTCAGAGTTAACCCTGATTTCAGTACACATGTATATCAGAGATAACCCTGGTTTAAGTACACATGTATCTCAGAGATAACCCTGGTTTAACCCTTTCAACCCCACAGGCCTCTAAATAGGCTTATGAAAAAGTGTAGATCCAGATGAGCCGGCTCGTGACGAGCCGTCTCATCAGGATCTGCACTTTTTGCCAGTGATATGACTATTTTTAGACATAATTACCCATTTTGATAAATGAACTTGTCCAAATGTGATTTTCTGATTCATTTATTGGTCTAAGAATATCATGGACCAGTCCATGTCAGTTACTTGGGGTTGAAAGAGTTAAGTAAACATGTATCTCAGAGATAACCCTGGTTTAAGTACCCACACTAAATCACATGGCTATTATATAGGTAATGAAAGGTCGGAAAGCAATCAGAGAATATAAAATGATTCACGACTGATGCAAGGAATACGTAGAAGAGGATATATGCAACACCGTCTAAACGTATCCAATAAATATATCCTTACACATAATAATTATAAATTTGGCATGAGATTTACGTTCATACAATTTCTCTCATACAAGTATGCAAGCACATTTCCAAGGGTTATTAAGCATTGCAATGGATAGATGGAATTAAAAACAGATTTCCTTTATGCTTCCCAATGAAAGAAAACTCCATCTTACATTGTTTGAAAACAGTGAGCGATGACATTTTCTGTGCCACTGCTTCTGTTTCGTTTTCCTCCACGGTTGGATGTACTTTTGTATTTTAGAGATTTTCTGCTACAATGTGGACACAATCAAAAACAACACGTGTCTTCTACATTATAATATTTATTGATTTTTATAGAGATTTTCTATCAAACATGAATAGTTCAGTCACTATAGATATATGTTTGTTACTATTTTATTGAGTTGGTTTTGCGGCCCATTTACTTAGCTCATGCTATATCGCGACAAATGAAATAGACAAATGAATGAGACTATTGTCCTTTCACATCACATTTACATGAAGACAATTATCAGGTATGGAGTCAAAACACTTACATCTGATGAAAATTACAGTCACCCAGACGTGGTTGGGGAAGCTACCCAGACGTGGCTGGGGAACATACTCAGACGTGGTTGGGGAACCTACACAGACGTGGCTGGGGAACCTACCCAGACGTGGTTGGGGAACCTACTCAGACTTGGTTGGGGAACCTACTCAGACGTGGTTGTGGAACCTAGTGGCTGGGGAACCTACCCAGACGTGGCTGGGGAACCTACCCAGACGTGGCTGGGGAACCTACCCAGACGTGGTTGGGGAACCTACCCAGACGTGGTTGGGGAACATACCCAGACGTGGTTGGGGGAACCTACCAGACGTGGTTGGGGAACCTACCCAGATGTGGCTGGGGAACCTACCCAGACGTGGTTGGGGAACCTACCCAGACGTGGCTGGGGAACATACTCAGACGTGGTTGGGGAACCTACACAGACGTGGCTGGGGAACCTACCCAGACGTGGTTGGGGAACCTACCCAGACGTGGCTGGGGAACCTACTCAGACGTGGTTTGGGAACCTACCAAGACGTGGTTGGGGAACCTACCCAGACGTGGTTGGGGAACTTAGAGGCTGGGGAACCTAGTGGCTGGGGAACCTACTCAGAGGTGGTTGGGGAACCTACTCAGACGTGGCTGGGGAACCTACCCAGCCGTGGTTGGGGAACCTACCCAGACGTGGTTGGGGAACCTACCCAGACGTGGTTGGGGAACCTAGTGGCTGGGTAACCTAGTGGCTGGGGAACCTACTCAGACGTGGCTGGGGAACCTACTCAGACGTGGCTGGGGAACCTACTCAGACGTGGTTGGGGAACCTACTCAGACGTGGCTGGGACCTACTCAGACGTGCTGGGGAACCTACCCTACGTGACTGGGGAACCTACCCAACGTGGCTGGGGAACCTACCCATACGTGGCTGGGAACCTACCCATACGTGACTGGGGAACCTACCCAGACGTGGCTGGGGAACCTACCCAGACGTGGCTGGGGAACCTACTCAGACGAGGTTGGGGAACCTACTCAGACGTGGTTGGGGAACCTACCCAGACGTGGCTGGGGAACCTACCCAGACGTGGCTGGGGAACCTACCAAGACGTGGTTGGGGAACCTACCCAGACGTGGCTGGGGAACCTACCCAGACGTGGTTGGGGAACCTAGTGGCTGGGGAACCTAGTGGTTGGGGAACCTACCAAGACGTGGTTGGGGAACCTAGTGGCTGGGGAACCTACCCAGACGTGGTTTGGGAACCTACCAAGACGTGGTTTGGGAACCTACCCAGACATGGCTGGGGAACCTACTCAGACGTGGTTTGGGAACCTACCCAGACGTGGTTGGGGAACCTAGAGGCTGGGGAACCTAGTGGCTGGGGAACCTACTCAGACGTGGTTGGGGAACCTACTCAGACGTGGTTAGGGAACCTACCCAGCCGTGGTTGGGGAACCTACCCAGACGTGGTTGGGGAACCTACCCAGACGTGGTTGGGGAACATAGTGGCTGGGTAACCTAGTGGCTGGGGAACCTACTCAGACGTGGCTGGGGAACCTACTCAGACGTGGCTGGGGAACCTACCCATACGTGACTGGGGAACCTACCCAGACGTGGCTGGGGAACCTACCCAGACGTGGCTGGGGAACCTACCCAGACGTGGCTGGGGAACCTACCCATACGTGACTGGGGAACCTACCCAGACGTGGCTGGGGAACATACCCAGACGTGGCTGGGGAACCTACTCAGACGAGGTTGGGGAACCTACTCAGACGTGGTTGGGGAAACTACCCAGACGTGGCTGGGGAACCTACCCAGACGTGGCTGCGGAACCTACCAAGACGTGGTTGGGGAACCTACCCAGACGTGGCTGGGGAACCTACCCAGACGTGGTTGGGGAACCTAGTGGCTGGGGAACCTAGTGGTTGGGGAACCTACCCAGACGTGGTTGGGGAACCTAGTGGCTGGGGAACCTACCCAGACGTGGTTTGGGAACCTACCAAGACGTGGTTTGGGAACCTACCCAGACGTGGTATGGGAACCTACCCAGACGTGGTTGGGGAACCTAGTGGCTGGGAACCTAGTGGCTGGGGAACCTACTCAGACGTGGTTGGTAACCTACCCAGACGGGTTTGGGAACCTACCCAGACGTGGCTGGGGAACCTACCCAGACGTGGCTGGGGAACCTACCCATACGTGACTGGGGAACCTACCCAGACGTGGCTGGGGAACCTACCCGACGTGGCTGGGGAACCTACTCAGACGAGGTTGGGGAACCTACTCAGACGTGTTGGGGATCCTACCCAGACGTGGCTGGGGAACCTACCCAGACGTGGCTGGGGAACCTACCAAGACGTGGTTGGGGAACCTACCGAGACGTGGCTGGGGAACCTACCCAGACGTGGTGGGGAACCTAGTGGCTGGGGAACCTAGTGGTTGGGGAACCTACCCAGACGTGGTTGGGGAACCTAGTGGCTGGGGAACCTACCCAGACGTGGTTTGGGAACCTACCAAGACGTGGTTTGGGAACCTACCCAGACGTGGTTGGGGAACCTACCCAGACGTGGTTGGGGAACCTAGTGGCTGGGGAACCTAGTGGCTGGGGAACCTACCCAGACGTGGTTGGGGAACCTACCCAGACGTGGTTGGGGAACCTAGAGGCTGGGGAACCTAGTGGCTGGGGAACCTACTCAGACGTGGTTGGGGAACCTACTCAGACGTGGTGGGGAACCTACCCAGACGTGGTTGGGGAACCTACCCAGACGTGGTTGGGGAACCTAGTGGCTGGGTAACCTAGTGGCAGGGGAACCTACTCAGACGTGGTTGGGGAACCTACTCAGACGTGGCTGGGGAACCTACTCAGACGTGGCTGGGGAACCTACCCAGACGTGACTGGGGAACCTACCCAGACGTGGCTGGGGAACCTACCAGACGTGGCTGTGGAACCTACTCAGACGTGGTTGGGGAACCTACCCAGACGTGGCTGGGGAACCTACCACGTGGCTGGGGAACCTACTCAGACGTGGCTGGGGAACCTACTCAGACGTGATTGGGGAACCTACCCAGACGTGACTGGGGAACCTACGCAGACGTGGCTGGGGAACCTACCCAGACGTGGTTGGGGAACCTACCCATACGTGGCTGGGGGAACCTACTCAGACGTGGTTGGGGAACCTACCCAGACGTGACTGGGGAACCTACCCAGACGTGGCTGGGGAACCTACCCAGACGTGGCTGGGGAACCTACCCAGACGTGGTTGGGGAACCTACCCAGACGGTTGGGAACCTACCCAGACGTGGTTGGGGGAACCTAGTGGCTGGGGAACCTAGTGGCGGGGAACCTACTCAGACATGGTTGGGGAACCTACTCAGACGTGGCTGGGGAACCTACTCAGACGTGGCTGGGGAACCTACTCAGACGTGGTTGGGGAACCTACTCAGACGTGGCTGGGGAACCTACCCAGACGTGGTTGGGAACCTACTCAGACGTGGCTGGGGAACCTACCCAGACGTGGTTGGGGAACCTACCCAGACGTGGTTGGGGAACCTACCCAGACGTGGTTGGGGAACCTACTCAGACGTGGTTGGGGAACCTACTCAGACGTGGTTGGGGAACCTACACAGACGTGGCTGGGGAACCTACCCAGACGTGGTTGGGGAACCTACCCATACGTGGTTGGGGAACCTACCCAGACGTGGTTGGGGAACCTAGTGGCTGGGGAACCTACTCAGACGTGGTTGGGGAACCTACCCAGACGTGGTTGGGGAACCTAGTGGCTGGGGAACCTACCCAGACGTGGTTGGGGAACCTAGTGGCTGGGGAACCTACCCAGACGTGTGTGGTGAACCTACTCAGACGTGGTTGGGGAACCTACACAGACGTGGCTGGGGAACCTACCCAGACGTGGTTGGGGAACCTACTCAGACGTGGCTGGGGAACCTACCCATACGTGGTTGGTGAACCTACCCAGACGTGGCTGGGGAACCTACTCAGACGTGGTTGGGGAACCTACCCAGACGTGGTTGGGGAACCTAGTGGCTGGGGAACCTAGTGGCGGGGGAAGCTACCCAGACGTGGCTGGGGAACCTACTCAGACGTGGTTGGGGAACCTACCCTGACGTGGCTGGGGAACCTACCAGGACGTGGTTGGGGAACCTACCCAGACGTGAATGGGTAACCTACCCAGACGTGGTTGTGGAACCTACCCAGACGTGGTTGTGGAACCTACCCAGACGTGGTTGGGGAACCTACTCAGACGTGGCTGGGGAACCTACTCAGACGTGGTTGAGGAACCTATTCAGACGTGGTTGGGGAACCTACTCAGCTCATTATACAATGATAAGGTACTTGTCCTAAATATATATCACCTTCATGTTGGTTTATATAACCACGAGAGGACCATTGGTTATGGTTGCTCACATGTGAAGTTAATAGTCCAGAAACAGAGATTTATAATGACATTGAATAGTATAGTCTGCCGCTTTTGTTCCAGACGTTGCAACATATGGCTTAGTTGCGTGCTACAGAATGCATTGTAATTTACAGGGTGGTATTTTGTAAAGCCACCAGCCAAATTACAGACAAGGAGATCAAATAACACACATTCGTCTATAGCAATATTTTGGTCATATTAGAATGGAAATAATATTTGTCTTGTCATAGTTTATTGGCGAATAAAACATTATTTGTCGTTCAGATGCGTAGGAATTAATTACGCCAGCCGTAGGACATAGTGGTTAATGTGTACGCACCAGAACACCAAGCCGTTGTTTATTTACCGGCAAGACAACTATTATTACCTAATTAATACTTGCAGACGTTGCTGAGTTTGACCACGTGACCTAGAGTTTCTATCGAAAGCATTGGTGATATGAATTGTGATCTCAACAAAAAGTGTTATTTGGTTCATGTCTAAGCAAAACAAGCTGTGTTTTATTTGAAATAGTGACCTATTTTCTATGCATTAATGACTGGTTGTCAAAATTATCAACTTGTCGTAACTCTTGTATTTCGACATAATTCAGGGTCAAACCGAACTTTCTAGGGTCTCCACGAGGTTTATTTGATATAGTTTGACATAGTGATCTAGTGTTTGAGAGAAGTGCTTTTGTGCGTACGACAATGAAAGCCAGAACATGTGGATATTAACCCAGGTTGACAAACATGAAGAACATGTTGTGTAATGCTGCAGAGACGGAGAGTATATGCATGACTAAAATGACTACACATTACGTTACCGTAGATACACATTCTGACTAATCATATTGAGATAATAAAATGTAAGCTCAGTTTTATACATCCATCACATTGTTTGTTATATGTACACACGTATAGATTATACACACATATATATATATATATATATATATATCATGAACCATGTTGTTTAAAGTATTAAATGGTCATGCCAACTATGTGTGCCCTATGCATGCTGGCAACTTATTGGTGACAAGTAGAGATAGATAGAGTCCATATAAATAAACAATACAGCATTTAACCCATTACCACATACAAGCAGACATCTTATGATATGGTTAGGCTGTAATACTGTTAATATTTCATAAACTGTGCCTTGAAAATTAGACGGAATTCGTTAGATTAAAGTTGTGCTAGTTATGTAAATATGCAAGGTTTAACCATACTTGTTTCAAGCTTATAATAAACTATACCTGCTGAAATTAGCATTGATGCTTTATATATGATATTGAATTGTCTTGTATGCTATACTGTATGTTAACATTGATTCGTGTGTATATGTTTTATGGATGAGGAGCATATTGCTCAAATCTAAATAAACTGTATGTTCTGTTCTGTTCTATAAAGTAATTAATACGTATTTTATTATTAAATTTCATGTGTCACGAATTATATTACATATGCTCAACTCGCTGAATGTACAATTATGTCCAATTGGTCCAAAAAGATGAACTAACCGCAACTACAATAATATTTATATACCTTTCGCAAAATATATTCAAAGCAGTACATCGACTCTTTCCGGAAAAATAAACAAAACGCTTTCGAAAATTATCAAAGAACACACATGCGTAATTACCCAGACAAGAATTGACCATGGAGCTACGGAGATTGTAAATGTTTTGACAACACGCTTTACAGAGAGGGAACTATTGATTCAAAGCGTATGTTAAATTAGCTTAAGAACCGTTATAAATGTACAGACATTAATTACCTTACGAGCTATAGAAAGCAAACACATCCGGCAGGAAAAGCAACTTTTACAGGCAGGTGAAAGTGGGGTTGAAAACAAAATATAAACACAGAGTATGTGAGTATACTACAAGATGTGTCATTACAAACGTGTGTGTTACACACCAATGGGCATTCTGTACACATCGTTATAAAAAGTACAACAATACACTCTCCCTCGTTGTGACTAATAATAAAACATTTTGCTCATATTTATCTACAAAACTCACTCCAATCATCTGTATTCTATTCAGTGCTATGGGGGACTTATAACTTATATCTGGATTCAACATAGCAGTATGGTAAAATAGTTAAATGAAACAGATTATTACTTTAACAATATAGCCAATACAAATAAAACCTTCACTTGTGTCATGAAATGCCGCCAACTAAAGACTGCCATCTGGGAGCACCGACTCTGTCAACATATCCGATGCTCGGTTGAACATACTGACGTAACGTTGATGTTGTCTGAACTAAGCTTCATATTATTTCCCAAATATCAATATCTTTGATAATTGTCGATTATCTTTACCGTCAACCAAAATGATAAAGCGTCCTCTCGTTTATGTATCGGATATGTGGGTGACATATTCAAACAATCAATTCACACACACACACTAATATGATAACGTGTTCAGCAATAATAATTAATACATATAATAATGATAATAATAATAAAACTGATAATAATAATAATAATATAAATTTTATTTTAGCACGAACAAATCACGCAGTATATAATGTGAGTATTCACTAAAGCCGTCAACACTATATAATTATGTTATAGTAAGTTCTGCTGACGTCTACCAGAAATGCATAATCGTTGTCGTCAGTCAACCTTAGACGTCAAATCCATCGAGGGGTTGTAAGTATATATTCCTTCCATGATGTATATTTCGGTAATTGACTTTTTGAGTTCAACCTTTCATTGGCTTCCCCCGTTGATATGTAGCACATATGTCATATTATTTGGATACGTTATATCTACTCCAAATGACTACAGGCAAACCTGTGTTAGTGGCCACATCCATTTAAGCAGCCAACCTGTATTAAGCAGACAGTTTCCCAATATGATGTGTTACTATGCAGTTGCCCTCTATTAAGCAGCCATCTATGTTAAGCAGCCATGTTCTGTGATTCCCTGTGCTGGCTGCTTAAGACAGAGATGACTGTATGTCTATGCTGAGGCTTTGACGTATTCATGTTTTGCATATACAAGGATCATAGACCATTTCCAAAATTGTTACGAACACATGCGGGTTGAGGATGAGAGAAGTGCAAATGTTGTAGTGTGTTTTGTGAAGTACAATTCCTAGCAACCAACATTTGCATGAAGTCTGAACATGCTTAAAGTTTAAGTCTTAATAAAGCATTCTTCTTCTTCTTCTTCTTAAAGACATTGGAATAATGACGTAAATAGCATAGATTTAATTGAACGAGAGAACTATTTTGAACAAATAAATCAAATGCAAAGGTGGTTATGGTACAATTGAAAGCCATATAACAAACAATAAACAGCCACAGCTTACACTTCAATGCTAAAAACTTCTTTGGTTTTCTACATTAATTTATTATCTGTTAATCATTATAACACTTATATCAGTGAACAGCTTGGAACTGAAATGGATATGTTCCCCTAGTACACAATTCGTGAATGAAACTTTCATTATTACGATGCTATAATGAGATTAACGTGTTGATGTTAGTTAAGCTTATTCCCTACGGCGACACAGCGCGAATATAATTCTACAATCGATGCTTTTTATTTCAGAATCCGCTGAATCATCAGTGTTCTTACCTTTTTCAATACTCATAGCATCTACTCTACCTACTTTGGAAACAACCGCTTATGTATGAATGAAAAGCAACGGAAGAGAATCCAATCAAGAATGTAAATAGTAACTAAATTCATTCACAAAACAAGTAGCTGAAGTGATAAAACTCCCAGTTCAAGATTTTTATTTCTATTTCCTTTCTTTTTATAGGATTTCAAAAGATTCCATTACTTTGAAAATATATCTTATCTCAAATAAACGTTTGATAAAACTCTGCCCTCACCCTGCGTTTAAACCTAAGTATTATCTAAATTGATTCAAGCATCCTGCCAGTAAGTGCACTGTTCGGAAGCATAATACTTATATATAAAGTAGTAGAATCTAAATTTCATTTGACAGTAAATGTATCTTCCATGCTCGCTAATATTTTGCTGTTATCACTTTGCATTTGGAGCATATTGGAAACTTGTCTTGCACCAACTATGTTATCCGCAATACAGAAAGTCGGTGTTATTAACTTCAACACATCTGCCTGTTCTATTTAAAGATATATTTCCGTTTTTTTTATGCCAGCAATATTAATAAAACTTGCTAACTGTGATGTACACACATTAGTTTCATTGCTGTTAACGTTTTTTACGGAGAAATTGAACTACAAAAAAGGCAAAATGAAAATGGCTGTCCTAGTAAAAAATAAGATAATATATTTTTTCAAGCCCATTAAAAAAAAAAGTTTAAAAAGGATGGATTTCTTTACTGAAAAACTTGTGTAATACTGATATTGTAACGAAAACAATTGCATGATAGCAACTTCGTTTTAGAAATTGTGACAAAACAGTTTGAACATGAATATATCTAACATAGATAAACTGATGGAGACCGTCTTTAAAAAGTCACAGGATCTTCAATAATTATAGTATGTCAAGTTAGCATCCATCAGAATTTCTTTGTAAAGAATACATGGTAATTCTATTTTGGGTAATTTCATCATGAACTAAATGATCGAAACTGGTGCTCACATTGCATGTCGGTAGAACAAACTGTCTTGAGAGAGTATGTCGGAGAAATCAGTACTATAATTACTAAGCACAGGCAATGGACACACTAGTTTTAACTTTTTAGTACATTGTTATGATTCAAACATTCGCAAAGGTATCTGAAGTTATTGCTCTCTTGATATTCCCTTGCTACCTTTTCATTTGCGCATATTCTTATTTACTCATAATATTCCCACGGTCAGTGTGGTGATCGCCTTCCGCTAATTGAATGCGATGGTAATCACATGCTTCATCAGAGTTCCGATCAGGTCAGTGTGTTCCTCGGTTCTTCACCTACATTGTTAATGATGCTTAAGGTATATCCTACATGAGTAGGGTCATCGTCATGATACACGTTCATTTCATTTGCGTGTGAAATACCCTTGCAATTAACGTGCAAGGTTGATCACACGAATGGTTTCTGTATTGTTGCGGAGGGTGTTTGTTTTACGTTTATTTATCGTCGCTACCGGTTGCCCATATGAGAGGCGCCTCCTGAAGAGATTGATCATTTTAGAATTTTGGAAGATAGTGCAATGATACAGACAGAGACCCATTCCAGAGTCTCCTCTGGTTCGTTTACGCCCACAATGTAAAGCACCGACACAATACCTCGTATATTTAAAGCCCCATCTGAAAGACTACATTTGATGCGGAGATAATATTAATAAGATTAATAGTGTTAGTTTATTATGTTTTCCATTAAATCTATTTCCCTGAATAGCAGACACCTTGGAGCCTGGCTCTTTGATGTTCACAAAAGGGATGTTAGTCGCGATTAGCAGTATGGGTCACTTTATATTTCCCAACATGTAAACTGAAAGTTTATCCTCATTAGAAACAATAGGTAACTATACTAATTCTACTCTAAAATCTAAAATGAGTATAATAATTTGCTTTGTATTTCATTGATCACTATGAAATAGTATGTGTAATATTGTGGAAGTTGTGATAGCGCAGTGGTAGAGAGTTCGCTTCATCTGCGAAAGGCCCCGAGTTGTAGCCCCGCTGGAGCCGTTACGAGTGTGCTCTTTGGCAAGGCATTTAAATTCCACATTGCCTCTTCTCTTTCCCTCGTGGCGATGGATTCCATCAGGAATGAGGTCTCGAGAATGATTAATATAAGTTGTAAGAACTTGTTTCGCAATGTGTATACACTAATATGTAAATAAGTATGACTATGTACTACGTGTACACGTCTTAATACACTTCCGTTCTGTTCTGATAATACCAATCGAACTTTAATAGATTTGCTTCTCTTGTAGATTGCAAGCTGCGTTGAACATCAATAGCGTGAGCTGACCACGTTTGTATTTATTTTCATCAAACAAACACCGGTGTTATATGGTTTATTTCCCAACTTGCATTCTTCATTATAATGAATCGTACGCGCCTTCCTAATGCTTCTGGAGTGGTTTTTGTACGCATGGTTATATTTAATTTAGTTCAGGTCACACCTGTACCGCATATGACGTTAGGATAGTGAATTCCTGTAAAATACAGTTTACTATCTATACCTCCGCAGTGATGGCTTTTAATACATGTAGCCTAATATCAACCATTAGAACTTCTATAAGCATACTATATTGCTGGTACTGAGCATGATGGTTGCAGAGTGGTTACATCGTTGACTTTAAACCACTTTCCCCTCACAACTGTTGGTTCGAATCCCATTGGGAGTGAGATATGTTTTCTGTGAATACGATATAGTCAGCTGGCTTGCTGACAGTTAGTGTTTGTAACCAAGTGTTCGTCTGTGCCTGAGTACTGTTCGGGGTGGAGGCCCCGTTGTCTTCCTTCATCGATAAAAGCTGGAGAGTCGTCATATGACCAGTACAATACAATACAGGAGTTCGAGCCCCGCTGGAGCCGTTACGAGTGTGCCCTTTGGCAAGGCATTACAATTCCACGTTGCCTCTTCTCTCCATCGTGGCGATGGATTCCATCAGGAATGAGGTCTCGAGAGTGATTAATATAAGTTGTAATAACCTGTTTCGCAATCGAGCTAAAATAAATTTGTATAACTAAATACCAATACAGTCGGTGCGACTTTAATCCGAAAACAAACAACAAAACTTAAACTAATGTAGATGCCTGTTAATATGACACAGATCAAGCAAGTGTTTCCATATATAATGAGGTACCTCCGTAGCCAAGTGGTTAAGGTCGTTGACCTCAAATCCTTTACACCTCACCGTTGTAGAAGCGATCAGAGGAATGTTGCACAAGCCAAGAATATATATCGCATTTGAGCTAATATAAATTAGACACAAGTCGGTTTACACACCCGCAGTGTAAGCTAGCCGTTCCCTCGTTTTCATTGATTAATTAATATAATACTGAAATCATGTTCCAGGTAAAAGTTACACCGTATACTTTCAGAAATATAAAAAACCAAATTCTTTCTGGGCGGATGGGCAAATAGTTGGGGATAAGGGGGCTATGTATTTTAGTTGGAGTCCGTTGAAAAGTGTCAGGAGCTTATTATTATTAACCCTTGTCCGGACTCTGGATTAATATTTGAGCTCATACACCTCAATGCTGGTACGGACATACGGACGGACGGACAACACACTGATTGATGTGTTGTAATAATTCTCGCAGACTTACTATATACTAGCTCATTTGACACGGCGATCAATTAAGAAATGTATATCACTATTAACCCTTGTCTGGACTCTGGATTAATATTTGAGCTCACACACCTCAATGCTGGTACGGACATACGGACGGACGGACAACACACTGATTGATGTGTTGTAATAATTCTCGCAGACTTACTATATACTAGCTCATTTGACACGGCGATCAATTAAGAAATGTATATCACTATGATGACGTACTTATAAGTTATAAATCGTAGCCCAGTAAAAAAGACATTCGCCTGTCGGAATGAAACGTTCTAAGAAAAAACACCAACGACTTTTACAGACCATCCCAGACAGAACAATTCATAATGGTTGTAAAGCTATTGTTCAAGTGTATCAGTCACCGCCAAATCACCGAAATTATTGGCATCAAACGAGAACATTTGGCCTAGAGTCTATATTTACCGACACAAGGCGAAACACTTATAGACAGACAAGACTTCATTCAAAGCAGGGCAGGTTTAGTTCGAGTGTGTGGCCTATTCGTTATCAAAGATCCTACTGGTCCGATGGTGCGATAATGCATGCCGGTAGATGGGGCTGTAAGGTGAAAGTCGAGACACACATTGAATGAACTTGTATTCTTCATGAGCTACACATGTGAATGTGTCGTACAAGACTAATGCGTTTTAGAACGTATGAACGTATTTATCTTAGCTTAACCTTTGGTAGCGATTTGAGTGCACAACTATGGACGTGTGATAGTGCCGTAGCCTGAATGGTATATGAAAATAAAATATACTGCTGTGATATAAGAATGTGTTTACTTAGTAGCTCCTAATCACGAGATAGCTTAGAGGAATGCTTACATACTAGCAGTAAGTCACCTAAGTATATCCTAATTGGGAGTTGGTATTTCCTAGTTATGACCTAATAACTCCCACGTATGACCTAGTTAGATTATCATAAAAAGATTGACTTATTATCTCGTTAATTAATAACTACATTGATTAGTCTACTATCTCGCTATTGTATCAACATGGTGTTCCTGTCCCTGATAATTACAAAATCTATTACGGTCCGGGACATGTCCATTATATAATTCGCCGGCATTTTTGAATATACCATAGCTCTGTGTTTGTGTGTTGAAGAGTATTTTATACGAGTATAGAACACATAATGAGTTCCCCTGTTTAATAGGAATCGTGTTGAGTGTTAGGGATTGCCTACATATGGACAATAAATGAATTGGGGCTCTATCAAGCCACTGGTGAATGATGACTGGACGGATATTTAATTAGGGGTTCACCGTGACTAACGAGCTGTTCGTTGAATTGGAGAGATAAATTGTATGACTTAATGGTAATCCAGGGATCGCAGGTTCGATTCCCCGTCTGACCATAATAAAATTAACAGTCTTTCAGATGGGACGTTAAACCGAGGTCTCATGTCGGTGCTTTACATCGTGCACGTAAAAGAACCAGAGGAGATTCTGGAATGGGTCTCTGTCTGTATCATTGCACTATCCTCCAAAATCTAAAATGACCAATCTCTTCAGGAGGCGTCGCTCATATGGGCAACCGGTAGCGACGATAAATAAACGTAAAACACACACACACACACTTAATGGATGGGGGATACTGGTTGGATTTTATAATACTGTGTACTAAAACGGCATGGACATGCTTGTTCAGTAAGTTACTATCGGAACTCCAAATAGCATATGTAACCTAGTCTGCAGAGAATCGGCGTGGGCGGTAATGATTCAAGAATTTCGTCTATTGTGTAATGGGAGATTACTAGAACTGCTAAGACAGAGACGGGGTTGGTATAGTCTGAACATTTATAACAGATGCATAGATGGGTAGTTATAGAATATAAGTGTATGGATATTGTATAATAAACTATCATTAAACACAACGTCGAAAGTACTGGCTGGGTATTGAGACTGCCACTATTACGAGTTTACGAGCCCCCCGGTGTCACATGTTATGGGTGTCACGTATTAGAATGTCGATACGTGACATTATTAGATCTTAATAACTGCCTAGAATGTCTTACTATCTCATTAATAGGACTTAATAACTAAAAGATTGGCTGACTATCTCGTTAATAGGACTTAATAATAACCGAGATTGGCTTACTATCTTGTAATTACGACTGAATGTTATGACTACCGTCTATTTTATCCCCAGGATGTTTACAAAGAGAACACATGCAAAGAAAAAGAATGCATTCGACTAAATAATATGGTTGATCCATACTATATATCGGGAATGTTATACAGTTGTTTTAGCGGTTGTAAATTGCACTAGTTTTGGGACACTAGATAATTTGTTCTAAATATTAATAAAGTAACAATGTAATTATGGAACATATTGTCTCTACAGATGCTCTACATATTAACAGGGATAGACATTTGTAGTCACGGGAAGTGGTAGAATGTCGTGTGGAATTCAGCGTGATCACTATTGGTGCAGCTGAATCCAGACAGTATGTAGATAAGAATTGTTCCATTTTCCCAAAATACAACAATATAAATAATTAATGTTTTTTTGCACCATCCTTGATAGATAAAGTAACAAGAAAGACTAATTTATTTGTATCGAACGTGGTTAATTAAGCAGCTAACACATGGTATGCCCCAGACATACTGGTATACCCACTGATCCTGCTGATTGATCAATGCAAGAGAATATCAGGGTGTTTTTGTATGTGCAAAGTGTTATATATAAAATGAACAGCAGCTCTATTTGTGCAATGTGGCTGGCTGTAAAAAATATTCACATGCTTACATATATATGTAGTCAGTGTTGTTATCATAGTAATCCTATCATCTGCGTCAATGAGATGCATTGCTAGTTTTTTCTATTACCTCCCTTGATAGATAAAGTCCGATATATCCCGAATTATATATTTGTCTACTTAGTTGGAATCCTTTGCTTTTACTGTTGTTCCCTAACCCAAATTACGGTATGATAAATGTGAGTTTATGAAAATTAATTGATAACACATTTTTTACAGTAGAATATAAATTGGATATACTGTAGGCTATATGTCGATCGCAATAATAATGAAATAATAAAGATGAGAAACGGATGGAAATTGATAGCATGTGATAACAACGATAAAAACAGAGGAACCCAATTATGAGGATCTTTATACTTTTAGGAATATTCGAGGACACTAACTGACCAATGTCTCTCATTCAATTGGATCATATATCATATTGTTAGGCGACTGCGCCGTACAGACAGGGTACGATAGCTTTATTATGTCCATCTATGTAAATTAGGTTTCGTTTCATACTTCAGGCCGTGTCTCATTTATATGAAAAAGTTGGCAGTTTCTTACGGAGGTTGTTGCACCCAAGTACTGGTTAACTGGAGCCTGCCCAGGAAAGGTGTTGTTAAGTAAACTGCCCGCCGGCGATATAGCCCGAAATGGTGCTGATTCAGGCGTAAAACCCGAAATATAACATATAACATACGTGTTGAACTAGCTTTGGTTATCAAAAGGACACGGAAGTAGACGCACACGACATGTATCTAGGAATGGAACTGTAATTAATAATAGACAGCGTATATCAGCAGACGGTTTGTTGAGAAACAGTAGCGTATATCAGCAGACGGTTTGTTGAGAAACAGTAGCGTATATCAGCAGACGGTTTGTTGAGAAACAGTAGCGTATATCAGCAGACGGTTTGTTGAGAAACAGTAGCGTATATCAGCAGACGGTTTGTTGAGAAACAGTAGCGTATATCAGCAGACGGTTTGTTGAGAAACAGTAGCGTATATCAGCAGACGGTTTGTTGAGAAACAGTAGCGTATATCAGCAGACGGTTTGTTGAGAAACAGTAGCGTATATCAGCAGACGGTTTGTTGAGAAACAGTACGTACAGAAAGACGATAACATATAGAATCGGGTTGTTTTATTATCAATAGACATCCATTTTCGTAACTTCTAAACCTTTGGAGTTTTATTTATCAATATACTGATGCGTTCGAAACCAGCACTGGTAACATTTCTTGTACCATTTAAGCAAACAAAGAAAAGTTATGTAGCAATCTTAGTTTAAGCGTTGTATGTCACTATTTTGAACAGCATTTGACGAAACTTGCGCGAAAGCATTATGTCATTTATGAAATTAGTTAATCCGCATGTAATTAGGTCAAAATAAGGAAACATCATCTATATATAATATCATCCGTAACTAGTGGTTAGAAAAAATCCCGGAATAGTCGGGTGTCAATTATTTTCAACTAGGTCTGTCCAATCAAACATCTGCGTCACTAGGTCAGATTATAAGAAATTTATAACAACTAAAATCAAGACCTGTTTGACATCCTAAGACCCATTCTGTTAAGCTCATCAAATGAGATAGGTCACTCGAATTAAAGAAACACCTTTAGGTATATCTTCATATAAACCAGTTGACACACGTTGCCTAAGCATGCCCTAGTTTATTCTGGCAATAGTCTATTGCCATTGCCTATACGAAGTATGCTACAACTAGGTCATACCGTCAACATTCTCGGCCACCATGTTACTTGCAGATTAAGGAAAATCGTCTACAAAAGATGTAATCAGTAAACGAAGCACTAAATCCAGACCGCTCTTTCTAATTAGCCATGCATGTTTATATTATCATCTGTAAACAGACTTACTTAACTGTAAAGGAGATGTTACACACATGTGTCGTTTTGTACAAAATTCGTTTAAGCTAAATTGCTACGTTCATACAGCATTCGTCTAATCGATCTCGAAACGTTATTCCTGATGGAATCAGGTAACGAGAAAATGCGATTTGGACTTAAATAGTTATTATGCATAGGGTCAACACCACCACCACCATAACGACCACCACGACCATGACTACCACGACCATGACCACCACCACCACCACCACAACCACCACCACTACCACCACCACCACCACTACCACCACTACCACCACCACCACCACCACCACTACCACCACCACCTCCACTACCACCACCACTACCCTCACCACCATGACCACCACCAAAACAACAACAACCACCACGACCATGACCACCACCACACACCATCACCACCATCACCACCACCACAACGACCACCACGACGACAACCACGACCACCACGACCGTCATATGACCACCACCACCACCACCACCACCACCACCACCACAACCACAAGGATTAAAGAAGCAGCGAAAGATAACTTCGTTTGCCTTTATGCGTATAATAAGGCAAATGCGTTCCTGTGTGTAGGTTTGTATTATCCGGCGGTAACGTTATATAACAGTTACTTCCCTTTAATACATACAAAATAATTTATGTAGACATGTATAGGGATTAAAGAAGCAGCGAACGATAACTTCGATTGCCTTTATGCGTATAATAAGGCAAATGCGTTCCTGTGTGTAGGTTTGTATTATCCGGCGGTAACGTTATATAACAGTTACTTCCCTTTAATACATACAAAATAATTTATGTAGACATGTATAGGGATTAAAGAAGCAGCGAACGATAACTTCGATTGATTGTATGCGTATATAAGGCAAATGCGTTCCTGTGTGTAAGTTTGTATGTCAGGTGCAAGTGTATTTCACGCTAATGAAATATGGATGCGCCGTCCTTTTAAGCTGAGAGTGTTGGATATTGATATGTATCTTAAAGCGACACTACATTGTAAAAAGCAAATACAATGCATTTTTTTCACGTATAAATGCATAGCTACTACACATTCTTCTGAATACATTCGAACACTAACATTGAATCAATAAACAGTGTTTTGCGGTATACAAACTTTCAAAGTGAAAGTAGGATATCATCGGCGCTCCTGAATTGACGTTTGTTTGTCATTGGAGTCAATACTAAGCACACAATTCGATTACAAATAAATATTTATAGGCACACATGTGAGATATCACGGTAAATATGTACCACACCTCATGCTATTCAGGATAAACGCCTTGTATTACGCATGCATGTCGACCATATTTACATTATTTTGTTATGTCAACAAACCGCGTATACGACGTTTGTTTATTTGTTGAAATACTCAGTTTTTGAGGCAAATATTGGGGGAAAATATACTATATAATAGCAAATTACATTCTGCAGACATTTGCGTTTTCACAGATGTAGTGTCGCTTTAAAAGGCAGATACAAATAATAGGATAAGTGTAAAATTGATTTATTTTACAACGATTGCGAAACAAGTATCATCACATAACTTTATTTGTATTCAGTGTAATGCAGCCATAACATATTTTCTTATATCAAAACACGTGTAATAACACCTGACAGGATTCTGATTGGATTGAGAGAATAATTTTTATAATATGTAAATTAAACTTTAAATTATGCATATTTCTTGGTGAATTTGTACACAACTATAAGACAAACGACGATTTAATTAAGTCTCCACATAATTATAACGCTGTTTAAAACAATGCTGTTTTGCATAATGACGTCATGATAATTTAGTGACCGGAGCATGTGCAGCCCAAATGGTATAGATTCGACCGGTTGCAGTGTATGCGTTGAAGCCATTTATTTTAGACAAAGTCATTTTATCAAGATTACGGGAGCAATAAATAATGGTTAACAAATTAGAAAAATGTATGAAACAAACGTATACACGTAGTTTTCGCTGTCCATTAATCTATATATTTGATTTTCTACCTGATAAGAGATGTAAGGGATAAGTGAATTTGGCAGTGAAGATAAACAAGAATAAATGGATTTGTATGTCTCCCGGGTCAAACTAAAGACTAAACTCTTGTCTAAATCAACTTATAGTTGTTGAAAGGCTCATATCTCAATCATTTTTATTACATTTCAAGAAATGAGAGAATATGTTAGAAGATGAAAAAACTCATAATATAAGATGGGGGGGGGGGGTAATGGGGTAATTTAGGCTACTGCTTAGCGAGTGTTAAGACCGCAGTTCTCTCACTTTTTCCTCTCAACCGAAACAATCAGATGACTATGCTGGTGTTCTATTACCTCCCTTGATAAATAAAGTCCGATTGATCCCGAAGTGTATATTGGTCATTTTAGTTGGAATCCTTTGTTTTTACTGTTGTTCCCGAACAAGATGCATCAGTAGGACGCATGCAACTTTATCAAAATCATATTGAGTAATTGATAACATGAATTTGCAGTAATTTAACCATTGGATATGCTGTGTAATTCTATCAAAATGATATTAAGTAATTGATAACACAGTTTTGCAGTAATTTAACCATTGGATATGCTGTAGGATATCTGTCGAGATTTAATATTTTATAATTATAAGAGGAGCAAACGGATGAAAATGTAGAGCGTGTGGTGCAACGGAAACAACGATAAAAGCAGAGGAAATCAGTACAGAGAACCAATCTACTTTAGGAGTATTAAGGGGCAGTAACTGACTAATGTCTAGAACAAATAGTGGATACTTCCAAACGTACAACAGCTCTGCCACAAATATTGGATGCAGATTTTGGGAACAGCTCTGCCAAACGTGGAACAGCTCTGCCAAACGTGGAACAGTTCTGCCAAACGTGGAACAGCTCTGCCAAACGTGGAACAGTTCTGCCAAACGTGGAACAGCTCTGCCAAACGTGGAACAGTTCTGCCAAACGTGGAACAGCTCAGCCAAACGTGGAGCAGCTCTGCCAAACGTAGAACAGCTCTGCCAAACGTGGAACAGCTCTGCCAAACGTGGAACAGCTCTGCCAACAGTGGAACAGTTCTGCCAAACGTGGAACAGCTCTGCCAAACGTGGAACAGCTCCTACGAGACCTTCATCAAACGTGCTTTTCGGGGGTACCATTTATGTATAATGCAATTAATATGAAAACAAGTTTCTAAATGTCTAATTGCAAAGGTGATAAAACGATAAAATAACAAAAATAGAATTAGACTGTAAAATAATACTGGCATGTTACCGAATCAAATCGAAAAAGTAATGGAAACACAGCGAAGTTTCTAAATGTCTAATAGTAATATACTAACTAGATTTCGACAAACAATACTCGCGTTTTACAGAACAAACAGGATTTGAGTGCGTGAATCACACTGAAGATCTCGTTAAATACAGACTAGATAATTCATGTATACAACAACCTGTTAAAGGCATCAGGTGCACGTGCTGTTAGTTTGCTCCCAGATATTATGCAATCTAAACAATACATCTCCATTTAACCTCGGAAACGCGCCTACTGTGTCTCTAACGTCTATAAACTACACGCTGATTATGAACTACCGTTTCACAATCGATGCGTTGATTCAACAGTATCCAGACTATCAATGGATGCTACGTGTTTATGACGTGAGTCAGACATTAGCTGTTAAGCAGAGATGAAAATGCAGGAAAATATAGATATCTTTGATGAATATTTCATATGCCTGCCGTGTGTACCGTACCAACAGTTGATCATGTAAAACATATAATACCAATACGTACTAACTGTGCTATTGCAAACTATTCCTATGTTATGTACCATTCTTGAATAAAATAGTGTTTAAACTAATACGAACTATCAAGAGCCGCACCCAATTGATGCAATCGCTCGGAACATGTCACAGTCAGAGGTGAAAGGGTGTATGTCACTGTCTGTAGAACATTAGTGACTAGGAGTACTGTATGCGAAATATGTCATGAGTTGAACATGCTCGGGAGCCAGTAACGATGTAGGATGCATTTTAGACTTGAGCCAACGAGGACGAATGGCGACTTTCAGACGGACATCAACGAGGACGTAGGACGCCTTTCAGACGGACATCAACGAGGACGTATGGCGACTATCAGACGGACATCAACGAGGACGTATGGCGACTTTCAGACGGACATCAACGAGGACGTATGGCGACTTTCAGACGGACATCAACGAGGACGTATGGCGACTTTCAGACGGACATCAACGAGGACCTATGGCGACTTTCAGACGGACATCAACGAGGACTATGGCGACTTTCAGACGGACATCAACGAGGACCTATGGCGACTTTCAGACGGACATCAACGAGGACGTATGGCGACTTTCAGACGGACATCAACGAGGACGTATGGCGACTTTCAGACGGACATCAACGAGGACCTATGGCGACTTTCAGACGGACATCAACGAGGACCTATGGCGACTTTCAGACGGACATCAACGAGGACGTATGGCGACTTTCAGACGGACATTAACGAGGACGTATGGCGACATTCAGACGGACATCAACGAGGCCGTATGGCGAATTTCAGACGGACATCAACGAGGACGTATGGCGACTTTCAGACGGAGATCAACGAGGACGTAGGACGCCTTTCAGACGGAGATCAACGAGGACGTAGGACGCCTTTAAAACGGACATCAACGAGGACGTGGACGACTTTAAGACTAGCGTCCACGAGGACACCAATCAACCACAAAATTAACTCTATCCGATCGACAATTACGTCAAATCCGTTGACTGTCTACTGAACGATGACCGCGTGGACAGAATGCGTATACGGAATGGCTATCTTACCATTTTAGTAACAGCTTTCTCTAATCTGAAGTGTCCCATATTTTCCCTGTTCAATGTCCTCTATATGAGATTACATGTCAACAACTACATTTTCTGTTACGAGGGTAATGAGCGTAACACGAGTGTGACACTATTTGATTAACAAAGCCTACAGATAAACATGACCAAATGCTTATGGGACAACGGCTTAATGAATTTCTCGTCGAGAGATAACTAACATTTTCACTTGAATTTCCACTAAAGGTCTGACCGATCCAGAAATCTGGAATGAAGACAATATATTGAATGGTAATTACAAACACATGTGCACAGCCATTTCATGATTGATACATGTACATGTAGTAATACTCTGACATATATTATAAAAAGTGTTTGTTTATTATAGTGGCACCCATATTTAAAGGGCCAGCCATTTCTGACTTATGAGACACCTCTTTTTTATGAACATCAGTACTTCCCGAATCCTATGCTTGTGTGTCAGACGTCAGACTGGTAGGCAATCGGTAACTATTATTTAACTAGCTGGCGGCTCACCAACCGGCCATATCAGAACGAACCCCTGACGAGATTCGAACCTTCGACCTCCCGCTCCGTAGGCGGACGCCTTAACCACTGGGCTACGGAGACGGTTTATATGCTCAAACATTCACCTGAGCAGAGCAAACATCGCCTAATGAAATGACCAGGCATTTCTGATTTATGAAGCACCCATTATGAACACCAGTACTTCCCTAATCCTAACATAGAAGGGCGTGCGCCAGGCTAATAGGCAAGCGGTAACCATTATTTAACTAGCTGCGGCTCACAAACAGGCCATATCAGAATGAACCCTTGACGAGGTTCGAACCTTCCCGCCTCGTAGGCGGAGGCCTTAGCCACTAGACCACGGACGGAGACGGCTACACGGAATGTTTCTATCGGCCATGATTACACATAAGTAACACACTTTATATTGCATGTAAATGCATTTAAATGAACGATCAAGTACTGATTGACATGTTCCGATAGGCATTCAGTGCTAAGGCAATTATGAAATTATCTATTTGAAACAACTGTATAGTTGTAGTAGATGCTTGCCTTTATATTGCCATATTTGTTTTACAGTATCTTGCATATGTAAAACTGAATCGACATTAACATACGATAGCGCTAACGTGACATGAGTCAGGGTTATAGTAGCTGTAATTCACCCATCTCATTCGATAGTAGCCAATATACGTAGAAATGAAATGATCGAGCATATTATATATTATGTTATGTTATATTTCGGGTTTTACGCCTGCATCAGCACCAATTTGGTGTTATATCGCCGGCGGGCAGTTTACCTAGCAACACCTTTCCTGGGCAGACTCCAGCGGTTAACCCGTACTTGGTGCACCAACCTCCGTAAGAAACTGCCAACTGTTTCATATAAATGAGACACGGTCTGACCATCAGTGATGATAGGTTACAGTGGTCTACAAGTCAGCGACCGTAACCACTCGACCACGGAGGCGGACTATATATTATATACATTATGCAGACTACATTATAGCGCAGGTATACTTATGTAAATATAGCCTAAGTCAATAGATTACATATATGCAAAGCACCATCGAATATAACACCTAAATTGGTTCGGAGTTGCATAGTTAACAGACTATTTACACGTATATTGTGAGTGTTGTAGAATCTTCAAATGTACGCTTTGCTTTCCGGCAAGATTCTCTAAATGATAATGATTACACTAGCCGTAAAATATATTAATACTTTCATCAATCATTGATTGATTGTTGATTCTACGCCTTGTCTTCATTTCATTATCATCTTGTTGCGTCATTGTATTATATCTATGTTTAATGTTTATGTTTGTTGTATTTTCACATGGCCCTCTCATAGCTTACTGAATTTTGAAATAAAGTATCTATCTATCTATATTACGTACAACAGTCAGGCAACAGCGGCATGCGATGCTGGCTGGATGTGCGAACAGGTTTCTCTGCAGACTACATACCTAGCACAGGTGGCTAATAAAATAACTGCTGATACTACTTCCGGCTAATTACGAGTAATAAGATGGTTGATTATGTAATGAACTGCCAATCTGTATGCATTGCTTGTACTCATTGGACGTATTCACTATCAAACTGAATTGTTGGAATTAAATAGACTATGGCCATACATGATGGAAATACGTGATACATTGTCTTAGTTGGATACAACACTAAGCATGTATCACTTACTGTTAGACCTAAAGGGAGACATTTGGGTGTTACAGACGGATCTGTAGCCCAGTGGTAACACGCTGGACTGGTAATCCAGGGATCGCAGGTTCGATCCCCCGTCCTACCTTAATACAATTAACAGACTTTCAGATGAGACGTTAAACTGAGGTCTCGTGTCGGTGCTTTACACCGTGCACGTAAAAGAACCAGAGGAGACTCTGGAATGGGTCTCTCTCTGTATCATTGCACTATCCTCCAAAATCTAAAATGACTAATATCTTCAGGAGGCGTCGCTCAGATGGGCAACCGGTAGCGACGATAAATAAACGTAAAACACACACACATTTGGGTGTGTCAGTAATGATTCAGTTCAATTGAATTTATCACTGTTTTTCAGACGCAAATGCCTGGAATACTTTCAGGCAATCGTTCTCAGTATTGTCATATTCTACCTAGATATGGGGAATCTATTGCACACATATTTATCTTTGATATAACCTAGTGCTCTAGGCTGTCTGATTAGCGCAGTGGTTAGCGCGCTCGCCTCTCACCAATGCAACCCGGGTTCGATCCTCGGACCAGGAAGTATGTGAGATGGTACGGTGGTCGTCAGATAGGACAGGTGGGTTTTCTCCGGGTACTCCGGTTTCCTCCGTCACGAATGACCACCGTGACATATACGCTTCCATCCGCGCCAACGAGAGTGATTAATATAAGTTGTTAAAATTTGGTTCGCAATCGTTGTAAAATAAATAAAGTTTAAACCGCTGCATGTTCGAATTCCACTAAGGAAGTTATCAAGCTGGCTTGCAGAAGGTCGGTGGTTCAACCCAGTCGTGCTTTAGGTTTTTCATGGCTTGATCTACTTAGACCAAGCTTGGCAAAGGTCAGTCATCTGTATCTGTATAAATACGAGGTAGAGACCAATACTGGCATGTCCGCCTCCGTGGTCGAGTGGTTAACGTCACTGACCACTGTAACCTATCATCACTGATGGTCACGGGTTGGAGCAGCGCTCAGACGATGTCTCTTTGTACGAAAAAGTTAGCAGTTTCTTACGGAGGTTGATGCACCAAGTACTGGTTAACTGCTGGAGCGTGCCCAGGAAATGTGGTGTTAGGTAAACTGCCTCTCAAATGGGCAACCTGTAGCGACGTTAAATAAGCTTAAATAAAAACAACAACTGACATATTACATTGGGAGAGAGTGTGAGATTATTAGACTGTTGAAGCCTGTCTCGAAGGCTTTCAGTGATTGAGCGCTGACGGTATCTACGTCTCGATGGTTCCACTTTACTGTTGATTTGTTACAGAATGAGTGCATAGATTGGTGGCTGTTTGAATGTCTGACGGTGAAGCACTTGGAATAGTGGCTTGATTTTCAATAATATTTGTGGGCGTATTCTTTGAATGTCATTGTAAACAAGCTCCAAGCGTGAACAAGCTGCAAGCGTCAAGCTCAAAGCGTCAGGCTCCAAGCGTGAACACGCTCAAAGCGTCAAGCTCCAAGTGCCAAGCTCCAAGCGTGAACACGCTCCAATCGTCAAGCTCCAAGCGTCAAGTGCCAAGCTCCAAGCGTGAACACGCTCCAAGCGTGAACATGCTCCAAGCTCCAAGCGCCAAGCTCCAAGCGTGAACACGCTCCAAGCGTCAAGCTGCAAGCGTCAAGCTCCAAGCGTGAACAAGCTCGAACCCCAGTTTGATCGCAATTAGGCATACCCATTTGTTTAATCATATTTTATTTTGCTCTATTGTGACAAAGAATCTATATACAATATATGCAAAGAAAGCAAAAATGGGTCGAGCCACAATTTCTTACAAATTTATTTTAGCTCGATTGCCAAAGTTCTTTCAACTTATATTAATCACTCTCTAGACCTCATTCCTGATGGAATTCATCGCCATGAAGGAGAGAAAAGAGGCAATGTGGAATTTAAATGCCTTGCCTAAGGGCACAATCGTAACGGCTCCAGCGGGGCTCGAACTCCGGACCCTTCGCAACTGAAGAGAACGTGCGTCCACTGCGCTATCACGACTTCCACAACATTACAGACGGCTCTTCCCAAATATTGATTATTTCTGTTACTGGTCCACGACTGATTTCAGGAAGGTAGTGTAAAATAGGTCGTTACTGTTGCGATGTAACTTAAAATTATGAAATGCATTGTGTTACATTTAGAAGACAGAATATGTTCGTGCATATATACCGACACTATTGGAACGCGTCTTATCTCGCGTGTGTTCTTGTAAGGTGGGATAACTTCTTCATGAAAGACAAGATAAACCACATACCTGCAGTCAGAAGGAACTACAGCATACAGTTATGAAACATAGTGTTTCTGTCACATTGCCCTGTACCACACCACTATATCAAAGCACAGAAAATAGCTTTGCGGGAACAGGTGCGGCTTTTCTGCGCATTACTTGTCTTCCCTCATTACGGACTAATCACGGGGTTACAGCTGTAACGTTAGAGCTTTTAATAGATATACAGATAACATTTTTATTTATATGTGATAATTATTGTTATATTGCAATGCATAAAATGTACAGCGACATCGCATTGTAAGTATTGAAAGTAGTTTCGTTTGCTACCGTAGATTGTGTACATACCAACTGAATACCAAAGTCTGCCTTTTTTTATTTAAGCTTATTTAACGTCGCTACTGGTTAGGCGGTTAGCCTGTCCTTGGTGCAACAACCTTCGTAAGAAATGGCCAACTTTTTCATATAAAGATACGCGGTCTGAGCGGGGCTCGAACCCGTGACCATCAGTGATGATAGGTTACAGTGGTATACGAGTCATTTACCGGAAGCATTCGACCATGCAGGCGGATGTATTGCCCTTCATATCCGGTTAACGTAACGTTGTTGTTATTATTATTTTTATTGTAACAATCAGAAAATCACAATCACGATATAAAATGATTCCTAGTTTCGGTTAACCTTTAAAAATTTTAAATTAAAAACGATCAATGCTGTTATTCCCTCAGTATTGCATGTTGTATTACAACATACGTTGTTTAGTTGATTAATATGTATAATATATTAAAGCTATGCAACGTGCATGACATTATAAAAGTATAAAGTGTATTAATTTTGTTATAGTTGAAGAAACGTTCATTGTATTTAAATGTATTTATTGCATGAATTTGTCCAGACATTGTTTTAAGGTCGATTGCGAAACAGGTTCTTTCAACATGAGTTCATTCTCTTGTGACATCATTTCCGGTGAAATCCATCACCACTATTGAGGGAAAAGATGTCATGTGCATTATTTAACGTGTCTTACATAGAGTCTCAAGCATTTTGGTGGAGCTAGATCTCGCAACCCATTGGTTGCGGGGCGGTGGGGAAGGTTGCGAGACGAGACCGTGTCCTTGCATGAATAATTTCATATTAATTTATTATACTCTTGTGACATCATTTCCGGTGAAATCCATCACCACTATTGAGGGAAATGATGTCATGTGCATTAAAGTGTCTTACATAGGGTCTCAAGCATTTTGGTGGAGCTAGATCTCGCAACCCTTTGGTTGAGGGGCGGTGGGGAAGGTTGCGAGACGAGACCGTGTCCTTGCATGAATAGTTTCTTATCAATTTATTATATGTAACTTAGAGTATACGGTTAGTTTATACAAATTTATTTTAGCTCGATTGCGAAACAAATTCTTACAACTTATATTAATCACTATCGATACCTCATTCCGGATGGAATCCATCGCCACGAGGGAGAGAGAAGAGACAATGTGAAATTTAAGTGCCTTGCCTAAGGGCCACAATCGTAACGGCTAAAACTGGTCGCGAACCACAATGTGCTATCACGACTACCACACTGTGCTATCACGACTGCCACAATGTGCTATCACGCGACTTCCACAATGTGCTATCACGACTTCGACAATGTGCTATTACGACTGCCACACTGTGCTATCACGACTTCCACAATGTGCTATCACGACTTCCACAATGTGCTATCACGACTGCCACACTGTGCTATCACGACTACCACAATGTGCTATCACGACTTCCACAATGTGCTATCACGACTTCCACAATGCGCTATCACGACTTCCACAATGTGCTATCACGACTTCCACAATGTGATATCACGACTGCCACACTGTGCTATCACGACTTCCACACTGTGCTATCACGACTGCCACACTGTGCTATCACGACTGCCACAATGTGCTATCACGACTACCACACTGTGCTACACGACCCCCCACTACCACAATGTGCTATCACGGCTTCCAACTGTCTATCACGACTTCCACAATGTGCTATCACGACTTCCACAATGTGATATCAGACTGCCACACTGTGCTATCACTACTACCACATGTGCTATCACGGCTTCCACAATGTGCTATCACGACTACCACATGTGCTATCACGACTACCACAATGTGCTATCACGACTTCCACAATGTGATATCACGACTGCCACACTGTGCTATCACTACTACCACAATGTGCTATCACGGCTTCCACAATGTGCTATCACGACTACCACAATGTGCTATCACGACTACCACAATGTGCTATCACGACTGCCACACTGCTATCACGACTGCCACACTGCTATCACGACTGCCACAACGTGCTATCACGACTGCCACATTGCGCTATCACGACTACCACAATGTGCTATCACGACTTCCACAATGTGCTATCACGACTGCCACACTGCGCTATCACGACTTCCACAATGTGCTATCACGACTGCCACACTGCGCTATCACGACTTCCACAACATGCTATCACGACTTCCACAATGTGCTATCACGACTGCCACACTGCGCTATCACGATTTCCACAATGTGTCTTTTGTCTAAGTTGAAGAACTTGTTGGGTTTTTTTTTTTGAAGAACAAAACTGGTCAGGCAAAACAGAAAGACAACAATTGACATGGTTACACATATGGCATTAGGCAGGAAAGAACAATCCTAAAGACGAACACTTTAACCATTTTGACTTCATTGATATGTGTGCACAGCATACTTGAGTAAGATTAATTGTTAGTATGCTAGAAGTGTATGCAGATACTCCTTAGGTATGTGCTCTGGTACAATTACACAATACGGCAGTGATGCACAACATAAGTCACAATTCATAAACTATATGAACAGCTAGCTGTGTATTGGTTTGGTGCATGTGGGTCATGAGACAAGAAAAAATGAAATGTACATAATCATATCACATTGTTTAGTTTATACAAATATATGTTAGCTCGGTTGCGAAGCGAAACAAGTCCCTACAACTTATAGTAATCACTCTCGAGACCTCATTCCCGATTGAATCCATCGCCACGAGGGAGAGAGATGAGAGAATATGGAAATTAAATGCTTTGCATAGTTGTAACAGCTCCAGCGGGGCTCGAACTCCGGGTCATTCGCTTTTATCAAAACATATTAATGCTATATCAACACTAGGATGTGAAACATATTGTCCGATTAGCGCAGTGGGCTGTCCGATTAGCTTCTCACCAATGCAACCCGGGTTCGATCCTCGGACCGGGAAGTATGTGAGATGGTACGGTGGTCGCCAGATCGGACAGGTGGGATTTCTCCGGGAACTCCGGTTTCCTCCCACACAAATGACCACATTTACGCTTTCATCCTCGCCAACGAGAGTGATTAATATAAGTTGCTACAACTTGCTTCGCAAAGTTTAAACTAAAGCATATTTTTGGTTGTTTTATAATTTATTTTTTTATACTTTATTTATTTTACAACGATTTCGAAGCAAGTTTTAACAACTTATATTAATCAATCTCGTTGGCTCGGATGAACGCGTATATGTGGTCATTCATGTGGGAGGAAATCGGAGTACTCGGAGAGAACCCACCTGTCCATATTTTTGGTTTTGAGAACACGATTTAATTACATGGTGTTATGTTAAACCTCCAGTGATATAATAATTAAAAATGTGATATAATTATGACAAATAGAAAATATATACATGCACCATTATCACACTCTTAATATACACATGCATATAATTCCATCTGCCAAATGGCGAAACCGAAAGTAGCACGAATGATGTATTTAGACACGTGAACAGTGGAGTGATGGTTTCTGTTACGTTCCACATTGATCAGGGTTGTGATGTTTAATAGCATACACATAAGACAAATAATAAAACACGTTCACAAAAAGCTTAGTGCTGACTGTATCCTTTGTGTCATTTATTGTAGTATTGTACAGGTGCTTCATAAACGACGAGAGGCATTAATGCAGCACACCCACGGTACCATTCATAACGTCATGCCACGTGGACGGTATCGGATGTACTACATGTACGGATATGACGTCATGAAAAGAGAAGCCATGCCACGTGGACGGTGTCAGGTGTTCTACATGTACGGATATGACGTCATGAAAAGAGGAGCCATGCCACGTGGACGGTGTCAGGTGTTCTACATGTACGAACAAAACCATTTCACCCGAGAATTCAGCATATATAACTATGCAAAGGCACAATGGCAACGTGCTGCAACCTGAATGTGTTATTGGAAAGTATCCAATGTCTAAAAGATAAAAGATATTGTATCAATACACAACGTCATGGTTCGTAACTTTTCCTTGGAATTGTTGGCGAACCTTACATCACACTTTAGATAGGAGGATTAATCTGCATTGCAAGTAAAAGGTTCTGAATTTCAGGAATTAAATGTAAATCTAGCTTCACTTAGTGTTATCGTACGGCGTTCCTCCAGTAATCTCCGACGCATTTACAAGGAATAAAAAGGACGACAACAGGCTAAGAAAGTTTTCAAATGATAAAAGTGTGTGTGTTTTACGTTTATTTATCGTTGCTACCGGTTGCCCATATGAGCGACGCCTCCTGAAGAGATTAGTCATTTTAGATGTTTGGAGGATAGTGCAATGATACAGACAGAGACCCATTCCAGAATCTCCTCTGGTTCTTTTACGTGCACGGTGTACAGCACCGACACGAGACCTCGGTTTAACGTCCCATCTGGAAGACTGTTAATTTTATTAGGGTCAGACGGGGGATCGAACCTGCGATCCCTGGATTACCAGTCCAGCGTGTTACCACTGGGCTACAGATCCGTCTGTTTCCATTATTTGTTGAATGGTTAGTTAATATACGCCAGAAACAATGTTTTTAAAGACTCTACATGCGTTGTTTTTCTTCAGTTGGAAAAATAACACTATTATTCATATGCAACCGTATCCCAGGGTTACAGAGTTAAAACAATACCAATAAAGGGAGGTAATTTACAAACTGTAATTTCACAAAAGTGGCCAAATGTTCCAAATTTTACATTTACAAAAAAATTTTTTTATCGTAATAATGTATCATTGAAAAAGGAAAATATAAGACAATACTCATACTATTTAACCACTTCTTACAATATCTCGATGTGCAGCACATTCTAAGTAAACGCAATATAAGAATGAGTAATTGGCAGTCAAACTACATATACGCATGCATGTCAAATGGTAACACGCTGGACTGGTAATCCAGGGATCGCAGGTTCGATCCCCGTCTGACCCTAATAAAATTAACAGTCTTTCAGATGGGACGCTAAACCGAGGTCTCGTGTCGGTGCTTTACACCGTGTACGTAAAAGAACCAGAGGAGATTCTGGAATAGGTCTCTGTCTGTATCATGCACTATCCTCCAAAATCTAAAATAACTAATCTCTTCAGGAGGCGTCGCTCATATGGGCAACCGGTAGCGACGATAAATAAACGTTAAAAAACAAAATGTCTAGTAACCAAACGGCAATTGTTTGGCGTTTGAAAAGAGCAGTGTGTTATTACTTTATTGTATTTCATTACACATATTAGTTTGTCAATTAAAACAAAACGAACAGCTTTCTCCTCGATTTGATAACATGTTATTGCGCTATATACATGTATGTAATAATCGCAATCATAGTACACATATATATAGTTTATGCAAATTTAATTTAGCTCGATTGCGAAACAAGTTCTTGTAACTTATATTAATCACTCTCAAGACCTCATTCCTGATGGAATCCATCGCCACGAGGAAGAGAGAAGAGGCATGTGGCATTTAAATGCCTTGCCTAAGGGCACACTCGTAACGGCTCCAGCGGGCCTCGAACTACGGACCTTTCGTATCTGAAGCGGACGCGCATCCACTGCGCTATCACGACTTCCACATATATAAGTAGCTCGTGGGTTGGGCCACAAGTTCTAACAATATTAGTGATTGGCCCTCCCTAGAAACCAGCACCTTTCCTCCAAAATCACGCTTTGTATGTGATTCAGGTAAATGTAGATTACCAATCTTGTTTAAATTAAAAAGGTTTTTGCCAGCCGTCAGTCTAGTGATCATGTCCGGGATAGCAGATCGTATAACCCAGTACAAGTTACATAAACCAGGTTAATACCAGACGTCAGTCTAGTGATCATGTCCGGGATAGCAGATAGTATAACCCAGTACAAGTTACATAAACCAGGTTAATACCAGACGTCAGTCTAGTGATCATGTCCGGGATAGCAGATCGTATAACCCAGTACAAGTTACATAAACCAGGTTAATACCAGACGTCAGTCTAGTGATCATGTCCGGGATATCAGATCATATAACCCAGTACAAGTTACATAAACCAGGTTAATACCATCCGTCAGTCTAGTGATCATGTCCGGGATAGCAGATAGTATAACCCAGTACAAGTTACATACACCAGGTTAATACCAGACGTCAGTCTAGTGATCATGTCCGGGATATCAGATCGTATAACCCAGTACAAGTTACATAAACCAGGTTAATACCAGACGTCAGTCTAGTGATCATGTCCGAGATATCAGATCGTATAACCCAGTACAAGTTACATAAACCAGGTTAATACCAGACGTCAGTCTAGTGATCATGTCCGGGATATCAGATCGTATAACCCAGTACAAGTTACATAAACCAGGTTAATACCAGACGTCAGTCTAGTGATCATGTCCGGGATATCAGATCCTAGTACCCCAGGATTTATATTGGAATTCACCATTTCTATTGTCTTTGTTTTCATATCAAGTTTTTAGCTTTATAATTTAATGGGACGTACGTACATCTTTTAACTCGTTGCACGCTTAGCTATGAAAATAACTGTTAACTGTAACGACACAATTCTTAGGAAATCCCATGACATAGTTCCAGAGCTTTCAGTTAGAAATAACAAAAACATATTAATGAATTGTCGTTTACTAACTATTTATAACCTTCATTTTACAGAGCGAGCAAAGGGTTAAATCAAATGGGTGGATGAAATTGCAAAAAGTCTACTTCCTAACACATGTTCTATGTCTGTACATATTACCAGACATTCCCCGCCAGTTCTTCACTAGCCAATTACTCCCGTAGATGAACAAAAAACTGGCCGTCATTATTGACAAACAATATGATAAGATTACGATAATCCAATTAGCAAACTGTTAGATTATGGTAGATTATGGAGATTAAGCCTAGTTTCTGACAGAACAATTAAGAGTTGGACATACACTATATGCTACTGTGTACAGTTGTATAGTTACTTAGTGGCTATATTGCAATGGTACTACACGTTAAAACAACACATTTTTCATGATAGCAAAGATAGGGTGTGTTATTATATATATCATTGTATATATTTTGTGCATACCTTTTTGTCTCGGCAAAATGATTTGTAAGTCTATGTAGATATGTAGATTGGGGAGAGAGATGAGGAAGAGAGAGAGAGATGAGGAAGAGAAGAGAGAGATGAGGAAGAGAGAGAGAGAGAGAGATGAGGAAGAGAGAGAGAGACACACACACATACACATAGAAAGGGACGTGGATAAAAGAGGGAGATAGGGAGAGAGAGGGAGAGGGCGAAAGAGAGAGACACATAGAGAGGGACTTGTATAAAATAGCGAGATGGAGAGGGAGGGAGAGAGGGGAGGGAGAAAGAGAGAGCCACATAGAGAGGGACGTGGCTAAGTTAACGAGAGAGATGGGAGAGGGAGGGAGAGAGAGGGAGAAATAGAGAGCCATATAGAGAGGGACGTGGCTAAATGAAAGAGAGAGAGGAGAGGAGAGAGAGGGAGGGAGGGAAGGAGAGAGATAGGGAGAAAGAGAGATACACATAGAGAGGGACTTGGATAAAGGAACGAGAGAGGAGAGGGAAGGAGGGAGAGCGAGAAGAGAGAAAGAGAGAGAGAGAGAGAGAGAAGAGAGAGAGAGAGAGAAGAGAGGAGAGCGGGATATATTGGGATATATATGAGATATATGAGAAGGGGGTTGGGGAGAGAGAGAGGGGGAGAGAGAGAGGAGAGAGAGAGAGAGAGAGAGAGAGCGGGATATATTAGGATATTCTGAGAGATATGAGAAGGGGCTTGGGGAGAGGGAGCGAGATGAGAGAGATAACGACAGACATACAGAGCGGGGGAGAGGGAGTGGGATGAGAGAGATAACGACAGACATACAGAGCGGGGGAGAGGGAGTGGGATGAGAGAGATAACGACAGACATACAGAGCGGGGAGAGGGAGTGGGATGAGAGAGATAACGACAGACATACAGAGCGGGGGGAGAGGGAGTGGGATGAGAGAGATAACGACAGACATACAGAGCGGGGGAGAGGGAGTGGGATGAGAGAGATAACGACAGACATACAGAGCGGGGGAGAGGGAGTGGGATGAGAGAGATAACGACAGACATACAGAGCGGGGGGAGAGGGAGTGGGATGAGAGAGATAACGACAGACATACAGAGCGGGGGAGAGGGAGTGAGATGAGAGAGATAACGACAGACATACAGAGCGGGGGAGAGGGAGTGGGATGAGAGAGATAACGACAGACATACAGAGGGGGGAGAGGGAGCGAGATGAGAGAGATAACGACAGACATACAGAGCGGGGGAGAGGGAGCGAGATGAGAGAGATAACGACAGACATACAGAGCGGGGGAGAGGGAGTGGGAGGGGGAGTAGAGATAACGACAGACATACAGAGCGGGGGAGAGGGAGTGGGATGAGAGAGATAACGACAGACATACAGAGCGGGGGAGAGGGAGTGGGATGAGAGAGATAACGACAGACATACAGAGCGGGGGAGAGGGAGTGGGATGAGAGAGATAACGACAGACATACAGAGCGGGGAGAGGGAGGGAGGATGAGAGAGATAACGACAGACATACAGAGCGGGGGAGAGGGAGCGAGATGAGAGAGATAACGACAGACATACAGAGCGGGGGAGAGGGAGCGAGATGAGAGAGATACGACAGACATACAGAGCGGGGGAGAGGGAGAAAAAAAACACAACAACAAAAAGGGATGAGAGAGATAACGACAGACATACAGAGCGGGGGAGAGGGAGTGGGATGAGAGAGATAACGACAGACATACAGAGCGGGGGAGAGGGAGTGGGATGAGAGAGATAACGACAGACATACAGAGCGGGGGAGAGGGAGTGGGATGAGAGAGATAACGACAGACATACAGAGCGGGGGAGAGGGAGGGGATGAGAGAGATAACGACAGACATACAGAGCGGGGGAGAGGGAGTGGGATGAGAGAGATAACGACAGACATACAGAGCGGGGGAGAGGGAGTGGGATGAGAGAGATAACGACAGACATACAGAGCGGGGGAGAGGGGAGTGGGATGAGAGAGATAACGACAGACATACAGAGCGGGGGAGAGGGAGTGGGATGAGAGAGATAACGACAGACATACAGAGCGGGGGAGAGGGAGTGGGATGAGAGAGATAACGACAGACATACAGAGCGGGGGAGAGGGAGTGGGATGAGAGAGATAACGACAGACATACAGAGCGGGGGAGAGGGAGTGGGAGGGGGGTAAGATGAAGAGTGAGAGAGATATATTAGAGGGGGATTGAAAATATAATAAAGGCGATGTTGGTGTGACATATGAAGACACAAGTAGAGACATACAGTCTGTATAGGATTTCCATAAGAAAGGTATCCTATTTTGCATCCACAACAGAATTGTCCATCCATAATGTTCATTATTAGTATCAAAGGTAGAATATAAAACAAGTTCATACCTATAATCTTACTGGACATTGTTACGCATTGTCAAGCTCTTTAAGAAAGAGGAAGTCGTCATAGCGCAGTGGATGTGCATTCGATTCAGGTGCAACAGTTCCGGACTTCGAGCCCCGCTAGAGCCGTTACGAGTGTGCCCTTAGGCAAGGCATTTAAATTCCACGTTGCCTCTTCCCTCTCCCTCCTGGCGATGGGTTCCATTAGGAATGAGGTCTCGAGAGTGATTAATATAAATTGTAAGAACTTGTTTCGCAATCGAGCTAAAATAAATGTGTATAAACTAAACTCCTTATTGACACGATTATTTAATCGTATTGACAACTCATTAAGTTCTATGGTCACCAGTTCATACGCGAAGCCGCGGACTGAACATCACGCAAGAGAAGATGAAAGTGTAGAAGACATAGTAGCAGAATCAAAACCAGAATAATGACAACAGAACGTGTAATCAAGCTATAATTTAAACGCTTTTATTCTACTAGAAATCACAGTGGTTGACTTAATTAAGAAGATATGTATGTATGTACCATTAATGACAAACCCATTGCGGGGACCTAGACATGTTTTCCTTGGCATGCTTAGCCGACCATAGCGGTTAACCAGTACTAAGCAATGTGTGTGAGGTGCCTTGCTCAATGACACTACATACGTGGCCTGACTGAGTATCGAACCCGGACCGCTCGATTCCAAATCCGACGCTCTACCATTGGACCACGGACGCCACAGATATAAATAGTTATATCTTCGCATGCCGACAAAACCTCTGCTTTGTTTATGTAGTGTAAGGTATTTCCATGACAATCGGGCCACACGAGGCATTCATTGATTTCCAGAAAGATTTATACACAGCCAGTGAATCTGAACATTCTGATGTTTAGTTCCCAGTTAGCTTGAAAGAATGAATATTTGTGGTTAAGTTAAGGCGAATAATTAATGATAGGTGCTAGAGTATTTGCTAATGCCAACGGAAGAGACAGGTAGGTATCTCTTTGTTCTGGTGGTCTACTTAAATATATATGATGTTAATATCGAACAAAAACGTTCAGAAGTAGCTAAATATAGGTATTGATAGCGGATGTAGTTTGAATACGCCCACTAGTTCCAACTGATGGCAGAACAAAAAATATAGACTGGAAGAGAAATATTATGATATCTTCGTGATTCTGGTCAGATAATAGAGCCAAAATAATTTGATTATGGAAGTGAGTGATTGATCAAAGAAGACTTAGATAAATACCTACATTAATGGGTTATTGTGCAGAATTTAGGGGTTGGGCGATATAAGAACGATTATGCCAATAACAAAGGAAGTTGGTGGTTTTTTTACCTTGAAATTCTTGGAAAGATTTCAGCGTTGGCTGGTGAATGTAGGAGTGTATAGCAATTATATTATAATGGATCTTTATAACCTAGCTTTGAAGTTGGAATTTAACGTGCAGACATTAAGAGTGTCTGTCAATAATTATTACATAATGGTATCTGCACTGCGCCGCGTATTATTACTAGTTTTATAACTGCTTTATTACCGTACGTCCATTGAACATCAAGTACATTTACCGGCATCTATTAAGCACTGTTAAGATATATACACGGTGTTCGGAGAGCGAGCATGAAAGAGTCTGGGGACATTCATACACCACACAACTGGATTAGTCATGTAGCAACCTAATAGAACCTTGGTAATACTCAAATAACCACCACTGGCTTACCATAAATGCAACTCGTGTTCGATACTCAGACTGATAAGTAGGGGAGATGGTAGGTTGATCGCCAAATCAGACGGGTTGGTTTTCTCCGAACACTCAGGTTTCCTTCCACACGAAAAACCAATTAATAAGCCTACGCTTTCATCCACGCCAACAGTGTGGTTAATATAAGTTGAAGAATCTTGTTTCGCAATCGTTTATTATTTAAGTTTATTTAACGTCGCTACCGGTTTCCCATTTGAGCGACGGGCAGTTTACCTAACAACACCTTTCCTGGGCAGGCTCCAGCGGTTAACCAGTACTTGGTGCACCACCCTCCGTAAGAAACTGCCACCTTTTTCATATAAATGAGACACGGTCTGAGCGGGGCTCGAACCCATGACCATCAGATATGATAGGTTACACTGGTATACAAGTCAGCGACCGTAACCACTCGACCACGGATATTGAATAAAGTTCGCAATCGTTGTAAAATAAATAAAGTTTATACCAGCACCGTATGTCTTATATAAAGTTCCAAAAGTATTCCTCAATATTCTCATATGCCGAGTTGACATCACTAACTCTCCAATGAAATCCTACATACATCGCATTGTTTTGTATACTTTAGCAACTAATGTAATGCCAGACATGGCTTGATTTTCTATTACCTCCCTTGGCAGATATATCCCGAAATGTAGGTTGGTCCTTTTGGTTGGAATCCTTTGTTATTACTGTTGTTTCCTAACCATATGTTGTGGTATGATAAATGTGAATTTATCAAAATCATGTTAATTAATTGATAACATTTTCACTGATAAGTACACATTGGATATAACATAGGATATCTGTCAAGATATATACTTGTTGTGCAAATGAAATAACGATAAAAACAGAGGAAACCATTTAAGAGGATCTATATACCTTTAGGGAGTATTCAGGGGCAGTAACTGACCGATGTCTCTCATTGAAACTTCAGACATACATATTATTCACATGCAAATCTCACTTTGTTGTAAAGATCTGTTGACATATCTTTGCTTCCCGTAGCAGATAACAACAATGTTGACGAGAGGCTAACATTGGCATTATCATTTTCTTTATTCGTTTGGAAACCTAACTTTATTCAATACCGAGTTTTGTCCAGATAAATGTTACTCCTTTAAATAAGGAAATATTCAGATTAATATTCCTTTGACAGTATTGAAATCGTAGACAATGTTTATTTGTTTGCATCCCAGATTATTAGTGAATACAACCAGAATATAGCATTTAAGAAAATGCGACAATCACTAAAAGTATCAGTATGCACTGGTGTGGGATAAGGATATTCCAAACTCGTGGTCAGAAAATGTCGTCAGAAACGAGAAACTTTTAATAGCTGCCCTAATAAGCTGCTTGACTTCCTCTCCCCGATACCTTCACCTTAGACTAATATCGATGAACAAAACTAGGTATGGTATGTTGCTATATGGGTTGTGTGAGAGATATATATGCACACTGTGACAGTCAGCAGCGATTCTAGTGGAACCGGTGAGAGTCTGACAGTGGAGTCCGTGTTCCAGTGGTAGAGCATCAGGTTTTGGAAGTTTGGCCCTGAATTCGGTACTCAGTCAGGACACGTACGTGGTGTCATTGAGCAAGGCACCTCACACACATTACGTAGTACTGGTTGACCGCTTAGATTGACTAAGCCTACCCAGGAAAACATGCCTCGGTCCCCGCAAGGTGTAATGGAACATACATGTACACAGACACTATTTGGAGAGGTCCATCAAGTACTCAGCTATGATGATCCCGCCTCAGTATTGTTTAATGTCAGTTGCTCGCTAAACGCACGCGTAAGAGCAATACATTTGGAGTATAAACTGTAATCGAGTGTTGAGGTAGTGGTCATAAACAATGAATAAAAAGACAGCTTCACATGGCTCGTGTACCTTTTGCCCTTCCCTGCTCTCTTTCAAGAGAACTGCTGATTTGTCTCACTCCATCATGGATATAAGAGCCAGAAGGGCCACTGCAAGTATATTACTATTCTATGAAGATAGGTCAAAACCAGAACATAAGATTAACTCTTTCAGTGCCGAATAAATTCAGAGCATGTGCAAGCAACATAGATCCAGATCAGCCGCGGCTATGCGCCGCGTCTGATCAGGATCTATGTTGTTTGCTATTCGGACAGGTGCTTCAGCTCCACTGTCTGAAGAGCAATCAGCATATAGCCTGATCAGAGGGCATGTTCTGTTCTGTCCGATCGGGTTCTCTACTTGTTTACAAAGTCGCTTTTATGCGACATTGGCGGTGAAAGAGTTAATGTTAGCTCTGCTAATACACTCATTTATATATGTTCTACTAAACTAGTTCACACTTTTAAATACTTTATCTACTTCTGGCGGACTGGCACTAGTGTCTGCAGCTTCATTGTTTGTTCTTTTCATTTCATCAACACATTCAGGTAGCTCAATGGCATCTGCTGTGTGGTTCGTTGATACCTGGGGCCCGAGATCGTTATAAGAGATTTCTCCAATCTCAAACTTTTAAAGGCTTTAGCTACTTCTAGCGGACTGGTACTAGTGTATGTAGCTTCATTGTTTGTTCTTTTCATTTCATCAACATATTCAGGTAGCTCAATGGTATCTGCTGTGTGGTTCGTTAATACCTTGGGCTCGAGATATTATAAGAGATTTTTCCAATCTCAAACTCAGTCTGAAGTCTTATGATTTGTTGAGCTGAGTGCAAATCTCATACTCAATCATCACGTTTTCTTGAGATCTGAGAACAGTTTTATAACTTCCAGACGACCGTCACTTTAACAGAATATGTATTAGATGACTGCGTATGGTTATCTATGAAAACATTTGCATTCACCATACTGTTTGGTGGCCGGCTTGTGTAACTGAATATATTGTTCAGAGCATGTTTTGCTTTGTCAGTTGTTACCAAGATACAATCATTTTGAACACTTTATATTGGGCACAATACAATGTTAGAGTACACTTTTCCATTGATGAACTAGTATACATGTTGTGTTCATCAGTTTCATACAACATCTGTGTGTTTACGTTTATTTATCATCGCTACCGTGTCGCCGCCGACACCCCCTGCAGAGATTAGTCATTTTTGATTTTGGAGGATAGTGCAATGATACAGACAGAGATCTATGTCCTCTGGTTATTTTACGTGCATAGTGTAAAGCACCGACACGAGACCTCGGCTTAAAGTCCCATCTGAAAGACTGTTAATTTTATTAGGGTCAGACGGGGATCGAACCTGCGATCCCTGAATTACCAGCCCAACGTGTTAACCATTGGACTACAGACTACTTCTTCACATTCGCTTAATTCCTCGTTATAACGACGTTGTATAATATCTCGATTTACTGGTTTTCCAACGGTGTCTATATTGCGATGGGAGCTCACTAGCTGTGACGTCACAAACAAGAAAGCGGCGGAAATATAACTAAGTATAGAAAAGAAAACGAGTAATTAACGTTACTGTGTTGGTAATGTTTTAACGAGGACAGCTACGCCTCAAGTGTGATATTGTTTGAATAACCCCACGTGAATGTAATACGAAATCAAGTATCAAAAGATATATTAATCCTAAGGTAATACAGAGATTATCTCTCATGGGCCACTAAATAAATTGGGTACATACAAGGTACACACGAGTACAAGATTACACTGTTCCACAGACAAACTATTATAGTACACTGACTCGTGATTAACCCTTTCATCAGGATCTGCACTTTTTGCCAGTGATATGACTATGTTTAGACATAATTACCCATTTTGATAAATGAACTTGTCCAAATGTGATTTTCTGATTCATTTATTGGTTTATGAATATCATGGACCAGTCCATGTGAGTTACTTGGTGTTGAATGGGTTAAGGGTTAAGTATTAATATATCTTAATCAGCTTCATTACTAACGCTGTCTTAATGCCTTCTGATAACACCTGATGGTTGTTTGAACTTAATGTCCAACCATCTACCAGTTTGAAGGAATAATTCCAAGAAATGTGGTCTTATAATTAGCGTGAGCAAGATCAGCCTATTCATAGGGTCTGTGGAGTGAAAAGCATAGTCGATAATGTTCGAGACAAATTGAATGCATTTCCCTGATTACTTAGATTACTTGGTTCTAAGTCGGTACTTGTTAATGGTTGATGACATAAAGACTGTGAAACACAGCGCACAATGCTGGGCAAATATAGACACACTGGAAGCGAATCCATTTCGAATATTGTAATGAACATACCCATTAGGTAGTAGTTGCTCAATCATGTTTGAAACTATTGTCTACTTTAGGCTATACATAATTATCGCAATCGAGCTAAAATAAATGTGTATAGACTAAGAACATGCTCATCCACTGTTTCCGTACGGTGACAGATAGCAGTTGCTTTCACTGAGAAGACTCATTGTATGCAAGAAATCCAAGTCTTTGTATTGTTTGGTTTTGCTCATACTGCAGAAAAGTAACAGCGAAATAAATCCATTAATTTTCAATATACAGTCAAACCTGTGTTAGTGGTCACCTCTATTAAGCAGCCTCTATTAAGCTCTATTAAGCAGCCTCTATTAAGCAGCCAACCTGCATCAATATTCCCAATATATTGTTTGCGATACGTTTGACCTCTATTAAGCAGCCGCATGTGCTAATCAGCCACGTTCTGTGATTTCCCAGGTTGGCTGCTTAATACAGGTTTGACTGTACCTATATTTAACTGTATCCTTAATTCTATTGAGCACGTGCTTATTGTTATGTATATCATGTTTTGTTCAATTAAGGTCTTTCCAATTACATAATTTCATACGTGTGTTTTTGTGTGGTATTCAACTTTTTTCCTTCATAATAAGTTAAATTTAAAAATTTTTATTTTCAATATTCCATAAAGCCAATAAGGCCCATGAGATTACATAGAACATGAAAAGGACAAGACACGTGCAATCCATGCATACATATACAATACATGCATACATATACTATACATGCATACATATAATATACATGCATACATATACAATACATGCATACATATACAATATATACATACATATACAATACATGCATACATATACAATACATGCATACATATACAATACATGCATACATATACAATACATACATACACATACAATACATGCATACATATACAATACATGCATACATATACAATACATGCATACATATACAATACATGCATACATATACAATACATGCACCATACATATACAATACATGCATACATATACAATACATGCATACATATACAATACATGCATACATATACAATACATGCATACATATACAATACATGCATACATATACAATACATGCATACATATACAATACATACATACATATACAATACATGCATACATATACAATACATACATATACAATACATGCATACATATACAATACATGCATACATATACAATACATGCATACATATACAATACATGCATACATATACAATACATGCATACATATACATGCATACATATACAATACATGCATACATATACAATACATGCATACATATACATGCATGCATACATACAATACATGCATACATATACATGCATACATATACAATACATGCATACATATACAATACATGCATACATATACAATACATGCACACATATACAATACATGCATACATATACAATACATGAATACATATACAATACATACATACATATACAATACATGCATACATATACAATACATACATATACAATACATGCATACATATACAATACATGCATACATATACAATACATGCATACATATACAATACATACATACATACATACATATACAATACATGCATACATATACAATACATGCATACATATACATGCATACATATACAATACATGTATACATATACAATACATGCATACATATACATGCATACATATACAATACATGCATACATATACATGCATACATATACAATACATGCATACATATACAATACATGCATACATATACAATACATGCATACATATACAATACATGCATACATATACAATACATGCATACATATACAATACATGCATACATATACAATACATGCATACATACATATACAATACATGCATACATATACAATACATACATACATATACAATACATGCATACATATACAATACATGCATACATATACAATACATGCATACATATACAATACATGCATACATATACAATACATGCATACATATACAATAATACATAATATATACAATACATGCATACATATACAATACATACATACATATACAATACATACATACATATACAATACATGCATACATATACAATACATGCATACATATACAATACATGCATACATATACAATACATGCATACATATACAATAATTATATATATATCATCTTCAGCCGAATCAGATGCTATAAAAGAAGTATTTTACGTGAATTATTATTATACTCACGAATTAACCCCACGTTCCAATATTACAGGTTAGCATAGGTTCGTATATCACCAAGATCGGCCCCAGCGTAGTACTGTGTGAGTGTTTTATGCCCCTGGTATATACTTAATACGTCTTCGATATCATTATGGCACCATTTTATGATTGCTATTATCTTTATACAGCCTACACAGCCCAATATCAACTTCCATGCCTTTATTGACATCAATAACATTCATTGGATTGACACGAGACTATGTGGGTTAATCTTTGTTTTCATTTCATACAAGCATACCATTACTTTGGAGGACGTTATGGGGGCATCCTTGTGTGTTTTACGTTTATTTATCGTCGCTACCGGTTGTCCAAATGAGCGACGCCTCCTGAGGAGATTACTCATTTTAGATTTTGGAGGATAGTGCAATGATACAGTGAGAGACTCATTCCAGAGTCTCCTCTGGATTTTTTAAGTGCACGGTGTAAAGCACCGACACGAGACCTCGGTCTGTAGACTTAATTTTATTAGGGTCTGACGGGGGATCGAACCTGCGATCCCTGGATTACCAATCCAACTTGTTAACCACTGGTGGAATGGTTAAGGTTGTTGACTTCAAGTCACTTGCCTCTCATCATTGTAAGTTCGAATCCCATTGGGGGTTTGAGGAAGCAATCCAGTTGGCTTGCGGACTGTTGATGTGTGTACACATGCGGCCGCCCGTGCCTAATTTACTGCTCGAAGTGGTCTTCCTCCACCAATACTAGCTGGAGAGTCCCATAGGACCTAAGCTGTTGGTGCGACATTAAACCATTAAACCACACACACAAGAGGACGTTATGGTAATTTCCTGATATGTCTTACTGTATTAATTAATAAGTGGAAGTCGTGATAGCTCAGTGGTAGCGCGTTCGCTTCACGTGCGAAAGCCCGGAGTTCGAGCCCCGCTGGAGCCGTTACGATTGTGTCCTTAAGCAAGGCATTTAAATTCCACATGCCTCTTCTCTCTCTCCCTCGTGGCGATGGATTCCATCAGGAATGAGGTCTCGAGAGTGATTAATATAAGTTATAAGAACTTGTTTCGCAATCGAGCTAAAATAAATTTGTATAATCTAATTAATAATTGCCCCTTATTTAAATTCTTTAAAAACTATGTATAAATAAAGCATATATATATAAATAACATATATGATTACTTACTACCCATTCTGAAGCTAAATAGGTAACGTTTAGCCTGGGTCTGTCGATTTTTCACTTTTTAACTTCTGGCAAAATGACATGATCAGAAACTCAATACGGCCCAATTAATAGTCTCGGTGTTAAAATATATTTATTTGACTGACCAGGCAAAATATATCGACGCCTGTTCCCAGGTTAGGTAACGCTGTCAAACTATTATTTCTGTGAGTCCGTTCATGCATGGACTAGTGTTTGGAGAGGCTCCCGTGACCTTCCACAACAATAACCGGAGAGTCGCCGTATGATCAGCACGACGCTAAGCCCAAAAGCAAGAAAAACAATCAATCACCATACAGTCTGCATCCGTTATGTCGAATTCCGTCGGACCGAACAAAATACTTCGACTTAACCGAAGTTTGACCTAACGAAATTCGATATAAACGGAGCCAGTTATATGTAAAAGGATAGTGTCTGAAACGGGACTTTGATCCGAATTCGAGATAACCGGACACTTCGACATAACCGACTTTGACATAACGGATGTAGACTGTATATATATATATACATGGATTCAATAGATATTACGTTTTGTAATTTATTGAACTGCAGCAAGCAGAGTAAACAAGCAACACAACTATGCCCAGTCTTCTCTTTCAGCCATGCTGTAGTTAGACTATGCATTTTGCATGTCAGCTGTATTTATGATATACCAAATGGCCAAAGAAATCATTCCGTACTGGCGAGTTGAGAACATATAGTCGGTCAGGAAATAAAAGCGCAATAACAGCAGATTGAATAGCCACCATGCTAGAATATTAAATTATAAATATTAAATGTATATATCACTTTTAGTGCTTTTCAAAGACGGGTCCGAGATAGTATCATGCAATATCTGTTTGGGCTATAGCTGAATTACCGTTTTGCTATAATTACATGTGGTATTAATACAGGATTTTATGGTTAGCTACAGTCGAGGATGCTATTGAGTGCTCTTTGTCCTATTCGGTTCTGAAAGTAGTGTTTCCATACCCATTTCAATGTTATAATGTGAGATTGTACGGTCGTCGCCGGATCGGACAGGTGGATTTTCTCCGGGTACTCCGGTTTCCTCCCACACGAATGACCACATTATACGCTTTCATCCGAGCCAACGAGAGTGATTAATATAAGTTGTTAGAACTTGCTTCGCAATCGTTGTAAATTAAATAAAGTTTAACCTTAAATGTTCTAATCACATAATAGCATCCACATCTATCTATTACTCAAACATATACGAAGGAATACTTATGCCTTTATTATTGCCATGCTCTCGGTTACAGCAGCGAAATAGTGAACGCAACTTTTGAAAGCGTTAACACAGTAACTATATAAATACGAGTGATTATACATGCATTACAAAAAAAGAAAACAGTTGACGGAAAATCGGCAGGTTCGATCCCCCGTCTGACCCTAATAAAATTAACAGTCTTTCAAATGGGACGTTAAACCGAGGTCTCGTGTCGGTGATTTACACCGTGCACGTAAAAGAAGCAGAGGAGACTCTGGAATGGGTCTCTGTCTGTATCATTGCACTATCCTCCAACAATCTAAAATGACTAATAACTTCAGGAGGCGTCGCTCATATGGGCAACCGGTAGCGACGATAAATAAACGTAAAAAAACACACAGAAATATCGGCAAGGAACATCAGTGAAAATACAAGCCTGCCTTATTAAGAAGGACACGTGATTTGAAGTCATTGACCTTAATTATCCGGAAAATGAACGTCGAACAATGACAACAGCGGTGTCCAAGTGGGCAATGTATATAGTACAATCACATACTGTGTCCAAGTTTGTAAGGCGTTGCAAATATGAAACAGCATTCAGGGGTCACAGGTTCGATACCCTGTCTGACCCTAATAAAATTAACAGTCTTTCAGATGGGATTTAAACCGAGGTCTCATGTCGGTGCTATGTCTGTATCATTGCACTATCCTCCACAAATCTAAAATGACTAATCTCTTCAGGAGGCGGCGCTCATATGGGCAACCGGTAGCGACGATAAATAAACGTAAAACACACAAAACAGCATTGGATGTGGCTTACAGTTGAACAATTATTTCGCGCAACATAAAATGAGATTCGGCGTGTATTATAACCATGGAGCTCAGTATAGATTTCAACGAACTTTGTTAACCGCATTTGACGTCATATTGAAAACGTATTAAAAAGAGAAAATACAGAATGGTATATAAAGAGACACTACTTGAATTTTATGAATTTAGAAATATTTTTGGTCTATTTGAATTCAGTTCTAGTATCTAAAGTGCTTGGGGAGACGTCGATTCCTAAGTGTTTAATCTTTAGGTAGAACATGCTTGAGAAGTTGCATAATTGCCAAAACTCTTTTGCCATTTGAAAGATAATCTGTAAGGAACGTTCGTTAGCTCGCGACTTTTTTATGAAGAAACATTGATAATGCTGTTGATATCGCCATTTTGTCTATTTTTACTAAACATTAAAGATTATAACAACTGTTTGAACATCGAAATCCGATCATTATAGGCTTATCCCTGTTTCAGATTGGTGTTTGTTTCGTTTGGGAAAATGAATCATTTCGACCACACTTGTTATCTGGAATGTTAGGAACGAAATTTTGCTGTTGGTAAAATGATTGCATTTTATAAATATTCAATAGAAGACATTAGCACTCACACTTACGGTTGATATAAACCATTAACAGTTTTATTTCGAAAAGAACGAATGCACCCTAAATGTTATCTATTAAGTTTAACACGTTCAATATCATGCAAATTCAAATGCACCAGCGAATGAAAGAGGATGTAACGAGTAGGCACCATTCGCACCATTGTGAAAATCGTAGAATTCTGATAAGCTCTCTCTCTGTAGTCGGTTGATACCGTGATATACATATATAGGATCTAACATGAGGGATGGCTTAGAGCGTAATAGCAGCATTCCTAAACGAGTTTTTATCACATACCACAAATGTATATGATAAATACTTAATAATTTATAAGATAATAATATTTATAACAACACTAAATAATAATCTTAATAATAATAATAATAATAATATAATCATTATTTTTTTAATTTAAGCTTTATTTATTTTACAACTAATGCGAAGCAGGTTTTAGCATCTTATATTAATCACTCTCGTTGGTGCGGATGAAAGCGTAAACAAAAATTATGTGGTCATCCGTGTGGGAGGAAATCAGAGTACACGGAGGAAACCCACCTGTCCGATCTGGCGACCACCGTACCTTCTCAAATACTTCCCGGTCCGAGGATCGAACCCGGGTTGCATTTGTGAGCAGCGAGCGCGGTAACCACTGTGCTAATCGGAGAGCCAATATAGTCATTAGGTAACGAGGGAACTCATTCAATACATGTGATCAATCGACAATAGGACCATCCCATCTTGCAAGTCATGTACATTGTCCCTATATGGAACCCACTTGTGGAAGTCGTGATTTCTCAATGGTAGCGCGTTCGTTTCAGGTGTCAAAAACCCGGAGTTCGCGCCCAGCTGTAGCCATTACTATTGCGCCATTGCAAGGCTTTTAAATTCTACATTGCCTTTTCTCTCTCGCTCGATGGATTCCATCAGGAATGAGGGTCTTGTGAAAACGTGTTTTGCAATTGAGCTAACATATATTTGTATAGACTAAATTGGAACTCAGACATATGTTCCATCTGCCAATATAGCACGTGAATCCCCCATCCCGCCCTTTAAAGCTAGGACCGTGACTTGAAACAAATAGTTTTTCCCATCGATCGTAAGACAGATGCCCATCATCCCATTTTGTGAACGATTGCATTCTGACAAAGGACTGCGATCGATATTTGGTTAACTATTTCCTATATAGGGGGACGCGCTAACCTCGGATTTAAATGTATTATCAATTGTATAATAGTTTTTTTTTTAGTTTTTTAGTTTATTTTATTAAATTCCAGTAGGCTTTCAAGCATACATATTATATACATACATATTATATACAGTTAGCGAACAGTGCAAACATAAAGCATACATTTTATATAAATGAGCTCCCACGGCCATTTATATTTATATCTATGTGTAAATACATGTAATGTTGATCTGATATGTGTCTTATAATTAAAGCAAAATAGTTCTTTATTTCTAACAAGGAGAAGGTCAAAAGACGCAACAAAACACAAAACCATACAAACACAATTGAAGTACAATATAGTAACTAGCAGTTTAGAACTTTGAGCGATATATTAACTACATAGATAGTCATATGTCTTTATTTATAGAGGGTGACCTAATTGGTTCTGAACTAATCTTCAATAGGGCCCTCTAAAAGTGTAATGATAGGTCCCCTAAAAGTGGAATGATAGGTCCCCTAAAAGTGTAATGATAGGTCCCCTAAAAGTGTAATGATAGGTCCCTCTAAAAGTGTAATGATAGGTCCCCTAAAAGTGGAATGATGGGTCCCTCTAAAAGTGGAATGATAGGGCCCTCTAAAAGTGGAATGATATGGCCCTCTAAAAGTGGAATGATAGGGCCCCTAAAAGTGTAGTGATAGGTCAACTAAACGTGTAACGATAGGGCCGCCTAACAGTGTAATGATATGTCCCTCTAAAAGTGTAGTGATAGGTCCCCTAAAAGTATAATGATAGGGCTCCTAAAAGTGTAATGATAGGTCCCTCTAAAAGTGTAGTGATAGGTCCCCTAAAAGTGTAATGATAGGGCCCCTAAAAGTGTAATGATAGGGCCCTCTAAAAGTGGAATGATAGGGCCCTCTAAAAGTGTAGTGATAGGTCCCTTAAAAGTGTAATGATAGGGCCCCTAAAAGTGTAATGATAGGGCCCCCTAAAAGTGTAATGATAGGGCCCTCTAAAAGTGTAATGATATGGCCCTCTAAAAATGAAATGATATGTCCCTCTAAAAATGTAACGCTAAGGCCCTCTAAAAGTGTACTGATAGGTCCCCTAAAAGTGGAATGATAGGCCCCCTAAAAGTGTAATGATAGGTCCCTCTAAAAGTGGAATGATATGTCCCTCTAAAGTGGAATGATATGACCCTCTAAAAGTGGAACGATGGGTCTCTCTAAAACTGGAATGATAGGTCCCTCTAAAAGTGTGGTGAAATGCACCTCTAAAAGTGGAAGATGTGTCCATCTAAAAGTGGAATGATTGGTCCCTCTAAAAGTGCGATGGTGGCCCCCCATAAAGTGTAATGATAGGTCCCTCTAAAAGTGGAATGATAGGGCTCTCTAAACGTGGAATGATAGGGCCCTCTAAAAGTGGGATGATGGGCCCCCCTAAACGTGTAAATAGGTCCCTCTAAAAGTGGAACGATGGCTCCCTCAAATAGTGTAATGATAGGCCCCTCTAAAAGTGAAAATGTTAGGTCCCTCTAAAAGTGGAATGATATGTCCCTATGAAGTGGAATGATATGTCCCTCTAAAAGTGGAACGCTGTGTCCCTCTAATATTGGAATGGTAGGTCCCCCTAAAAGTGTAATGATAGGTCCCCTAAAAGTGGAGCGATAGGTCCCTCTAAAAGTGTAATGGTAGGCCCCCTAAACGTGTAACGATAGGGCCCCCTAAAAGTGGAACGATAGTTAGTCTGACTCCAAACCAACACTGTGTTATGTTTATAGGCAAGTCTACAGCACTCTGTACAATTTGTTTATAATTAGGCACGTGCTGTCTCTTGTATAAATTCCTGGAATATGACGAACACCATCTATCATGCATACTCGGAGTTTTACGTGGAATAGAGATCGCACATAAATCACCACTAATACATCTTGATCTAACGTAATACGGGAATAATATCTCAAATTAAGTGCCACGAATGGCAAGAAATCCCTTAGTAATTTGGCCAGATGCATATAGCGTTTTACATAATTGAATTCCTATAATTGGATGAAACCTTTCTAAGGCTCATATCGATCTCAATTAGTTGTGACTACGCTCTCCTTTCATTATGAAAGTTTCAGGCGGAATGAAAACTAGCAATGTGCACTACACTCAGACTCCAACATTTCTTCGTATGTTATGCTACCTAATTTGGGTGAAGGCCAACATAGTTTATATACCAGACCTTGTATAAGATTACTGTAATGTCTGAGAGAAGCTGGGATGAAAGGAAACTACAGTCATCTACATGTGCGCTCCAACTTATTTGGCGGATTCATGGTACATTAAAACAAACAATATGCACTTACTCCAGAGTCAAGTCTGGTTCCGGATAATTAACGACAACGCTGCTAGAGTTTTTCTCTAGACCGTGAGCTCGCGCGGGGCACGTGGGTGTCGCACTGGTCGTCTGCTTTCATCTTGAGGGTCAAGTCAGGTCAAAACTGTAAACGCGTGCATTACTCGACCCCAAGTGACCCAAGAACAATCATTAGTGCAGCAACATGTGCATACACGTGTTTATGATCATTCCAGTAGAAAATACAATGCGCGGAGAGCGAAACATTCCGCGTTGACGGATGTATGTTAGACAGCAGAAATGAGTGTACTATACCGTACTATAGAGGATTTATTTTAACAATTAATGGCGTACACCTATAATGACTATGCTCTAATGAGTTGCGTTAAACGCCCTTATATTAAACTCACACGGGCGGGTAACAGTCAGGCGTCTATATGTGCTCGCAGGAGGAGGTTGCATTAAACATACATTATAGTAAACTACACTCGAGTGGGTAACAATCTATGTGCTCTCGGGAGCAGTATATAGCCCCCTTACATTAAACTGTACACGAGCGGGTAACATTAAACGTCCTTATATAACTGTACACGAGCGGGTAACATTAAACGCCCTTACATTAAACTGTACAGTAGCTGGTAACATTAAACGCCCTTATATTAAACTGTACACGAGCGGGTAACATTAAACGTCCTTATATAACTGTACACGAGCGGGTAACATTAAACGCCCTTACATTAAACTGTACATGAGCGGGTAACATTAAACGCCCTTATATTAAACTGTACACGAGCGGGTAACATTAAACGCCCTTATATTAAACTGTACACGAGCGGGTAACATTAAACGCCCTTATATTAAACTGCACTCGAGCGGGTAACATTAAACGCCCTTATATTAAACTGGACACGGGCGGGTAACATTAAACGCCCTTATATTAAACTGTACACGAGCGGGTAACATTAAACGCCCTTATATTAAACTGGACACGGGCGGGTAACATTAAACGCCCTTATATTAAACTGTACACGAGCGGGTAACATTAAACGCCCTTATATTAAACTGGACACGGGCGGGTAACATTAAACGCCCTTATATTAAACTGTACACGAGCTGGTAACATTAAACGCCCTTATATTAAACTGTACAGTAGCTGGTAACATTAAACGCCCTTATATTAAACTGTACACGAGCGGGTAACATTAAACGCCCTTACATTAAACTGTACAGTAGCTGGTAACATTAAACGCCCTTATATTAAACTGTACAGTAGCTGGTAACATTAAACGCCCTTATATTAAACTGTACACGAGCGGGTAACATTAAACGCCCTTACATTAAACTGTACAGTAGCTGGTAACATTAAACGCCCTTATATTAAACTGTACACGAGCGGGTAACATTAAACGCCCTTATATTAAACTGTACACGAGCGGGTAACATTAAACGTCCTTATATAACTGTACACGAGCGGGTAACATTAAACGCCCTTACATTAAACTGTACACGAGCGGGTAACATTAAACGCCCTTATATTAAACTGTACACGAGCGGGTAACATTAAACGCCCTTATATTAAACTGTACACGAGCGGGTAACATTAAACGCCCTTATATTAAACTGTACACGAGCGGGTAACATTAAGCGCCCTTATATTAAACTGCACTCGAGCGGGTAACATTAAACGCCCTTATATTAAACTGGACACGGGCGGGTAACATTAAACGCCCTTATATTAAACTGTACACGAGCGGGTAACATTAAACGCCCTTATATTAAACTGGACACTTGCGGGTAACATTAAACGCCCTTATATTAAACTGTACACGAGCGGGTAACATTAAACGCCCTTATATTAAACTGTACACGAGCGGGTAACATTAAGCGCCCTTATATTAAACTGGACACGGGCGGGTAACATTAAACGCCCTTATATTAAACTGGACACGGGCGGGTAACATAAAACGCCCTTATATTAAACTGGACACGAGCGGGTAACATAAAACGCCTTTATATTAAACTGCACTCGAGCGGGTAACATTCTAACAGTGCTCTCTGGAGCTGTGTTAAACACCGTATATTAACTGCACTCGAGCGGTAAACATTCTATATGTGCTATTCAAGAGATGCATCAGACTCCATTATTTTAAACTTCACTCCAGTTGGTAATATTTCGCTAGATGCTCTCATGCGCTGTGATATGTTCCCTTACATTAAACAGCACACTTGCGGGTAACATCTTGGAATGTGCGCAGCTGACCCCATTGCAATATTACATTGCACGAACCGACAAGTGATACAACATATTACATTACAGCGAAACAGTCTGATGCAAGATACAGACTACTGCTGTGCGGAGGAATTAACATGCTGCATGCTTCGTACACAGCTTGCTAAATAAATGTATATTTAAATGTGTTCTAAAAGATAGTGATCTTCTAAATATTTGAAAACAGAAATGTGCAAATTTTTATCGTCGACACAAAATTGAAATGTTCGGGAATGAATATCGGCACAGCCGCATCCGAAGTTCATTAGACTGAAACTATTGTCTGTCACGCTCAACATTACTGGTTAGTTATTTCCGGCTAGACGATCACGCTTATGACATATATATGACCGACATTCACTTATAGGATGATCACATTAATCAGTCTGGTTTGAGTTTGCCAATACCAAACCAATGCCAATGCAAATACAAATACCAATACCAATACCAATGCAAATACCAATGCAAATGCCAATACCAATGCAAATATCAATACCAATGCAAATACCAATAACAATGCAAATACCAATGCAAATACCAATACCAATGCAAATACCAATAACAATGCAAATACCAATGCAAATACCAATACCAATGCAAATACCAATACCAATGCAAATACCAATAACAATGCAAATACCAATGCAAATACCAATACCAATGCAAATACCAATGCAAATACCAATACCAATGCAAATACCAATACCAATGCAAATACCAATGCAAATACCAATAACAATGCAAATACCAATGCAAATACCAATAACAATGCAAATACCAATACCAATTCAAATACCAATACCAATGCAAATACCAATGCAAATACCAATACCAATTCAAATACCAATGCAAATACCAATACCAATGCAAATACCAATGCAAATACCAATACCAATGCAAATACCAATGCAAATACCAATACCAATGCAAATACCAATGCAAATACCAATAACAATGCAAATACCAATACCAATTCAAATACCAATACCAATGCAAATACCAATACCAATGCAAATACCAATACCAATGCAAATACCAATGCAAATACCAATAACAATGCAAATACCAATAACAATGCAAATACCAATACCAATGCAAATACCAATACCAATGCAAATACCAATACCAATGCAAATACCAATAACAATGCAAATACCAATGCAAATACCAATAACAATGCAAATACCAATGCAAATACCAATACCAATGCAAATACCAATACCAATGCAAATACCAATGCAAATACCAATACCAATGCAAATACCAATGCAAATACCAATACCAATGCAAATACCAATTCAAATACAAATACCAATGCAAATACTAATACCAATGCAAATAAAAATACAAATGCAAATACCAATGTCAATACCAATGTCAATACCAATGCAAATACCAATGTCAATACCAATGTCAATACCAATGCAAATACCAATGTCAATACCAATGCAAATACCAATGCCAATACCAATGTCAATACCAATGTCAATACCAATGTAAATACCAATGTCAATACCAATGTCAATACCAATGCAAATACCAATGCCAATACCAATGTCAATACCAATGTCAATACCAATGCAAATACCAATGTCAATATCAATGCCAATACAAATGCCAATACCAATGCCAATGTCAATTACCAATGCCAATACCAATGTCAATACCAATGCCAATACCAATTCCCATTCAAATACCAATACAAATACCAATGCAAATACCAATACCATTGCAAATACCAATACCATTGCAAATACCACCCCAATACCAATACAAATATCAATGCAAATACATTACCAATGCAAACTCAAATATCAATGCAAACACCAATACCAATGCAAATAACAATACAAATGCAAATATCTATGCAAATACCAATACAAATACCAATACCAATGCCAATACCAATGCCAATACCAATGTCAATTACCAATGCCAATACCAATTCCCATTCAAATACAAATGCAAATACCAATGCAAATACCAATACCATTGCAAATACCACCCCAATACCAATATAAATGCCAATACCAATGCCAATACCAATGTCAATTACCAATGCCAATACCAATTCCCATTCAAATACCAATACAAATGCAAATACCAATGCAAATACCAATACCATTGCAAATACCACCCCAATACCAATACAAATATCAATGCAAATACATTACCAATGCAAACTCAAATATCAATGCAAACACCAATACCAATGCAAATAACAATACAAATGCAAATATCTATGCAAATACCAATACAAATGCCAATATCAATGCCAATGCCGATATCAATACCAATGCCGATGTCAATACCAATGCCTGTATTAAATGACAGTTCAAATTGCCATGCATAAGCAGTTGTGTGTTGTATTCTAAGCCTTTTGTTTTGATTAAGTCTCAGGAAATCTGCTTGGACAACTGGAGAAGTAAAATCCATGTACTAACCAGATATTAAGATATGACAACCATTGAAAAATCCAATGAACTTATTAAATGTTGATGTAATATGCCGCATGCGACCCATTGGTCCGGGACTAGGCTAATTGAGTCCAGCCCGGCCTGTTCAAAGTGGAAAAGACGATACTTTAATGAACCACATGTCCCCTCATACAGGGAGCATGGCTAAGGACTTACATACCCTCACGAAATCAAACAAGTCCTTTATAGCTCCATCCGACATTTATTGCTCTAAATCGTTTCGCAAATTTGTTTCAAATTGAGTGTGTTGATTATCTGACGCAGTTTCACGTGTCCACTACTGGATCTATGGCAATGTTCTGAGGGCAATTTCGTCAGAATTATTTCTAGCAACCGCCACTGAATATTATCAACGAAAACTGTAATTAGAACCATTAGGTCGTTAATCGATTCCGTCTGGCCAAAATACGCCCCGAGGCACAAGGAAATGGGGATGCAGCACATACTAGCGAGCCATGCACATATTCAGTAATGTGGAAAATAAAATTTCGTGTAGGTCACATTAATCTATCAATGAATACATGAAATGCCGATTTCATTTATGTCATAACTGTAAGTACAGAACATAGTTCAGGAGTTCAGCATTAACCGGAATTATTATTGAGATTGTGGAGTTATCGTAGGTCAGTTAGGTAAGGTTGCTGTGCGATTTCCGAGCTAACTAAAAGGGAATAATTACTTAGAAATGGGTGTTTCATTGGAGCCATTTGTCTAGTTATTGCACGAGGCCATCCCTAAACAGAATGGGATATACATACCACAGTCATACAACACGTTTGACATGCCATTGACGGGAAAAGGAAAATCAGAAATATTATTGTAATAAATATGTCTGGAAAATAATAACGAACAGGAAATGATTTCTTAGTTTCCTGGTATTCCACGAGCGGTGTGCTGGCTGTACAGCGTCCGTGATCCATATATCATCAAATTAGCAAATGGCGGGGGGTATTCAGCCATGTCATACATATAGTTTATCTGAGAAAGACACATCACACACTACGCCAGATGGAGTTCTAGAACACACCATAGCAATTATTCAGCCATGTCATACATGTAGTTTATCTGAGAAAGACACGTCACACACTACGCCAGTTGGAGTTCTAGAACACACCATAGCAATTATTCAGCCATGTCATACATGTAGTTTATCTGAGAAAGACACATCACACACTACGCCAGATGGAGTTCTAGAACACACCATAGCAATTATTCAGCCATGGCATACATGTAGTTTATCTGAGAAAGACACATCACACACTACGCCAGTTGGAGTTCTAGAACACACCATAGCAATTATTCAGCCATGTCATACATGTAGTTTATCTGAGAAAGACACGTCACACACTACGCCAGTTGGAGTTCTAGAACACACCATAGCAATTATTCAACCATGTCATACATGTAGTTTATCTCAGAAAGACACGTCACACACTACGCCAGTTGGAGTTCTAGAACACACCATAGCAAGTATTCAGCCACGTCATACATGTAGTTTATCTGAGAAAGACACCTCACACACTACGCCAGATGGAGTTCTAGAACACACCATAGCAATTCTCATATGACGAACAGAAAAAAACAGAAGACGATTCTAAATATGCTATTCTATTAAAATTTTCCCTGCACGAAATGCCAGCTCGACCATACATCACTTTACACTGCAGACATTTATATTTAGTATTGATTTCCAAACTTACGTTGCCTTTTAAATTGGCTGTCGTCAGCGCGGCTGCACTTTAGCATATTAATATGGAGGTTGCTGAAGTCCCAGCTGTTTTATACATGCTGTCAATAGCATTGCATGATTGCAAACGGTTGCATTGAAGTTGGTTGCATTCGAGTACATGTTTGAGTGTCAATGATAGTTCATATGTAGCAAGATGTTTATTATATTTATATTATATATCAACACTAGTGTTACCAGATATTATTGCTATTATGTGAACCTATTCAAACCGTCTCCGTGGCCTAGGGGTTAAGGCGTCCGCCTACGGAGCGGGAGGTCGATGGTTCGAATCTCGTCAGTGGTTCGTTCTGATATGGCCGGCTGGTGAGCCGCCAGCTAGTTAAATAATGGGTACCGATTGCCTACCAGCCTGGCATACAAGCATAGGATTCGGGAAGTACTGATGTTCATAAAAAAGGTGTCTCATAAGTCAAATATCTGGCCCTTTAAGTAGGGTGCCACTATAATAAACACACTTGTCATGTCCTTATTAAATGGAATTCGGGATAGCGCTGTGGTACGCGTTCGATTCAGGTGCGACAGGCCCGAAGTTCAAGCCCCGCTCTACCCTTAAGCAAAGCATTTATATTCCACATTGCCTCTTCTCTCTCCCTCGTGGCGATGGATTCCACCAGGAATGAGGTCTGGAGAGTAATTAATATAAGTTGTAGATATAAATGTAATATAAAATTCATTTTACATCCGGGTTCAATTCATCAGGTGTGATATAAAGTAGGCCAAACATGCGTGTTTCGTTGGTTTACGCTTGCTCTTGTTATATATAGATTTTACATAATATAGTATTCGTTTTTTGGAATGAATGTAGATATTATATATGTAATTTCTAATATTAACCATATTCGTATAATATAAAACAATCTTAAGCCAATGAAGCACGCATACTTTGGCTAATTTTTGTGTGTGTTTTACGTTTATTTATCGTCGCTACCGGTTGCCCATATGAGCGACGCCTTCTGAAGAGATTAGTAATTTTAGATTTTGGAGGATAGTGCAATGATACAGACAGAGACCCATTCCAGAGTCTCCTCTGGTTCTTTTACGTGCACGGTGTAAAGTACCGACACGAGACCTCGGTTTAACATCCCATCTGAAAGACTATTAATTTTATTAGGGTCAGACGGGGATCGAACCTGCGATCCCTGGATTACCAGTCCAGCGTGTTACCACTGGGCTACAGATCCGTCTGTATTATGGCTAATTATATATTTTATTGTTCTTGTACCACTGGACATTAGCCTGGGGTCAGGCGTTGATATAACTTGACTGGTCAGTCATATAATAATATATTTTTAACACCGAGATCATTAATTGGGCCGTATTGAGTTTCTGATAATATCAACGTCATTTTGCCAGAAGGAAATTAGTGAAAAATCGACAGACTGGAACCCAGACTAGAAGTAAATTAGTGAAAAATCGACAGACCGGAACCCAGGCTAACTCGACATGTGTATAAATATCCTGTGTAGTTTTGTCTGAAAATACACACAAGGATCTGTAGTCCAGTGGTAACACGCTGGACTGGTAATCCAGGGATCGCAGGTTCGATCCCCCGTCTGACCATATAAAAATTAACAGTCTTTCAGATGGGACGTTAAACCGAGGTCTCGTGTCGGTACTTTACACCGTGCACGTAAAAGAACCAGAGGAGATTCTGGAATGGGTCTCTGTCTGTATCACTGTATCATGCACTATCCTCCAAAATCTAAAATAACTAATCTCTTCAGGAGGCGTCGCTCTAAGTTAGTACACAATGTATTATGTCATGTAAGTTATTGTACCCCATCTAAATTATTAAAGTTCATATTACGTCATCTAAATTAGTACATAGTGTATTATGTCATGTAAGATATTACATCTCATAATACGTCATCTAAATTATTACACCCCATATTACGTCATCTAAATTATTACACCCCATATTACGTCATCTAAATTATTACAGTTCATATTACGTCATCAATATTATCGCACCTCATATTAAATCAACCGAGTAGTTGCTATATAATAGTACACATTATCCAATGTAAGTTACGTCACATAACTTAGTATTACCCGGTTTTAAACCAACTAAACTATTGTTGCCCCACTGGAGCCATTACGAGTGTGCCCTTAGGCAAGGCATTTAAATTCCACGTTGCCTCTTCTCTCTCCCTCGTGGCGATGGATTCCATCAGGAATGAGGTCTCGAGAGTGATTAATATAAGTTGAACTAACTTGTTTCGCAATCGAGCTAATATAAATTTGTATAAACTAAACTATTGTTGAACATCATATAACCGCAACCCCGAATATCATGCTATTGTATGCAAGTTGTTACCCCACCCCCACACACAATATTACCCCCAAAGTGAAGTACTTACCCGTAAATATCAATCCAAACAAGAATGCCAAACAGTGCACAATACATTTATGACTCCAAATGCCCATGCCTGTCCTGTTCTGATGGCACCAAAACGCCTTTTTAAAATAACCATACTGTCATTATCTCCTGTCCACTAGCGTTTAAAATCCCAAACAAAGAATTATTGTGATGCGCCCAGTGTGTTAGAGCATTCTGGGTTCTGGTTCGTCCGTACCATAGATGTTTTCTGAAATGATTGTGAAATTCCCGAATTACTCACAGGTGTTATACTGTTAATAGAACTGATGTAATATTGTTCTTTGGTGATATCACATTATGAGGCACGCGAATATGCATTATCTTAAAACGAAAATCTGTAGGGATCCCAGTAATGTTAACCGTGTATCTTCCTTTGGTGTAATTGGGGCGGTGGCCACATTGTAACCGAGAGGTTGTGGGTTCGAGCCCGGTTAGAACCACGGTCGTAGTGGCCTTAGACAAGACACTTAAATAAATTGCCTCGTCCCGCCTCCCCCTCTCTCTATCCCCCCTCTCTCTCATTCACACACATACATGGCTATGGATTTCACCGGGAATGAGGTCTCGAGATTGTGTACTAATGTTGCACAATCATGTTTCGCAATCGATTTTAATTAAAATTAAATTTGTATAATTTTTAATTTAATAAACCATTAATGACCTTTCAATAATATGGCATGTAAGACGTCCATGTAAAATTATGCTCGATGTAATATATAATAGTCATTTATGATATGACATAGACAATGGTTTCGTAGTTTATCAACCAAATATGACAACCACTTACTGAGTTGCATTACGGCCAGCTAATATTGAACAAATATAATCAAGTCTCTCAGATAAAACGAACAATACCGTTGAAATAGAATATAAGCTTGCGCAATGCGCATTCCTGACTTACTTACCTCACTTTCAGAATGTCTATATTCTACTTTCTCACTAGTTCCTTGATATATTTACGCCTCACTAAAATCCATTGTGATGAATTAAATTTCGAATACATCTGTACAATTTGCAATTAATGACTTACGCTATTCAATCGGGAACATTTCAAATTCAAAATAATCACAATTAAATTTTCCCCGATATTTCTACACTATTCATTTTTACCGCGAGAAAAAACGATGCCACCCAATTGACAGACACTGAACAGGAGCACGCGCTCAGCAGCAGACACCCTCTCGCACGCGCCACGAGCGAACTATCTTCTGCAGCCAATATACACGTCTCTCCCTATACTCTATAGCAAAAAATGTCTATAGACAATTCCACATGCATTTCATAGCAACCGAGATACGCAGACGAATGTTTGATTGTGAATGCATTCTGCACCAAGCATCAAACAAGTGTGAACGATAATCACACTGCCGTGCGTGTCGGTGATGCATACGGAGAGTTCCGATATATCGGAGCAAATGCCGCACAACGAAACATAACGGCGGCACTCTTCCTTGTACGAGATAACTATGTATTTCATTTTATAGTCAATACAGCGCGTGCATTTCAATAACATTTCGCTTCGCGTATGACATTAATTCCGTATTTCAATTGTTGTAAATAATCATGTACATGATAGAAAATAAATATGTTTAAACCAATGAGAGGAGGTAGCAAGGATAGGATAACCATAAGCTGTATAGCTTTCTGTCCAATTCCTTATTTCAATTGTTGTAAATAATCATGTACATGATAGGAAATAAATATGTTTATGCCAAACATACATATATAAATTGACCACATGCATAGTTTGTTTTATGATTCTCCTTTGTTATCAGTGGGAGATAAGACGTTGTGCCAAAACCTGTTTTAATATATTACAGCTGTTAATTAGGTCATTCTAGATGTGATGGTGGGTGATAACTGTTTAAAAAAGAAGATATTTCTGAATAGTGCTTTAGTTCCATTTTCATTTTAAATTGAAATTAGCAACTGTTTCTTGGCTTTAGAATGTGCATATTAAATGGTTGCATTAAAGCGACACTACATCAATGAAAATGCAAATATCTGCAGAATGTAATTATATCGTATAATTTTTCTCAAAAACTGTGTATTTCAACTAATAAACAAACGTCGTGTACACGGTTTGTTTACATAGCAAAATAATGCAAATAGGGTCGACATCCATGCAACGCGATATTGAGGACGATACCATTACACTAAGATAATAGTGAAACACGCTTTTATTTTGACTAAGTGATTGTATCTCATTATACCTGGTGGATACCAACTACATGGATCACCTATATCGTGTTTATTTGATTGGTTTTCTGTTTATATACATATTTCACATATCACGTTGGACCAGTAATACAATGCATGTATCCTGAAAAACACGATACCTGGTACAGTGATATCATTATATGAAATCCTACTTTCAATTTTGAAAGTTTGCAGACCACAAAAACACTGTTTATTGATTCAATGTTAGTGTTCGAAAGTATTCGGAAGAATTTGTAGTAGCCATGCATTTATACGTGAAAAATGCATTGTATTTGCTTTTTGCGATGTAATGTCGCTTTAACTAATAGTAAGCTGTGATGATGTTAACAATGTGATACGCTATATGTTGTATCATATGTCACTTGTAATTCTACGCATACTGACTATATATGTACGATTAGTATGTTTACTTTTGTGTGTGAATGAATGCCACCCAGGTAGAACCACCGACCTTCCACAAGTTAGCTAGATAGCTTTCTTACATATAATAATTCGGCATCCCATTGAAATTCGAACCTACAGGGATGAGGGACAAGTGCTTTGCAGTACATGACAATAACCACCATACAATTCATCACAGTATTTGCAACACAAAACAAAAGTTGCTAATCCTCTTGTTTGTCCGACCTACGAATGAAAACAACATTACAATTACATCACAGTAACCGGAATATAAACTTAAGAGACCGCTTTTTCTTTCAGATGGGACTTTAAACTGAGGTCTCGTGTCGGTGCTTTACACCGTGCACAGAACAAGAGGAGACTCTGGAATTGCTCTCTGTCTGTATCATTGCACTATCCTCCAAAAATCTAAAATGACTAATCTCGTCAGGTGGGGTCGCTCATATGGGCAACCGGTAGCGACGATAAATAAACATAACACACACTTTATTGTTTCAGTTTATTTCAGTGAAAAACATTAGTCAGTTATTGTCCCTGAATACTGCTAAAACATATTGGTCCTCTAAATGTGTTTCCTCTGTTTTTATCGTTGTTTCCTTTGCACCACATGCTATACATTTTTCATCCGTCTTCTCATCTTATATTTATTTAATTATTAAATATCGACAGATATCCTTCAACATATCCATATGATATACTATAAAAATGGTTATCTATTAATTAACATGCTTTTCATAAAATTACATTTTACATCACGTGACTGCACCATCTGGTTAGGGAGCAACTTTGAAAAGAAAGGATTCCAACTGAAAGGACCAATATATGTACTGGGATAAATCGGACTTTATCGGTCAAGGGAGGTAATAGAAACACCAGTAATGGCTCTCATTAACATTATATTTCAGATAGACGATATAAGGCAAATTAACGTGAATTTTGAATTAAAAATGAGCGCCTATGTTTCTGTTCCGAATAGGATATAATTTAAGTAAATGTATTTATAATATCAACACAAACATGACAGTCAACATGTAGGTTGAATATACTTTAGTTTCTCAACAGATAAGAAATAACCGGTTCACAATAGTTCCTTAACTGATTTCATTCTCAATCTACAAACAGGTTGTCCGATTAGCGCAGTGGTTAGCGGGCTCGCTTCTCACCAATGCAACCGGGTTCGATCCTCGGACCGGGACGAATGTGATATGGTACGGTGGTCGCCAGATCGGACATGTGGTTTTCTTCGGGTACTCCGGTTTCCTCCCACACATCATAAGCGCCCCTAAATGTCATAACACCGCTACACGTCATACAACAACGAGAGACCACGCTGGCTTTTCTATTACCTCCCTTTGCAGATAAAGTCCGATTTATCCCTAAATGCATAGCGGTCCTATCAGTTGGAATACTTTGTTTTTACCGTTGTTCCCTAACCAGATGTTGCGTTATGAATAAATGTGAGCTTATCCAAATCATGTTCGTTAAATGATAAAAAAAAGTTAACAGACTTTTTATCCATTGTATATACTGTAGGATATATGTCGAGATATAGTAACACACTAATTATAATATGAGAAAGTGAAAGAAAATTGATAGCATGTTGTGCAAAGGAAACAACGATAAAGACAGAGGAAATACATTAAGAGAACCTACATACTGTTATGGAGTATTCAGGGGCAGTAACTGACCGATATCTCTCATTACATAGGTTGTCATCCGCGCCAACGAACGTGATTAATATAAGTTATTGAGGATTGATTCGCAATCGTCGTAAGCTAAATAAAGTTTATATTTATACAATTATGTATTGTCAACAATTGTCCATAACACGGTAGTAAAAGAATATTTTGCATACATGCATATATCATTGAAGGTTCTCATTCCGCGAGTGTCCTAATTCCGGTACTATTAATTTTGTTTACATCTCGTATACGCGAGATTTTTGGTGCAAGAGTAAAATGAGACAAAAACAGGTAAACATGTGTGAAACATGCCATGGAGCTAAAATAATACCTTTTATACTATTATACCTTCCGTCTGCTCTGAAACAAGGCTTTCATTGACAGATCTAATTCGGAAATTGACTTTTTCTATAAGGCCATGCCTAATTTATTTATTTTGTTTTCAGTTCTATCCCTTATAATATGTTTAGTTGTTTAGGCTAATCCTAGGCAGATGAGGAGAAAGAACAGACACTAAAGATATTTACGAGTGTGTATCTCTAATATTTGCAAAGTGGGGATGGTGTGATAGCGTTAATATGGGAAAACTCTGTAACCACTGGGTGCATTTGACATGTACCACAGTCAGACGAGGAGACATATTCCTGTGTCCTTGCTGTGGCACAAGAGAATAGTAGAATGAAACAGTTACACAAAACAACAGTTAATAATTTAGTGTTTTAACAGTTATTAGTGTTAACGAAGTTAAAAATAGATTTTGGAATTTTATCTTATATTTGAACTGTTTGAACAAAACCACAGCATTAATTAAGAGTGCCTAATTCACTGTTACCAAAGAGTTCTTGGAAATGGGTAACATAGAAAAGTACGGACAAATTTACAGTAGTTCAGAACAAATCGTGATTACTCTTTGGAAACGAGTGCATTTGTGTTGAAATGTGATGAAGAATGTTGGAAAAGGATTTGTTGACTAAGATATGTATAAGTCTTTGTATATTTTACAAACTAGTATGCACATTTTAATTATTGTTTCGTATCCTATCAAGGCTATACGGTTTTTTGTAATGCACATTTCGTTCTGATATACATGTTCAATGCAATCCATAGCTTGTTTTTGAATAAGTTAATAGCATGGTGACGCAGAGGCGGATTTGCAAATGTTCATGACTACCAATCCGAAGGTGGTTGGTTTATTGCACCACCAGAGCAATACGTTTATACAAATTTATTTTAGCTCGATTGCGAAACAAGTTCATACAACTTATATTAATCACTCTCCAGACCTCATTCCTAATTGAATTCTTCGCCACGAGGGAGAGAGGGGGCAACGTGGAATTTAAATGCCTTGCCTAAGAGCACAATCGTAAAGGCTTCAGCGGGGCTCGAACTCCTGACCTTTCGCACCTGAAGCGAATGCTCATCCGCTGCGCTATCACGACTTCCACAAGAGCAATAAAGACAATAAACCCCTTGTTCCCGGTACAATGCTATACATTTAGCAGGCACGCATTCGAAACAGAGGACATAGACACTAGTAGAGTATTGAACCCGGGTTGTTATCCTCTCTCTTCCGATATTAATTGCTTAGAGATATGAATGCGAATTTAAGGATATCCAAGCGTCTTAGTCAATTAATTAGCCAGATTAGTTACGAAATATGCGCACGGTGATTAGTAATTATTTATTCTCCATTGCTCAATGAATTAGTGTCCGCCCTAAGCTCTGCTCGAATAATGGTTGCGTCCATACGCAGAAAAACCGCTAAGTTCGTAATGAGGTCTTATCTTCACAGGAGATCAATTAGGTATAATTCATGATTTTCATATTCATTCTTGTCACATGTATCATATTCATTCTTGTCACATGTATCATATTCATTCTTGTCACATGTATCATATTCATTCTTGTCACATGTATCATATTCATTCTTGTCACATGAATCATTATGATCACAACTAAAAAAAAAAAAAAAATTTTGCTTGCTTGTTTGGTTTTTACGTTTATTTATCGTCGCTACCGGTTACCCATATGAGCGACGCCTCCTGAAGAGATTAGTCATTTTAGATGTTTGTAGGATAGTACAATGATACAGACAGAGACCCATTACAGAGTCTCCTCTGGTTCGTTTACTTGTACGGAGTAAAGCACCGACACGAGACCTCGGTTTAACGTCCCATCTGAAAGACTGTTAATTTTATTAGGGTCAGACAGGGGATCGAACCTGCGATTCCTGGATTACCAGTCCAGCGTGTTATCACTGGACTACAGATCCGTTTGCGTGCTTGTTGTGCCTCATGGGACATATTGACCGACCACATTTGTAAAAGTTTCTATTCATCATATAATTGTCATACACCATACATGCCTTTAATACGCTTGGCAGTTAGAATGTTACAACTTTACAGGTTTGTATTTTTATTATATTTAAAGTGACTTATAGACCCACTGGGTGGGGTGCTATTTTTCTTGTTATTTATGTACTTGTTCTATATTACGTATATGCACATGTCACTATAATAAACAATTACTTACTTACTTACACTGGAATATCTCCTTCGTGGCAATGGTTTCCTTCATGGATTATGTATCCACGGTAATTGAACTAGTGTTCGAACATATTGTTTGACAATCGAGCTAATAATGTGCTGGCGTCTGTAAAACTATGTTTGTTTATGGAGTTTTAGGTCGCACCAGCAGCTTATGTTATGCTGTGACTCTCAAGCTAGTATGTGTGTAGGAATACCCCGGGTTGCCCTCCAAGCAGTATCGCAGGTACGAATGAGCACCCAGGCACAACCACCGACCTATCGCAAGTCAGCTGAATAGCTTACTCACATTAAATAATTCGACAACCTAGAATGTGAGGGAAATTTATTTGAAGTCAACCACATTAGCAACTTGGCCATGGAGGCCCATGTAAATATATGAATATACTTCAATAAGCATGTAATAATACAGTGGAAGTCGTGATAGCGCAGTGGTAGCGCGTTCGCTTCAGGTGCGAAAGGTCTGGAGTTCGAGCCCTGCTGGATCCGTTACGATTGTGCCCTTAGGCAAGGCATTTAAATTCCATGTTGCCTCTTCTCTCTCTCCCTCGTAGAGATGGATTCCATCAGGAATGAGGTCTCGAGAGTGATTAATATAAGTTATAAGAACTTGTTTCGTAATCGAGCTAAACTAAATTTGTATAAACTAAGCTTGTTTTCGAAGAAAACATGAATAAATCTGCGGTATACGAGTGTTATTGTGTGTTATAATGTATTCTAGTATGTTGGCTAATATATGCCATGGTGTGTTGTCCTGTTCACTGGGAGGTGAAACAATTGGTATGGCGTATTGGCGGGACGTTGACAGGGGAATCGATATTTTAGGCGCATGCTAGACATTTTCTTACCTCCAGAACTTCAAACCAATAAATAATAAATAAGGCTGTCGTTCTTCGACCTACAGTTTGTCTACAGCTAGACGTGCTACTGAGTCTTCATAGCATTTGACATTTCAAAATTCAGTCACAATTTGGGTGAAACCTCATTCAGTATTTGGGAGAAGCCTTAGTCACTATTTGGGAGAAAACTCAAGTTACAATTTGGGAGAAGCCTCAGTCACTATTGGGAGAAAACTCAAGTTACAATTTGGGAGAAAACCCAGTCACTATGTGGGAAAAACCTCAGTCACTATTTGGGAGAAAACTTAAATTACAACAAGAAAACGCAGTCCCACATAGTTCGCCGGAGGCGAGGGTAAATAAACTCAATCATCATCATCATCATCAAAACTCAGTCACTATGTGGGAAAAACTCTATTTGAGAGATACATAATGTAGTGCACTCGAATCCACCGAGTCAATCCATGAGTGTGTTAATACACTTACGTTGTATACTCATGACATGGAATGTTCATGACAAGGTCTTCATTATAAACCCCTTTCAAGTGTAAACTAAGATACATTAATTAATAGGCTTACGCCATTACGTTAATTCGATCAGGTGCATGCGATAACTCAAACCCCAGTATAATTGTCATAAAAAGCAACAATGAAATAATCGTTGGCAAGAATTGCCTACATTGATTAGTCGCTTCTCAGGTTCGTCTGAGATACGTATTTATTGTTATTTTATTGAAGTTTTTACATACAGGTAAATTTGGGGGATTCGGGTATATCAGATGAATTCAAAATTAGTAACATTTGTATACAATACTCACCAGAGTCACTCTTACTTGTAGTCCCCCTTTGTGCAAATACTTCTGAAGCTAATGTGTACACAGCCAAAGCTGGGGTTCCAGTAAGAGACATACCGAGGTATAATTAATAACAATTAATGCGCGGCTGTCTAACGGAACATGTGTCGTCATCTAAGGGGAACTAATTAAGACTAAACCACAATTGTTACGGCTCACAACTAAAACTGATTCAGGTCGAACCTATCAGTCATAGCAAGAAATGATGTCACAGCAAGATATATTAAGTGTTGCAATTAAATACGGTATTGGGGTGCACCGTTTCTTTATATAGGACGTAATTCATTCATGTTTCGTAATGTACACAGACACGTGTCAACATATACTGCTTTACTGATAGACGAATCGAATAAGTGTATATCTGATATATGCTATTTCTGTATCACTGAGGCTGTCTGATTAGCGCAGTGGTTAGCGCGCTCGCTTCTCACCAATGCAACCCGGGTTCGATCCTCGGACCGGGAAGTATGTGAGATGGTACGGTGGTCGTAAGATCGGACTTGTTGGTTTTCTCCGGGTACTCAGGTTTCCTCCCATACGAAAGACCACATCTACGCTTTCATCCGTGCTAACGAGAGTGATTAATATAAGTTGTTAGAACTTGCTTCGCAATCGAAAAAGTCCCATCTGAGAGACTGTTAATCTTATTAGGGTCAGACGGGGGGATCGAACCTGCGATCCCTGGCTTACGAGTCCAACGTGTTAACCACTGGAGTACAGATCTCTCATATAATGCACACATATTTATATGTATATGATCGTAGTTAGATAGTTTTATTCTGGTAAAATAGAATATATGTCATAAAACAAATACAAAATCAATGTCAACATAGTACATGTGAGCATTAACGTGCAGAGTAGATGACCTATAGTCAATACCAAGGATAACACAAAAAGAGAGCAATACAGCTCTCTTATTTCCATTCTGGTCCTTAGAATTAATCATATGACATCGGAAAAGTAAATTTAGTCAATCAAATTATTGCACATAGTGAATTACAGTAACATAGCACATGATTGCATGAATATTTATATAATATCACAGGGAATTGTCTGACATTGAACAGGTATTTACTAAAACTCAATACATTGGAAATAAAACATTAAATGAAATAAAAATAATGACCAGATAAAAGGGCTAGATTGATACTGATTGCATAAAATGTTATGAAATAAAATGGTATGCCATTTGCATGTCTACTTCCCTCTGATGGATGGGTTTCGCGCTGTATTGTGTATTGCGTAGTATACACCAGATGTACCTTTCAGCAATTATACTTGCTATTAAGAACTAATGTTCTATTTATGATGACAACCCAGCGAAACTGTGGTGCTCCTAATAATAAATTATCTCTTAAATGATGAAAAACGTGCTATTAAAAAACTGTTGAATCAGAGACATGGCTCCGAGGTTATAAAACTGTGTAAAACTGTGTAAAACTCAGACTCAATCAATCAAATTACTTGAGCTTGAGTTTGAGATATGAGAATAGTTTTATAGCCTCGGGCAATGGAGTTCACCAACATTAAAACGGGGCTCATGTGTCAAATGTAAAAAAAAATTTCAGTCAAGTTTATTAAATAGAATATTGATGTCCATGTTTATAAAATCCGTACCTACATGTTTTCCATTTTCGGGTTTTTGATGAAAATTACGCCGCTTTGTACCGTGCACCTACCATGACAATACCGGACCTTCTATCCAATCAGAAAAGAAAGTGGAAGTTGTGATAGCGCAGTGGATGCGCGTTCGCTTCAGGTGCGAAAGGTCCGGAGTTCGAGCCTCGCTGGAGCCGTTACGGTTGTGTCCTTAGGCAAGGCATTTAAATTCCATATAGCCTCTTCTCTCTCCTTCATGGCGATGGATTCCATCAGGAATGAGGTCTCGAGAGTGATTAATATAAGTTGTAAGAACCTGTTTCGCAATCGAGCTAAAATAAATGTGTATAAGCTAAATGGAAGAAAAAGGGATGTGATGGAATGTCGAGTCTCCAATGGTTTAAACAAAGGAAACGTGCATAGCCGTACCGTAAAACCATGGTCTATTTGTAACAGCAATACCCTTACCGTATATAGATACGCATTTCTTTCATATTTTCGCCGCCATTAATTGAAATGCCGGGTTTTGTGTGTGCAATCTTCGAGGAATAAAGGATGCTGTGTTCTATGGTACGTTAATTGTTATAAGCACTATACACTATGATTTTAAGCACGTATGCGTGTTGCAATGTCTGAAATAAATATAGCCCATTTTGGCCTTTTGGTTTATTTGTAAAAAGCAAAATCATTGTATACAATTATCCACAGCCTCTGCAGCCGAATTATTTGAGCGGTCATTTTCAATTTTTCATTGCAATACACTTACCTCAGAATTGACTTGGAAATATGTTTCAAATATTGATTCCTGTGTTCCAGGATCTATAGTTTACATCTATATGAAATGTATAAGACAAATATGGACTATTCTTGGCAAAAGTATGGAATAGTATATTGTCAATGAATATGTACATTCAGAAACAGTTTCAAGGCACAATCTAAAGTACGATGACAACCTCTTTTTATTCAGTATGAAATCATTTACATGTTGTCATATATGTTGCTCATGTGGAACATACATATCGAACTGTGTCTGTGCTCAAGCAGGATTAAAACTGCAAATGAACATATTTTTATTTAATTATTACCTATATTTTAATTTGTTATAATTTTAGATCCGAATATTTTATAGCATATTTAGAATCGATTGTAATTGTGTTTGCTATTTTGTCTTGTTTTATCTCATTGTATGTGGACGTTTTTATCAATATTTGTGATATTTAAGCTGTAAAGCGCTTTTGAACGTTTTATTTTTAGATGAAAAGAGCGCTATATAAGTTTGGTATATAATAATAATAATAAATAATATCTTGCATTCGTCTGTCTGTCTGTCTGTCTGTCTGTCTGTCTGTCTGTCTGTCTGTCTGTCTGTCTGTCTGTCTGTCTGTCTGTCTGTCTGTCTGTCTGTCTGTCTGTCTGTCTGTCTGTCTGTCTGTCTGTCTGTCTGTCTGTCTGTCTGTCTGTCTGTCTGTCTGTCTGTCTGTCTGTCTGTCTGTCTGTCTGTCTGTCTGTTGTCTGTCTGTCTGTCTGTCTGTCTGTCTGTCTGTCTGTCTGTCTGTCTGTCTGTCTGTCTGTCTGTCTGTCTGTCTGTCTGTCTGTCTGTCTGTCTGTCTGTCTGTCTGTCTGTCTGTCTGTCTGTCTGTCTGTATGTCGGTCGGTCTGTCTGTCGGTCTGTCTGTCTGTCTGTCTGTCTGTCTGTCTGTCTGTCTGTCTGTATGTCTGTCTGCTGTCTGTCTGTCTGTCTGTCTGTCTGTCTGTCTGTCTGTCTGTCTGTCTGTCTGTCTGTCTGTCTGTCTGTCTGTCTGTCTGTCTGTCTGTCTGTCTGTCTGTCTGTCTGTCTGTCTGTCCTGTCTGTCACCTGCCACATGTCACCTGTCATGGCATTCATTTCTGTCTAGCCTCGCTCGCCGACACGCCCACTTGCCTGCCCAAATGTCATCCCGCCCAGCCAAGCAACACAATGTTCGATAATTGCTTAAAATAGGCACATAATTAATACTTCTTAGAATGTTACATTGTACAGACAGTGTTATCATTGTTGTGTATGCAAGGTGGCCTCCCTCAATGAGGCATTTATCAAACATATGTTTTAATAGTATAAATACATTTACTCGGATAATGAAATCGGGAAATGAACACATTGTAAAGCACTAAGTGCATTGTTAATGTGTTCTTTGGAATTTGTTTTAGACAAAACAACATAAAACGCGCTTCAGTTGCACATGTTCACATACAGTTTGCTATACAGGTATCATAGTGTGAAGCTCAATTGTGTTACAACAATTTCAGCGCATGCGCACTGCATCTAGCACGTCCAACAGATGGGTTGGTACTAAAACAGTATACTGTACTGTATTGTATATAGACTGCCGAAAACGGACATATTCACGTTATAAATACGGATATCGTTGGACTGTGCCGATTAGTCCAGTGGTAACACGCTGGATTGGTAATCCAGAGATCGCAGGTTCGATCCCCAGTTTGACCCTAATAGAATTAACAGTCTTTCAGATGGGACTTTAAACCGAGGTCTCGTGTCGGTGCTGTACATCGTGCACGTAAATGAACCAGATGAGACTCTGGAATGGGTCTCTGTCTGTATCATTGCACTATCCTCCAAAAATCTAAAATGAATAATCTCTTCAGGTGTCATCGCTCATATGGGCAACCGGTAGCGACAATAAATAAACGTAAAACACACACCGTGCCGATTGGTAACACAGACGCTTGGTGTCTGGATAAATGTGTTCTGGTTCAAAACCACAACACTAAAAAACATGATTAGGTCAGTTCAAGCTAGGTTAAAAATGGTACCCCGTCACTATCAAGGCTATATACTGTATTGCATGTGCATGGAATGGCCTAACACACATTGTAGGTATCGTGCCAAGCTTAGAATCAGAATGTTGTTAAACAATTTTTTTAAATTTTTGTGGTTTTGAACACGAAAACATTTGTCCAGACATCAATCATTTGTGATTCATTAGCCTGTGTTCCAGTCTGACGATTTTCACGTTTTTATCTCTGGCAAAATGAAGTTAATATGATCAGATCTCAACACGTAATACGGCTTAATTAATGATCTCGGTGTTAAAACTATATTTATATGACTGAACATTATAGTAACGCCTGTTTCCAGGCTACCGATTGATTGTATGTGAATTACCTTGATATTAGTTTTTGAAAGTTCATATGGTGTCAAGCCATTCACTATCAGAAGCACTGTTAAATTAGCCACGCCACCGGTGTATTGAAATATGCACACCACTTACAGAGTAACATCGCGTGCCTGATTGCTAATGGTTGTAAAACAACAAATAAATTGCCTATTAAATACATAGTAAATAGTAAGAAAATACAGTCTGTTCATTTATAGTTCCAATCTTTCATTTCTTCTGATACCACATCCACTTTGAAGAGGTATTCAAATCAGCCTGAAACACACCAAGAATATTTCAAATTTAATGTTTGAAATAGCCAGTGCTCACCTGTGAATAACGTCACTGTGTTTACACACTGTATTCCTCCGCCAAATAATACAGTATACCAACATTCAGTTTGCAATGGCCTGAATTCTTCTACCACATCAGTTTTACACATCAACTAGTCTGAAGTATTTGCAAGTCGCATCATTTCTAAAAAAACCCATAAAAACTATACACTGCCTGTCATGATAAATGCATGTTTACCAAAAGGATACATGAACTATATCAGTTATTGGGACTACATTCGTTGCGGATGCACTTCTGCCTATTTACGTATATACAACTTAATACGATAAGCCCGCTACATTTGGCGAAAGCTATGAAATTTCGCGACTCATTTCCACTCTGTCGTTGCAACTTTTCAAATCTGGTCAGGTATAGCGTATTCGTAATGTGGGTGTTGTTCGTTGAAGAATAATGAACGTAACCATGTTATCTCGGACGACAGTTGATTATATTATTCTTTGAATCCATTATTATTACAGTAATGCATCCAGCATACACATCCCACTGAATTTCTGCCATTGTAGGAATATCAAGATGTGTGTGGAGGAAAAAGTTTGATGAAAAACACATAATTATCACCTAACAATGTGTCGGTGAGTGTGTTGTGTTTTTACGTATATTTATCGTCGCTACCGGTTGCCCATATGAGCGACGCCTCCTGAAGAGATAAGTTATTTTAGATTTTGGAGGATAGTGCATGATACAGACCCATTCCATAATCTCTTCTGGTTCTTTTACGTGCATGTTGTAAAGCACCGACTGGGGATCGAACCTGCGATCCCTGGATTACCAGTCCAGCGTGTTACCACTGTACTACATAGCCGTCTGTTTCGCTGAGACATACACAGTTATATATATACAAATCTGTTACTGACACTTTGTTTTTGACAATTTACTTTATTATAGTGTCATATATCAATATGCATATTTAAGTCATATTATAAGAAGCTTAAAACATAATTTATCAATATCCGGCCTTAATCTAAAATAACTAATCTCTTCAGGAGGCGTCGCTCATATGGGCAACCGGTAGCGACGATAAATAAACGTAAAACACACAATATCCTGCCGTAATCCACATATCACACGTTTAACACATATTAAAACACAATTATAATTGTTTAAAATTCAATTCTAAAATAAAAGTATTTACAGAATGGATAGCCTTAACACTTAAACATTGCAATTTGTTGGTCAAATGTTCGAGTTAAAATATAGCGTCATTCCAATAAAATAGATTTCTTGGAAATGCATATTCACATTAACATAATGCGTTTCTTCTTTTATACATAATGCATAATGTGGTGCCGAGTTTAAACTGTATGTCTTTTGTTTGCATTAAATATGAAAGTTTATCCAAGGATGACATATATATGTATAAACTCGTTATTTATCAATGTGACAAGAGTACATGCGTCTCTTTGTATGTTGTGTATACGTCATCACTTGTTGCGTATACGTCACCACTACCGAGCTCTTTGCTTTTTTTTTGGTATACGCGTCACTATATAGCCTATTGGTAATAGCTTTATAAATAGCGATCTCGTACCATTCTATAAATATAGACTACGAACCGATCCATAAATAACCAACGCTTCTATATAAATATAGTCCTATTAGAACGGTCTTAGTACTCAAGCGGCTTCAACGAATATACGGGTAAGTTCATTATAGTATTCGATCTAGGCGTAAGTTTTTATCCAGTAAGAAATCCTAATTATACTCTATATACAAACTTAACCTATGTACGAAAATGAATAATATATATCGTTACGTATACTTCCATAAAAACGCGATAAATTATTAATAATCCGTAATGTACGTTTTACAGGGCGATGGATTCCATCAGGAATGAGATATACGGAGCGATAAGTCGTAACAACTTGTTTCGCGATCTAGCAATTTTGTAATAAAATAATATTATCCATTCTATATGAGACGCCGGACGCAACGATTAATATAAATGTTCAAATTATAAAACCCGTCTGCGCGAACGTATGGCTGGTGGCAATAGAGGTTAGTCATATAAATAACGCGTATATATCCGAATAAATCATATCGGTTAGTATGACGCATACTATCTCGTCTGCTCGATACAACGGAATGAATGGGATATCCTGTCCGCTAGCATGTTTCTATGTTGACCCTAAATAACCTTATCCGGGAATGCGAGAAAAATCACCATCGCAGTAGGAACGCGACATGACATCGTAGTAATTAATACGTTTACATACAGAGGTTGCTCTCACATGACAACTGAAGCGTTCCAAATTGAACAGGACGTAAACAACTATAACTTAATCATCGGCTAATTGGTCTTAACGATTAATATAAATGTCCGAATAGTCGTTGTTCCATGCCCGTCTTCAAGACACGGAGCACAGCTACAAACGCACGATACATCTCAGTTTAGGCAACTCACCCAACAACATCAGTACAGAAAATGAACGCCGTTTGCACCAGTATTTACTACAAAATCCCTCATTAGTGTCATGGAAGGCCATAGAAATACGTAAACATAGAGAACACAGCATGGAACCATAAATCCTATCATTTAGTATGACACACGTTAATTATCTGCTCAAGACAAATTTCTCTGGGCTACAACATAACGGTTTATCCGATAAGTCCGGAGCGCGTACATAACTTAATCCTCGGCTAATTGGTCTTAATTGATACGGAGATATCCCAACGATGTTGAAGACAGGGCTTGCTTCTGAATCATCACAACTACGCTATCTCATAAAACAAGAACCGGCTGTGATGATTCATTAATGGACACTATTTTAACACCCAAACAAGATTGTCTTCAAGACTTATCTACAAATAATTAAAATCGCTTTCGTTCGCTAAATGTATGCGTACTTGGCGTGGGCAATTCTTATAATCACTGACTACCTGTCTCTCTGTCTCTCTGTCTCTCTGTATGTCTGTCTGTCTGTCTGTACGTCTGTCCGCCCGTCTGTATGTCTGTCTGTCCGCCTGCCTGCCTGCCTGCCTGCCCGTCAGGGCTGTGTTCTGAAACAGTTCGTCAACTTACGATTTTTAATATTGAGTTCCTGTTTACACCTTATGTTTCTTTTCGGTAAGATGTACTCTCGGGATCCGATATTATAGTTAATTCAATGTTCAATTTTGTTATGCGACGCTGGAAATTCTTGTCACAATGTTACATATATGTTATATTGTTTATCGTGTTCTTTGTTTTTGTAATTACATGTATATATTTTAATTACATGATATCACAATGTTTGTTCCTATTCGGTAATAGTTGTAATATTGTAAATGTATATGTATTATACATGTATGTGATAGCTCTCCTATAATGGAGGATAATAAAGAATCTATCTATTAATGGACAATATTTTATTAACATCCAAACAAGATTGTCATTAAGACGTATCTGCAAATAATTAAAATCGCTTTCGTTCGATAAATGTATGCTTACTTGCCGTGGGGAATTATTGTAATCACTCAAATATTATATATTATTTGTAGTCTCATAATACTTAATTAAATAAAGGGAGGTAATATTCATTAATATTATTTTCAATATTTCCTAAATGCTTCTAAATTATTATTAATTTAATAGCATATGATAGTAATGTAATTAAGATTAAGACGATAAATAATCTATATATTTAATAGCATATGATAGTAATGTAATTAAGATTAAGACGATAAATACTCTATATATATATATATATATATATATATATATATATATATAATAATAATGTCTAATATATAAAAACGATTCGATAATATCATTCAATCCTTATAAATAATTTGTAACCACTGTGTTATAATAAACGGACCGATCTGTATCCCAGTGGTAAAACGATGGACCTGTAATCCAGGGATCGCAGTGTCGACCCCACCCAGTCTGACCCTAATAAAATTAACGGTCTTTCAGATGGGACCGAGGTCTCGTGTAGGTGAACGTAAAAGAACCACAGGAGCCTCTGGAATGGGCCTCAGTATGTATCATCGCACTATCCTCTAAAATGACTAATCTCTTCAGGAGGCGTCCTTCGTACGGCCACCCGGTAGCGGCGATAAATAAACGTAAAACACACAGAAACTATCGACGAAATATTCAACTCAGTGGTTTGTGTGTGCGCGCGTGCGCGGGTGCGTGTGGGTGTGGGTGGGCGCGTGCGTGAGTGTGTGATAAGAATATAATATTTGTCAAGTTACTGATTCCCTCTAAAAATATTTTTTTTTAAATTGTATTTTAATTTTAAACTAGTATATGGGGTAGGCCGAAATGATAAATGTTCTTGAACCTTTGAGAGTGTATATTACTCTGACGCAATATGCATTTAGACCTGAACGGCCTAAATAACCAACGTTATATTCAAACCATTTTTCAGTAATTATTCTACCATTGGTTAGATAAGTTGTATTGTCAGGAAAATGCATACACATGTATATAGTCTCTAAACAAACAGACCTATCAAGAAATAATGATGTTTCATGTATATTTCCGTGAATATGTTTTATGAATACATGTTCACTTATATCAGTGTATGAAGAAAACATGGTGAGTTTTGAAATCTTTCAGAGAGCTACACATTATATATGTAGCCCCTGTAATTAATTAGTGTCACATATACATATTTTGAATATTGGATGATATCTAATTAACATATCCCGCAGCTTCCAAAACAAATCATGGACTCACTATCTGTAGAACATCATTCACGTAATATTTTATGTCTCAAATAATCTTAAGAATCTATCTAGGAATTAAAGACAAATTTCTAATCACCATGGTACCAATTCTGACGCAGTTAATTATAAATATCGCGTGCCTTTAAATAGCCCGTGAACGAATCATACATTCAGTTTAGAATATTTATCCAACCTCTTCAACACGAAACATGTTTTTTATAGAACAATTGGCTTCAGCAGTTCAACC
>CM026387.1:12534042-12541694 GCA_014843695.1 Archivesica marissinica
ATAGTATACAGTAATGAATAGCATTATATGATAAAGTTAACAACACATAAAAACAGAGGAAACCAATTAATAGAATCAATCTACTTTTAGAAGTATTCAGGAACTAATCAGTTTTAATTGAAGACTTTCCAAGACATCTGCTGGGTTGAATAGCCAGTTCAATTTCAGAGCTGTCCTCCGAAATACTATGCATGGAAATATGAGATAGATGAAATCCTCGTTGCTGGGTTGTTGTCATTTCAATGTCCAATGGTCTTTTTCCCCCTATCCGTTTGCATATACAGATGATAATTAAAATGATGATGATGATGAATGCTATAATGTTGATGATGATGGATGATAGCAAGCCATGATCTAAAGACAAAAGAATAAACAAATATAATAAATGATTTATAGGTGTTTGTGTACATAGATTGTTAAAGCTGTGTAAGTACGGTAACGCAGTGGATGCTCCAGGAGCAAAAGGTCCGGAGTTCGAATCCCTCTATTCATTTTTTTTTTATACCATATTTATAAGCTAATATCAAAATTACAAATAAAGCTACAATTAATAGCAATCTTAACATATCATTAATAATCTTGTAAGCACTATTTACATTATCAGAAGTACCAGGTGAAAGAGCTTGTCTAGTGTATAAGGTGAACGTTTGCACTATATGAGTATTGCTATACATACTAATGGAACTAGGTGCAGTAGTGTCCGGAGAGGTTATGAGGGTTTCTCGTGAAGATCTAGTAGTTACATTATTGATGTCAGATTTCTCTGCAGTTGTTGTTGTCTTAGTAGATGTGGGTGTCATGGGTGCTGATGTCATGGGTGTCGATGTCGTGGGTGTCGAGGCTGTGGGTGCGTTGGATGCGATGGTATGATCGGTAGTATGATCTTCACATATCTTCTGAAAATAAATAAAGAAAACCATTGCAATATTTTAATATGTTGTATACAACTTTATTTTAATTGATTGCGAAACATGTTATTACAATTTATATTAATCATTCTTGAGAGTCATTTCTGATAGAATCCATCATCATTTCTGATAGAATCCATCGCCACCAGAGAGTGACCAGATACTGAGGAATTTAATATGTATTAAGAGCACAATCCTAACAACTACAAATGGATGCAAACTACAACCATTTCCTCAGATGTAATCTTCAAACCTTTTCCCGTCTAAGACAGTAAGAGTGTAATCCTCCATGATACAACTGGATTCAAATTCCAAACCATTCTAATAGAGCGTTTACCTAGGGGTAAATACGTCAGACGGTTGTGGGTTCGAACCTCTGTTAGGATTTGATTATTTTATTCACATTGCTTCATTTCATAAAATCACCTTCTGTTATGACACATTATTAGCAACATTCAATGATTTTATTAACAGCTATAATACATGTAAAACTATACATTTTCTGGTAGATCTCATCAAACCATTTGCAAAAAAAAATATATATAGTTTAACTTTGTTACACCATAAATTTTGAAATGAATGGACTTGTAAATGATGAAAAATTGCAGTTGGAAAAGACTTGATTTTCAATTTCTTAATAAAGTTAACCCGAGCTTATTTTCTTCTATAAACATTTCTCATCTGTTCTGTAACAATTTTATGCACACCGTACTTACAAAGCTCTTATAAATTAATATATTTTTAATATACCGACTCGTAACTGAGTACGAATGAACGGTGTACGGTAAACGAGTACGAATGAAAGGTGTACGAACAGCCATTTTGATTTTAGAAATTTGCAAATACATGCTAATTAATCTTCAGACAGCGTAAATTTATATTTGCATTTTATTCCAAAACACAATACCGTATCTATTTATACCTCAATCGAGCTTGAGAGAAGGGCACACTTTGAATTATTTTTAGACCCTAAGTTCGCTTACTTCCCTTGTCCTGTGAGACTTTTGTCATGTCACTCTGCCGCGAGCCAAATAACTAGGATATACCTCAAATTACATTCTTTGAAGTACCCAGAATGAAAAGAATACTGATATATCTATCATAAAATACCAATTTCATTAGCGTATATGGCCGTTTTGGACAAATTTATGATATTTGAAATTTTCACTTTCGGTTTTGAACTGTAAATATATACTGAATAGCCAAATGTCCATATGCCCTATTTGGTCATATCTCCTCCCACTTATGCAAATATTTCAATCGGAAAGCCTTTGCTCTGTTCATGCAAGACCGTAATACAGAGGACATATTTTATCGGAACACCGATTGCGCAATAATGCGCAGTAAAGATGCCTGATGGTTGCTATCATTATGTTGTCATCGGGACTACATAGACAAACGTAACACAAGTGCCTATAGTTTGAGTGTTATAATTTAAAATGGTAATACATTAAACGAAAGAGAGAAAAAACACAACTTACAGGGCAGGTAACTAGTGGTTGATCTCCGATGACGATGCTAACACACCCAGCATTACCGGTAATCATAGTACACGTGTCATCCGATAAGTCAATGTCATACTTTATAACTATTAAGTTCAAAAACTGCAGGTTACTAGCATCCAATCGGCTATGTGAAAACCGATTAAAATGTAGCCGTTCCACTACACTATTGTGTTCACGGAATTTGTATATGCCGGGTTTTACAAACACCGCGTTGCACAATGCCGAACTAGAACATTGATCGTCCAACCAAATGCCTGTGACTAATCCAAAGAGAATACTCACAACCAGAAATTGCATATGTATATTCATGTTGCACAAGTAATTTTAAGACTAACGTAAACAGTAACTACGCAGTAAATAGAGCGAAAAGGTTTAACTTACGGCTAACTTAGACTGATTTACAAATGATTCAAATTTAATGAGCGAACAGATTCTTAAAACACAGCCAAGGAGTTTTCGGGTTATAGTACACTAAATTATAGTAAGAGTTTCTAAGTCAGAATTTCTCGTTCTTCTACTGTATATGGATATCTGCTTGAAATGGGTATAACTATCTTATAACAAAATGATACGCATCCCTAGTATCGATACATATTCCTGCGACTATAATATCGTTGAATGTACCTGTGTATAAGATTAAATGAATATGATCGTGATTAAACAACTGAGCGACGTATGGTCTCATAATATTCAATCCATTCAAACGATGAAATCAATATTTCCAGTTTTGTTTTAGCTTTCCTAGAATCTCTTTGACTTAACTGAAAGGAAACAAATACACCCTGTATTTCTGTTGCAAACGATGTATCCGATTCCTGCGACAAGATGAATGATTGAACTGGTTTCTTTGGAAAAACTTTCCTACAAATTATAGATGTCAAGCGTGTAATTCAGCCGTCGCCGAAATTGGCTTTGATATTCGGGAATTAAGTCGTTAGACTCTGGATACCAAATGAGTCTAGAGTTAATGACTCGGTGTAGAGTTTTACAAATACAGCTCTTTAATGCGATAGGCCGTAAATTAGTTGGATTAACGTTATCTTTTTATGGTTTATATATTAGGTTAAATGTGGATGCCGTCATTCCAGGAATCTGGAACATTTCCTGATCCCCCTATTGTACGAATCGATTCTAAATGTGCGCACATTTTTTTTTTTAATAACGGATAAATTTGATATATATCGTCAAGACAAACGACTGTATCGTTTAATTTATTAATTACATCAATGCATATTAGGACTTATTGTAATTTTATACACTACCTGAATCAAAAGGTTAGTTTTATATTTAATCTTTAGAAATCGTTTATCGTCAGTTACAGATATATAGAATCAGTTGTCCTCTATAGCGTTAATGTTTTTACATTCCCATTCATCTTTTAATATTACCTAAGATAATACAGATTAAGTACAGAATATCCTTATTTAATTGACAGAAGAATGTCTTTATGATGAGTTCTGACATCATGGCAATTCCGCTGAATAATAATTTGTCTATTTATCGTTTTAAATGTTGCATTTCATCCTGAGGGTCCAGTGTTGACAGAGACGGTCAGTTTCCGTAGCTAACGTTTCAATTTTTTGACAGTTGCGTTTCCGTTTCTGACAAGTGCGTTTCAGTTTCTGACACTAACGTTTCAGTTTCTGACACTAGCGTTTCAGTTTCTGACACTAGCGTTTTAGTTTTTACCCTTAAGCACGTAATTCTCCGTAGAGGCCGTTTCAGTTTTTGACACGAGCGTTTCAGTTTCTGACACTATCGTTTCCGTTTCTGACACTATCGTTTCCGTTTCTGACACTAGCGTTTCAGTTTCTGACACGCGCGTTTCAGTTTTTGTCATTGTCATTTCAGTTTTTGTCTCCGTCGTATCGATACGCGACGCTACAATAGCATTTTTGTATCGTTAATCCGATAATAAAAAAAATTGATGTGTCCCTTTAAAACAATTTTTTTATGACAATGTCCCTTTAATGCAAAATCTTCAAACATCAATATCTGGAAAAGTATACGTAGTACATATATAAAAGTTTATATTTTCTTAATCGAAATAATGAGAGCTATACTTTGGTAATATTTAGTGTAGATCCGTAAATGTTTGAAATTTATTTTATTTGTTATACCTCAATGTAGAATAATAAAGTATATATGTTTGAGTGTTCTGGTGGGGATGTGGTATCGCGTATTATTCATCGTTATGGAGATAGGGTTGTAATTTATTAATTTCATTTCTACAAAACGGACATTTTTGAATATATTCAAAGCAGTCTTTACACACAAGAGATGTGCATTGACACTGGTTTATGAAATAAGATATACGCACTATATCACCATATACACATACATTACTACAAGATATACGCGCTATCTCACCATATATACGTACATTACTACAAGATATACGCACTATCTCACTATATATACCTACATTACTACAAGATATATCCACTATCTCACCATATTTACGTACATTACTACAAGATATACGCAGTATCTCACAATATCTACACTAGCGTTTCAGTATTTACCCGTTAACACGTAATTCTCCGTAGAGTCCGTTTCAGTTTTTGACACTAGCGTTTCAGTTTCTGACACGAGCGTTTTAGTTTTTGACACGAGCGTTTCAGTTTTTGACACACGCGTTTCAATTTCTGTCATTAGCGTTTCAGTTTTTACCCGTTAACACGTAATTCTCCGTAGAGTCCGTTTCAGTTTTTGACACTAGCGTTTCAGTTTCTGACACGAGCGTTTTAGTTTTTGTCATTGTCATTTCAGTTTTTGTCTCCGTCGTATCGATACGCGACGCTACAATAGCATTTTTGTGTCGTTAATCCGATAAAAAAAAATTGATGTGTCCCTTTAAAACAATTTTTTTATGACAATGTCCCTTTAATGCAAAATCTTCAAACATCAATATCTGGAAAAGTATACGTAGTACATATATAAAAGTTTATATTTTCTTAATCGAAATAATGAGAGCTATACTTTGGTAATATTTAGTGTAGATCGGTAAATGTTTGAAATTTATTTTATTTGTTATACCTCAATGTAGAATAATAAAGTATATATGTTTGAGTGTTCTGGTGGGGATGTGGTATCGCGTATTGTTCAGCGTTATGGAGATGGGGTTGTATAGCGTATGGTTGTGGGTTAGATATGCTCTTATCAATTGGTGCGTATTATGATTCACTATATAATGTCTTCGCATAGTATCTAGTCTTCAAAAACAATATTGAAATACCATACCATCATTTTGTGCGTTTTTTTTAACTTATTACGCATCGTCTTATAAACTGTAGGATAGTTTATCGCGTTGTGGTCATAGTTTACTAACATTACCCCGCAATCGCTGTATTGTTAAAGTTCAGAAAATACGTATTACGTTGTATTCCGATATACTTTTATTTACATAAATCAAATTTATAATCAATTATAACGGAAAAACAACAATGACGCATATTGATATGACACGAAAGTTTCTAACAATACATATTCATAATTTGGTAACAATGGCAAATATTGAAACGATAACAGTTACCATTGAAATGATATAAAATAACGATATTATGAGAACATTGTAAAGGGAGGTAATTGTGTACGGACTTTAGCTAGGTCACCTCTTACTAGTAATAAACGATGACGTTTACTATAAATAGCCGACATCTCCTATGAAACCGTATGTAACGCGCAAAGTAAATATTATGTTTGTATCTTTAGCGACCTAAGAAGGGAACGGTAGCTTCTAAAGTAATCGGAATCTGGGTATAATTTGGACGTCCACAATCTATAATTTGTATACAATATATATTCCTACAAATACAACAAAGGCGCGCGTAAATTTACATTTTTATTATACGTACATTATTTTATAACGCATTGGCATACAACGGTTGTACATATATTTCTAATATTTCGATAAGTCTATCCGCGCCCTCCGCGGCTTCTCTCCTCAACTGTCTATATCTAAGCCACCGATCCAAGTCATTAATTAAAGACATTGTCACGCACACGAGTCCAGACATGTCTAACGTCTAACAAACAAATTAGCTCCAGTAACGCTGTTTGGTCCGAATGACGAATTTTTGTTAGTTTGCTGTCCATCTAACGCAAACGCTCCGTGGCCTCGTGAGGGAGCCTGTGTACCAAATCCATTATCGTGTCCAAGTGTAACTGGCGCGTTCTTACTGGCCGGGATAAATCCGGGAGCGAATGAGCCGGTATCTCCATTTTTGTAGCCAGTCATTTTCAAGTATATACACGCCGGAGACCATTTTTCGTGTTCTTCCCAAGGCTGATCCGAGGGTTCCCACGACATCACCTTCACGCCGCAAGAGAAACAGGTAACTTTATCCGCGCTTCCGGTATAATAGAAGCCCGCTTTAGCCAAAGACATTTTATTCGGTTGGATCTGCTTCGACCAGTGTTCAAAACTCTGTAGTCGATCTTCGTAAAACATCATCTCAGACACGGAAAACTGAGACACTTTGGTTGAATCGCTCCGATCGATAATGTTCATGTTGATGGTTAGCCACTGACTTCGGAAGTGAGGTGTTATCGAAAAACGGCCCACTTATATACAACTTCAACGTTTGTGATTGGTTGTTATTTTTAGAACTTGTAGCCCATTGGTTGCTATTTTTACGAGTTCATACCGGCGTTATTTACCAGTTTACAAAGTCATTCGGGTTACATTCCGGACACTGCGCCGCTCCTAATTGGTTCATGTGATCGCTGCTTAGAGCGCACGGTACCACAGCGTCCAATTCGGGTAACGCATTTCCAATCTCGGGTATCAGTTCCTTCAATCGTTTATATTCAAAGGGCCTTAAACATAGCCCCTTTTTTGTAGGCACCACCTCCGTCTCGGGCTTCCAGTACTGTCTGATATCCACGCACACGTTCCCCTCCTTCGCGGTAAGGTTTACGTTTCCGCCCAAATGCGTTTCAAACGTTTCTCTGTTCTCTAAGGCCTTGTCCACAAACTCTATCTGCTCAACCAAGTTCTTCCATCGCATCAAGGTTAAACTAATGCCCTTTTTCGTCGGTTTGTCGTCTTGCCATTCTCGTAAGTCGACTCTAAGTTCCCCTTTCCATTCGTTCACCCGTACGTAACGACCGTTGCCAAGACTTAGTTCGCATCTAATCATGTTGTTTGTTCTAGCGTAGAAACTCTAATGACGCTAACTAAAGTTACGACGTCTTTTATAGATTTAAGTCCCTTCTAATTGGTCGATATTTATAG
>CM026387.1:12542694-12561992 GCA_014843695.1 Archivesica marissinica
CTGTTCCATACAGCACTGGACTGTTCCATACAGTACTAGACTGTTCCATACAGCACTGGACTGTTCCATACAGTACTAGACTGTTCCATACAGCACTGGACTGTTCCATACAGCATTTGACTGTTCCATACAGTACTAGACTGTTCAATACAGCACTGGACTGTTCCATACAGCATTGGACTGTTCCATACAGTACTAGACTGTTCCATACAGCATTGGACTGTTCCATACAGTACTAGACTGTTCCATACAGCACTGGACTGTTCCATACAGCATTTGACTGTTCCATATAGCACTGGACTGTTCCATACAGTACAGGACTATTCCATACAGCACTGGACTGTTCCATATAGCACTGGACTGTTCCATACAGTACAGGACTATTCCATACAGCACTGGACTGTTCCATACAACACTGGACTGTTCCATACAACACTGGACTGTTCCATACAGCACTTAGCTGTTCCATACAGCACTGGACTGTTCCATTGTTCCATACAGCACTGGACTGTTCCATACAGCACTGTACTGTTCCATTGTTCCATACAGCACTGGACTGTTCCATTGTTCCATACAGCACTGGACTGTTCCATTGTTCCATACAGCACTGGACTGTTCCATACAGCACTGGACTGTTCCATTGTTCCATACAGCACTGGACTGTTCCATACAGCACTGGACTGTTCCATTATTCCATACAGCACTGGACTGTTCCATTGTTCCATACAGCACTGGACTGTTCGATGTCACTGCTTCATTTGCATAAACACTGATTACATGTTTCTGTGAAGCATCCATCAGTAATCCTATATAGTTCTATATAATCATGACATTCTTTCAAAAACTTTCTTTTTCCAATATATGAAGATTATTTTCTGTTGCTTAGAAACAATCATTAATTATTTTGATTTACAGAACGACCAGTCTCGCCAAGTTATCCACTTCCATTACCTGGACTTTCCCGACTTTAGTGCCAACGTAGAGTTTGACCACTTCATTAAGTTTGTCTTATCAGTACGACATCACGTGCCTCACGATATGTTTGGGCCTATGGTCATTCACTGCAGGTATGTACACCAAGTCTTACATGAACATTATATCGAGGTTGTAGTCGGGTACGTATAATACTCATCCAAATTGAGATCTAGACATGAGGCACATCAGTTCTCATTGTGGTAACACTCATCAGTTCTCAGTGTGGTAACACTCCATCAGTTCTCATTGTGGTAACACTCCATCAGTTCTCAGTGTGGTAACACTCCAACAGTTCTCAGTGTGGTAACACTCCATCAGTTCTCATTGTGGTAACACTCCATCAGTTGTCATTGTGGTAACACTCCAACAGTTGTCATTGTGGTAACACTCCATCAGTTGTCATTGTGGTAACACTCCATCAGTTGTCATTGTGGTAACACTCCAACAGTTGTCATTGTGGTAACACTCCATCAGGTCTCATTGTGGTAACACTACACTCCATCAGTTATCATTGTGGTAACACTACACTCCATCAGTTATCATTGTGGTAACACTACACTCCATCAGTTCTCATTGTGGTAACACTCCATCAGTTCTCATTGTAGTAACACTCCAACAGTTCTCAGTGTGGTAACACTCCATCAGTTATCATTGTGGTAACACTCCATCAGTTGTCATTGTGGTAACACTCCAACAGTTCTCAGTGTGGTAACACTACACTCCATCAGTTATCATTGTGGTAACACTCCATCAGTTGTCATTGTGGTAACACTCCAACAGTTCTCAGTGTGGTAACACTACACTCCAACAGTTCCCATTGTGGTAACACTCCAACAATTCTCATTGTGGTAACACTCCATCAGTTCTCATTGTGGTAACACTCCATCAGCTCTCATTGTGGTAACACTCCAACAGTTCTCATTGTGGTAACACTACACTCCATCAGCTCTCATTGTGGTAACACTCCATCAGTTCTCATTGTGGTAACACTCCAACAATTCTCATTGTGGTAACACTCCATCAGCTCTCATTGTGGTAACACTCCAACAGTTCTCATTGTGGTAACACTACACTCCATCAGCTCTCATTGTGGTAACACTCCATCAGTTCTCATTGTGGTAACACTCCATCAGTTATCATTGTGGTAACACTCCATCAGTTCTCATTGTGGTAACACTCCATCAGTTCTCATTGTGGTAACACTCCATCAGTTCTCATTGTGGTAACACTCCATTAGTTTATTTGATCCAACTTGTATAGTGCAAAAAAGTAATATTTAATCAGATTTGTGAAACTGTGGCAGTTGGGTTTGAAAGTGCCTTGTCATTAAAGCTACTAAGATAAGTGGATTTTATGCCAGTAATATGCATAAAACATGCTAAAAGTAATGGACACACATTTGTTTCATTGCGGTTATGATTTGTTACAGAGAAAGAGAGCAAAATTGTTGCTAATGTATTTGTTAGAAAATCAGTATTACTCAAGTTTTATAGTAATGAATTCCATCTTTTCTAACATTTTAATGTACTTAAATATTTTTGAAAAATAATAATTTTATTTTGTGTTTCACATTTATCGTCCCTACCAGTTGCCCATATGAGCGACGCCTCCTGAAGAGATTAGTCATTTTAGATTTTTGGAGGATAGTGCAATGATACAGACAGAGACCCATTCCAGAGTCTCCTCTGGTTCTTTTACGTGCACAGTGTAAAACACCGACACGAGACCTCAGTGTAAAGTCCAATCTGAAAGACTGTTAATTTTATTATGGTCAGACGGGGGATCGAACCTGTGATCCCTGGATTACCAGTCCAGCGTGTTACCACTGGACTACAGATTCATTATTTTGATTATGAAGTCTTCTCTTTATACTCTCTTCCTAGCTCCAAGTTTTATCATGTTCATATTTCAGAATCCAGTAATAAATAGATTGGCTTAGTGTATACAAATTTATTTTAGCTCGATTGCAAAACAAGTTCTTACAACTTATATTAATCACTCTCGAGACCTCATTCCTGATGGAATCCATCGCCACGAGGGAGAGAGAAGAGGCAACGTGGAATTTAAATGCCTTGCCTAAGGGCACAATCGTAACGGCTCCAGCTGGGGCTTAGAGATGGTTAGCGTTGACCTTGTCATTTGCTGCAGACCTATTTACACCTACGGATTTAACATAGAAAATACGCGATATGATATTGTCATCCTACGTAAATATTCCAAAAAACCAAACATAATCCAATTTCCTTTGAAAATAACTGTTTTGTAGTTTTTCCTCTTTCCATTCGAAACAGAAAGCAAAACGTGGACAAAATTTAATATCCCAATGTTAAGCAGAATAGGTGATGAAAACAAAAAAGCAGTAGTCACAAATACAATGTTTATTAACCCATTCAACACCAAGTAACTCACATGGACAGGTCCATGATATTCATATACCAATAAATGAATCAGAAAATCACATTTGGACAAGTTCATTTATCAAAATGCCTTATCTAAGGGCCTTGCTTGTCTTGCAGTCAGCTTGTATATTCCCAGACTCACATTATTTAATCGATTTCATTCTGGATACATTTAAAGGCTTTTGCAAACAATATAGATCCAGATCAGCCGCAGCGTGACGCTGCGTACTGATCAGGATCTATGTTGTTTGCTACATAACCAAGTGTCTTGGCAAGATCATCTGAATAGCAAACAGCATGGAGCCTGATCAGACGGCATGTTCCGTGGCGGCTGATCTGGCTCTATGTTCTTTGTAAATACTGTTTGAACGGTATCCAGAATGAAATGGGTTAAGATATTATATTTGTCTTTCAGCTAATTATTGGCGAATAAAACATTAAATAACACAAATATTATATTGATTCTAGCATGACCATATTTAAGAATCGCAAAATATTGCTTACGTGATGTTTCAAAATTACAAAAACGCTTGTAAAATGATGTCACGCTAAACCATGTTTTGTTGCAGATTTAAGCATTGTAAATTTCTTTTTTTGCATATACAGACAAAACGTCGAGCCATGTTAGAATGATAAATGTATAATAATGAGTACATCACTAAGCTGTCACACTGTGTAATTGCCTCAATTGGCCGTGTAGGACGAGTCTTTACTATATTACACGTTTTCCAGTGCTGGTGTCGGTAGAACCGGGACGTTTATCGCTATAGACAGACTGAATCTCTACCTGAATAGTAGCCAGTTTGATGAGACGGATGAAGTGGATATATACGGTATAGTGGTTAGTCTGAGAGAGAACCGAGTTGCCATGGTACAGACAGAGGTATGGTCCTTTATTCACGTTTTATTCATTCATTATGATATCAGTCTCTGTGTATCATGAAATACGACTGTACATGTGAATTCTGGTTGGTTCCGGTCTAGTTATAGCATGATACACGACTATGTAATGATGCACAACTAATGATGTATGTGAATTCTGGTTGTGATTCATTTTGCGTTTATGCGTAGTACCGTGGTTTATTAGAATGCGCCGTGTGGCCCAGTACTTCCGGCTTCAGCATTCGAGGTTTCTGTTGGGGTTACCTCACCCTTAGGCTAGGACTTTTAAGGTGGCCCATATATATTCGCCTGATGCACCCGTTGTAGGACACGTGGAGTATTTAATAGGAGTAGCTTTGCCATGTGCTATCCTACCCCGTCCTGGTAGGTACACCGCCATATGGTCCGGGACTGCTTATTTAAATCACAGCAAACCCCCATATCTGAGGGACGTTCCCCTATCCGCCACCTGAGGACCCGCTGGGTTGGGGATGGTCGCCCCACTACTGAATTGGGAGCAGCATGGTCCCAGGAATTCTGGTTGATTTCAGTATGTAATGATTCCTGACTAACGATACATGTGATTTCTGGTTGGTTCCGGTCTCGATATAACATGATACACAACAGTATGTAATGATTCCTGACTAATAGTACATGTGAATTATTGTTGATTTTAGTCACAGTCTGTAATGATTCCTGACTAACGATACATGCAAATTCTGGTTGATTTCAGTCACAGTATGTAATTATTCCTGACTAGTACATGTGAATTCTGGTTGATTTCAGTCACAGTATGTAATGATACATGAATAATAGTAAATGTGATTTCTGGTTGATTTAAGTCACAGTATGTAATGATTCCTGACTAACTATACATGTGATTTCTGGTTGATTTCAGTCACAGTATGTAATGATTCATGACTGCTTTGAGCAGATGTACACGGACAAGAAGAAGTCTATGCAAATGACAGACTCTGAGGAGAACCTGTATGCAAATCAAGGATTTGGTAAGTACACACTGTATGTATTAATGTACTAGCTTCAAGCAATAATGTGCTGTCGTTTTTGATATTCTGCAGTTATTTGTGTAATTAAACTCGTGACAGTCGGCAATTCTCTTTTTTATCAGACTTGAGACAGTTAGTTTATACATATTTCTTTTCGCTCGATTACGAAACAAGTTCTTACAACATTAAATTGCGGGAGAAGGAAGGAGCAATGTAGAATTTAAGTGTTTTGTCTAAGGGAACAATAGCAAATATTATTGTTACAGCTGGAACATGGACTCCAGGCCTCTCACACCTGAAGCGAACGCGCTACCACTGCACTATCACAACTTCCACAGGCAGTTGATAATCATCGTTGAAATGGTTTAGTCTGTCAAATAATCATGTGCTGCTTGGAAACCATTCCAAACACACACTATTTATGTGAGTTTGCAGGACTTCAATACCTATTGCTTTGTGGCATATAAAACATTTTTAATGAGAGTGCAAATTGATCCATGTAGGTAAAAACAAAAGCTAGAGGGCACTTGGGGTTGAAATAATGATCCTCAGCTGCCTCCCTTCTCGCCACTTGAAACTATAGTGAAAGTGCTTCCATATAGACTAATAGAGGACAATAGCTCGAGCCAACAAATTCCTCCCTGTATCCCCTAAGCTCCTTATTACTAGAGGGCGTAACTTAAGCTGTGAAGCCTTGGATTGCCGGTACCCGCTGCTACACATATAATACAGCTTGTTAGTGTTTGAGGCACAGTAATGCACCTTGGATTGCCGGTACCCACTGCTACACATATACAGCTTGTTAGTGTTTGAGGCACAGTAATGCACCTTGTATTGCCGGTACCCACTGCTACACATATACAGCTTGTTAGTGTTTGAGGCACAGTAATGAACCTTGGATTGCCGGTACCCAATGCTGCAAATATACAGCTTGTTAGTGTTTGAGGCACAGTAATGTACTTTGGATTGTCGGTACCCGCTGCTACACATATACAGCTTGTTAGTGTTTGAGGCACAGTAATGTACCTTGGATTGTCGGTACCCACTGCTACACATATAACACAGCTTGTTAGTGTTTGAGGCACAGTAATGTACCTTGGATTGCCGGTACCCACTGTTACACATATAATACAGCCTGTTAGTGTTTGAGGCACAGTAATGAACCTTGGATTGGCGGTACCCACTGCTACACATATAATACAGCTTGTTAGTGTTTGAGGCACAGTAATGTACCTTGGATTGTCGGTACCCGCTGCTACACATATAATACAGCTTGTTAGCGTTTGAGGCACAGTAATGTACCTTGGATTGTCGGTACCCGCTGCTACACATATAATACAGCTTGTTAGTGTTTGAGGAACAGTAATGTACCTTGGATTGTCGGTACCCGCTGCTACACATATAATACAGCTTGTTAGTGTTTGAGGCACAGTAATGTACCTTGGATTGCCGGTACCCAATGCTACACATATAATACAGCTTGTTAGTGTTTGAGGCACAGTAATGAACCTTGGATTGCCGGTACCCAATGCTGCACATATACAGCTTGTTAGTGTTTGAGGCACAGTAATGTACTTTGGATTGTCGGTACCCGCTGATACACATATAATACAGCTTGTTAGTGTTTGGGGCACAGTAATGCACCTTGGATTGCCGGTACCCACTGTTACACATATAATACAGCCTGTTAGTGTTTGAGGCACAGTAATGAACCTTGGATTGTCGGTACCCGCTGCTACACATATAATACAGCTTGTTAGTGTTTGAGGCACAATAATGAAACTTGGATTGCCGGTACCCACTGTTACACATATAATACAGCTTGTTAGTGTTTGAGGCACAGTAATGAACATTGGATTGTCGGTACCCGCTGCTACACATATAATACAGCTTGTGCGTTGTACATTGCATATGCTTAAAATATTGTGTGTATAATTACTGATTTGTTATGAATACCAATATTTACAGATGAAAAAAGACCTGGTTCACGTAATTTTCTAATCAGCCAAACTTAGTTAACTGGAATATTTTGAACATGTAACTTACTAAAATCTTCATTTCCCCCCTCATAGTAAACCCATTCAACCCCAAGTAACTGACATGGACTGGTCCATGATATTCTTAGACCAATAAATGAATAAGAAAATTACATTCGGACCAGTTCATTTATCAAAAGTGGTAATTTTTGTTTAAAAATAGTAATATTACTTGCAAAAAGTGCAGATCCTGATGAGACGGCTCGTCACGAGCTGGCTCATCTGGATCTACACTTTTTTGTAAGCCTATTGAGAGGTATGTGGTGTTGAAAGAGTTAATCTCCATGTTGGGACCTTAGTCGTAAATAGTCGAGAAACTGTCATTGAGATGAGTAAAACTAAAATGCATTTAAATAATAGCCAGTGATAATCGGGGAAAACAACTGGTTTTCAAAGTTTGGCTGCAACTCAATTAATAATTGTATAATTCAAAGTCTGCTGAACTTCTAATAGAAATACAAATGACTTCAACTTCTGTACAAAACATAAGAAGTTAGCATGTTGTTTTCTGGTACTTTATTTTGTACATGTATATTTATTTTGTCCTCTTTGTACATGTATATTTATTTTGTCCTGTTTGTACATGTATATTTATTTTGTCCTGTTTGTACATGTATATTTATTTTGTCCTGTTTGTACATGTATATTTATTTTGTCCTGTTTGTACATGTATATTTATTTTGTCCTGTTTGTACATGTATATTTATTTTGTCCTGTTTGTACATGTATATTTATTTTGTCCTGTTTGTACATGTATATTTATTTTGTCCTGTTTGTACATGTATATTTATTTTGTCCTGTTTGTACATGTATATTTATTTTGTCCTGTTTGTACATGTATATTTATGTTGTCCTGTTTGTACATGTATATTTATTTTGTCCTGTTTGTACATGTATATTTATGTTGTCCTGTTTGTACATGTATATTTATTTTGTCCTGTTTGTACATGTATATTTATTACCTGCTTTTTTGACCTAAAATATCAAGCAAGCATTATGATGGGCGAGTATCCATGAACAATTACCAGGGCTGTCGCTGGAGCTATTTTGATAATACGCACAGCCAAATATGCTTGTTCGTCGAGTGAGCATAGTGAGCGAGTACGCTAGGGGATCCGGGGGCATGCCCTCCGGAGATATTTTTAAATGAGGTAGCAATTTCCTGCATTTCAATGCATTTTGTAACATACAATTGCAGGACTAAGTTCTTACGACAATCCGTATAAACTATAAAGGTATACATTAAGGCTAGATGTATAATATACATGATCTATCGCCCTTATCAATTAAACAAACACGTAAAATAGCACAAACTAAATTATGAGATGCACCATATTTGCAATGGGCTCAATTATTCCACCACTCCACACACCACGGCGCCTATGTATCCCTACTACCCCCCCCTGGGGTTTTAATGCATTTTTGGAGTTTTTCATTTTCTGAGACCAATGATATGCACGTGCGTACTTGCGTATGCCCAGCGACGGGCCTGATTGTATTCAAATAATTTATTCCAAAGAACCAATAGCAGGAATGTTTACAAAGAACCAATAGCAGGAATGTTTACAAAGAACCAATAGCAGGAATGTTTTAGCATCATTACAACAATCTCTACCACGTTTAGGCACATTGGCTCCCGCCGGTCAAATACTAGGTCACTATGTCAAATACTAGGTCACTAGGTCAAATACTACTTCACTAGGTCAAATACTAGGTCACTAGGTCAACTATTAGGTCACTAGGTCAAATACTACGTCACTAGGTCAAATACTACGTCACTAGGTCAACTTTAGAGACTTTGTTGAGAACACCCCACCAACTCAGACATATTCAGTGTATTTCACATAGATAACTGCATGTAAAGCTATTGTAGTTATCCTTAACCTACATTTTACATTTAACATTTTTCTAAACTTAAAATAGGATTTGGACACAGTAATAAAATGTGCTTGTAATAATGGCTGTTCTCGCACATTTGCTATGTTAATGCACAAATTAATTTATAAAATTTTATTATTTTTCCAGAGGAAAGTAATTGTTTATAAGAACCGTCTCCATGGCCTAGTGGTTAAGGCGTCCGCCTATGGAGCGGGAGGTCGATGGTTTGAACCTCGTCATGGGGTTCATTCTGATATGGACGGTTGGTGAGCCGCCAGCTAGTTAAATAGTGGTTACCGATTGCCTACCAGCCTGGCATACAAGCATAGGATTCGGGAAGTACTGATGTTCATAAAAAGAGGTGTCTCATAAGTCAGAAATGGCCTGCCCTTTAAATAAGGGTGACACTATAATAAACAAATTCTTTTTTATAAGATTTAGAACAGTGATGTTCCAAGCAAGTCAAACATCATTATGCTTGAATACTGCAGATCATTTCCAAGGAATTTGTCATTTTGAGGAAATTTATTTATTATTTTCTACTCCATTTATTGTTGAAAAAGCGATAGCATGTTATGGGCGTATGAACCCATTTTTCTTGTCTCCTCTTTTAAGTGAAACATGTCTATCTACTAGCTATGCCTTTTTGCATAAATATCTTGATGTATTCCAAATACATGTATATGTATATGATATATTGGTTTCAGCATTCATCCTTGTACTTTAATTTAATACCTCTTTGAACAGTTCTTGGAAACACTACATACATATTTCATGTTGTCCATGACCTTGGTTTGTAGACACTTACACTTTTGCTGATTAACCCTTTCCTTCATAGAGATTTAGGTTAATATACTATTATATCTCCATACAAACGACAGCCATTTAACCCTTTCCTTCATAGAGATTTAGGTTAATATACTATTATATCTCCATACAAACGACAGCCATTTAACCCTTTCCTTCATAGAGATTTAGGTTAATATACTATTATATCTCCATACAAACGACAGCCATTTAACCCTTTCCTTCATAGAGATTTAGGTTAATATACTATTATATCTCCATACAATCGACAGCCATTTAGCTACCATGCAGTGGATAACTAGTCGCCATATCTAACCCACCTCCATAGATATTACTGGGACTAGATGAGATTCTGGCCTTAATTATGAACATTGGTTTGGCTACTACATTGTCAATGTATGTCATATTGGTAATGGCATCAAGAGGTGCTTCTATGGAGGAAAGGTTTAACATTTCATTCATGGACTTGCCTCCAATGTTGACCAATTTGTTGAATTCTTGTACTATCTTCGACCTTGACTATTTGTTGAAGAATCATCTTTGACCTTGACCTTTTTGTTGAAGTCTCATACTATCTTTGACGTTGACCTTTTTGTTGAAGAATCATACTATCTTCGACCTTGACTGTTTGTTGAAGAATCATACTATCTTCGACCTTGACCTTTTGTTGAAGAATCATACTATCTTCGACCGTGATCTTTTATTGATAGACTCCATACTATCTGTTGATAATCTCCTACTATCTTTGAACGTGACCTTTTGTTGATGAAAATCCGGTGCTCTATGACTGCAATGTTTTCATAATCATCAGTCAGAGGTCTTAGGATCTAGACTACCTATGACTCGTTTGTTGATAGCCAGTCACATGCTAGCTATGGTGACTTTGCATATTAAATTCTGTTCTGTTAAGTAAGTTATTAGATGTGTTTGTCTGTATGTCTAGTTTATATAGATCTGCATGCCCCAAGACACTGCAAGAGAGGCCACGGGTATCATTCATATCTTAAATAAATATTTTTTGATCTGGGTAAATTAGCATAAAACAGCTGTGCATTTATAATCTTCAACTATTATTGGTGGAGATGGACCCTAGGTTCCCCTCCAAACAGGCACAGGTGGACACCCAGGTATAACCACATACCTTCTTGAAGCCCGCTTGATAGCTTCCTCACATGATTTGACCTCCAATAGGGTTTGAACCTACAGCAGTGAGGGGCAATTATTTAAAGCCAATAGACAACCACTAGACAACGATTGCCCTATTCAACACATTATTTGATGGTACAGAACATGGTTACGATTGGTTTGGACATATTGATTTGTATGTAATGAGCTGCTTAGTAGTAAATTATAACAAGATTTCATCACATTATGTTACAGATCCTTACCCAGAAGTGGTCTACCAGAATGTAACAGATACACAACAGCAGACGGAACTATGATCACACTGTTGCTAGGCTACTGATTACAGGCCTGTTCTCTGGCAGGAACCGCTACACTTCAATTACTTATCAGCTGGGAACCAAACAATGATCTCAGTCGTGTTGCTAGGCTACAACCAATACATAGCCAGTTATTTCAACCTCACATTCCTCTTGCATCATTATCTGCAGCAACAAGCAAAGAAAATGCAGATCCTCTAACATTTGGAACCAAACAATAATTTTGTTTCCTAACCAAAGCAGGTGAATTTTGACAAAATTGTGAAATAAAATTATTGACCTAATTCTTGTTGCTAGACAACAGGCAGTGAACATTTAGCTTGTCGAAACTGGAAACCGAACAGTAATGTGTTTACCAAATAATGGGCTATTAATAGCAGGTAATCTGTCATTCTAGTTGATAAGCAACAAGCACAAAGGACACCAACATACTAACACTAACAAGTGTTGTTGCTAAGCAACACCCAAGATACTAACACTAACAAGTGTTGTTGCTAAGCAACACCCAAGATACTAACACTAAAACAAGTGTTGTTGCTAAGCAACACCCAAGATACTAACACTAACCAGTCTTGTTGCTAGGATCCAGCCAATGAACAACATTACTATGCTAAAACATGGGACCAAAGAACAATAAATATGAAAGAACCAAACAATAACCAGGGATGTTGCTAGGCAACAACCAATTAACTTATAGCTCAACCAGCCAATGATCACGTCAAACATTTGCTTACTGAATATATATCTTAGCTAGTTTGATTTTAGAAAATAACAATGAGTTATTTCTGCTTGGTTGGCATCTGTCCAAGAAATTTAATATTGACCTTTACTCTCTCATTGACAATTCCATGTGATATTCACACACAGTGCATTATTCAACTGTGAAGAGCTTAATAACTCTTGACCATAGCTTAGTTTATAAATCACTCTCGAGACCTAATTCCTGATGGACATCGCCATGATGGAGATAGTAGACGCATGTGGAATTTAAATGCCTTGCCTAAGGGCACAATCGTAATGGCTCCAGCGGGGCTCAAACTCCCGGCCTTTCGCACCTGAAGCGAACGTGCTACCGCTGCGCTATCACGACTTCCATAGCTTAAGAACTGCTTCATCGCTGGTCTTATTTAGCTACTATTTAAACATAAACACGCTTACGCTCAAGTCCTCAACTTTGATATATACATTTTGACAATGACCTTGACTATTTTTTCAAGGTCAAATATTTGTTGGCAGAATGTTGACACCCCATTGCGGTGCTTTTGGGTGTATATTATATGTTAACTTGTGATGAGTTGAAATGACCTGCATATGGATTTTAACTGCCGCAGAATCATTATTTTTTCACATTTGTTTTATTTTCAATATAATTGGCGAAAGAACACCATCGCAAATTCAAGATTTCTCGATAATCTACTTGATTGTCATCTATCCCTGATTGTTAATTTGACTGTCGACACATGTAAATCTTAAGATTTCGCATAAAATGGGGACACTGGAAAAATCTTGCTATTGATCATATTATCATGCAAATATTATAATACAATGCATTGTGTTAAACTAATAAAGGTATGCATATCACTGTTAGCCGTCAGTATCGTTAATGTGTTCAAAATTATATAATTACTATTCACATATGTCTCTAATTCTTTTACCCTTTCAACACCACAGACCTCTAAATAGGCTTACAAAAAGAGTAGATCATAATGAGCCGTCTCATCAGGATCTGCACTTTTTGCCAGTAATATTACTATTTTTAGACAAAATTACCCATTTTGATAAATGAACTGGTCCATATGTAATTGTCTTATTAATTGATTGGTCTAAAACTATCATGCACCAGTCTATGTTAGTTACTTGGTGATGAATGCACCATTCTATGTCAGTTACTTGGTGTTGAATGGGTTAAGCCATGACATTTTGTATGTTACCTATTTTGGATTATTATATGTCTACAAACCATATATCATTATTTACCTTCATTGATTAGTTTAAACTTTATTTATTTTACGATTGCGAAAAAAGTTTTTGCAACTTATATTAACTACTCTCGTTGGCACGGATGAGAGCGTATATGTGGTTATTCATGTGGGAGGAAACCGGAATACCTAGAGAAATCCACCTTTCCGATTTGGCAACCACCGTACCATCTCACATTCTTCCCGGTCCGAGGATCGAACCCGGGTTGCATTGGTGAGAAGCGAGTGCGCTAACCACTGCGCTAATCAGACAGCCATCATTGATTGCTGACGGTGAAGCGGACAGTGTTTTGGGACAATAGGAAATAAATGTAAATCTGGGATCTATGGTTTGAAGATGTACATGTATATCTGGGTGTTAATGGCATGTAGCTGATCAGGTTTGAAGATGTACATGTATATCTGGGTGTTAATGGCATGTAGCTGATCAGGTTTGAAGATGTACATGTATATCTGGGTGTTAATGGCATGTAGCTGATCAGGTTTGCCATCAAATACCGCAGTTTATAGTATCCTTGATGTGCACTGGTGTGGAACAAGGGTAATCCACCCTCGAGTGCTCAGAATATGTCTCGGTAGAGCCACATTTCTGAGGACATATTCTGACCATGGGAGTGCAGTATCCTTGTCCCACACTCCTACTGATGGATACATTGTTTCGCACTCCTACTGTCCAGCAAACACTTTTTATTGCTGTTAATATTTGAATCTGTGGGGGAAATTTCAACTTTCTTCCTGCTGGACCAATCTTTGTTTCATTGATTTCATTGAATCGACAGTGCATGCAATAAGAGACATCTCTAATTTTCTATTAACTCCCTTGGCAGATAACGTCTGATTTACGGTATTCCAAAATGTGATTATATCCAAATCATGTTAATTAACTGAAAACATTCTATTAGAAATAAGCACACATTGCATATACTGCAGGCTATCTGTGGAGATATAGAATAAAATTGCTAGCATGTTGTGCAAAGGAAACAGCGATAAAAACAGAGGAAAAATACTTAAAAGGACCTATCTACTTTTAGACAGTATTCAGGGGCAGTAACTGATCGATGTCTCTCATTGGGTGTAATTAAACCTGACAAATATACTCTGAGCTAGTATACATGTGTAATTAAACCTGACAAATATACTCTGAGCTAGTATACATGTGTAATTAAACCTGACAAATATACTCTGAGCTAGTATACATGTGTAATTAAACCTGACAAATATACTCTGAGCTAGTATACATGTGTAATTAAACCTGACAAATATACTCTGAGCTAGTATACATGTGTAATTAAACCTGACAAATATACTCTGAGCTAGTATACATGTGTAATTAAACCTGACAAATATACTCTGAGCTAGTATACATGTGTAATTAAACCTGACAAATATACTCTGAGCTAGTATACATGTGTAATTAAACCTGACAAATATACTCTGAGCTAGTATACATGTGTAATTAAACCTGACAAATATACTCTGAGCTAGTATACATGTGTAATTAAACCTGACAAATATACTCTGAGCTAGTATACATGTGTAATTAAACCTGACAAATATACTCTGAGCTAGTATACATGTGTAATTACGTATTCCTGGAAACTTTCGTCATCAAACCGATTCACGAGTGCATGTATAAAATATACCAGTTGACTAGTGAAAATTATATAAATGTTGAAAATAGACAATGTGTTCTCAGTTCAAACTTGCTCAGTTTTACATATTAAATAAATATGTGCTTTTAGCAAAACATGATTCCGAGACGCATCATTATATAAAACACCAATATCACGACGCAATAAAGACATCTGCCACGTGGAGTTATGGAAATATGTGTCTTGGCCAGTAGGTGTGCGAGAAATATTGAAGATACATGTATAAAATTGTATGCATCCAGTTATTATTATTCTTGCCCACCAATGGTATAATGATAAATATGTGTGACATCACGGCGATCGTTGCTATTGCTTTCAATAACTAGGGCAGGAACTGTCATATCATTGTCGGTTTCCATTTTAATCTTTGAAATATTATGTCATTTAATATTTTGCAGCATTAATTTGACACAACTATAAATGTTTTTTCTACTAATGTATGATGGTTGGAGCTGCTAGGAAATAGCATTGATACAATATTCTCTGTGGACCATTATTAGGAGAAAAATACAAATAATTATAGATGTGTTTAAATTTAATATGTTACTGTTTGTAGCCATTCATTTATGCCTATTTTAAAAGGACACTACAGTCAAACCTGTGCTAGTTGTCACCTCTATTAAGCAGCCAGTTTTCAGATTAGTATTATGTTGTTTTATTATACATTTGACCTCTATTAACCAGCCACCTGCGTACAAGTAGCTACTACACATGTCCTCAATTATAATTTGAATAATTATTTTCAGTCAGTGTGTTATTGCAATATAACGAACTAAAACTGAAAGTAGAACTTTCCTGAATCCATTCACCAAGCCCTGCATACACTCGGATCATAGCCCTCTATCGGCAATCAGAGAAAACATGTAAGACAGCTGTGTCAGCATACGTTGTTGCATCACACATGAGCGTTAAGCAGTATTTATAAACATGTAAGACAGCTGTGTCAGCATACGTTGTTGCATCACACATGAGCGTTAAGCAGTATTTATAAACATGTAAGACAGGTGTGTCAGCATACGTTGTTGCATCACACATGAGCGTTAAGCAGTATTTATAAACATGTAAGACAGCTGTGTCGGCATACGTTGTTGCATCACACATGAGCATTAAGCAGTATTTATAAACATGTAAGACAGCTGTGTCAGCATACGTTGTTGCATCACACATGAGCCATAAGCAGTATTTATAAACATGTAAGACAGCTGTGTCGGCATACGTTGTTGCATCACACATGAGCATTAAGCAGTATTTATAAACATGTAAGACAGCTGTGTCGGCATACGTTGTTGCATCACACATGAGCGTTAAGCAGTATTTATAAACATGTAAGGCAGCTGTGTCGGCATACGTTGTTGCATCACACATGAGCGTTAAGCAGTATTTATAAACATGCAAGGCAGCTGTGTCGGCATACGTTGTTGCATCACACATGAGCGTTAAGCAGTATTTATAAACATGTAAGGCAACTGTGTCGGCATACGTTGTTGCATCACACATGAGCGTTAAGCAGTATTTATAAACATGTAAGACAGCTGTGTCAGCATACGTTGTTGCATCACGTGTCAGCATACGTTGTTGCCTCACACATGAGCATTAAGCAGTATTTATAAACATGTAAGACAGCTGTGTCGGCATACGTTGTTGCATCACACATGAGCGTTAAGCAGTATTTATAAACATGTAAGACAGCTGTGTCAGCATACGTTGTTGCATCACGTGTCAGCATACGTTGTTGCCTCACACATGAGCGTTAAGCAGTATTTATAAACATGTAAGACAGCTGTATCAGCATACGTTGTTGCATCACACATGAGCGTTAAGCAGTATTTATAAACATGTAAGACAGCTGTGTCAGCATACGTTGTTGCATCACACATGAGCGTTAAGCAGTATTTATAAACATGTAAGACAGCTGTGTCAGCATACGTTGTTGCATCACACATGAGCGTTAAGCAGTATTTATAAACATGTAAGACAGCTGTGTCAGCATACGTTGTTGCATCACACATGAGCGTTAAGCAGTATTTATAAACATGTAAGACAGCTGTGTCAGCATACGTTGTTGCATCACACATGAGCGTTAAGCAGTATTTATAAACATGTAAGACAGCTGTGTCAGCATACGTTGTTGCATCACACATGAGCGTTAAGCAGTATTTATAAACATGTAAGACAGCTGTGTCAGCATACGTTGTTGCATCACACATGAGCGTTAAGCAGTATTTATAAACATGTAAGGCAGCTGTGTCGGCATACGTTGTTGCATCACACATGAGCGTTAAGCAGTATTTATAAACATGTAAGGCAGCTGTGTCGGCATACGTTGTTGCATCACACATGCGCGTTAAGCAGTATTTATAAACATGTAAGACAGCTGTGTCAGCATACATTGTTGCATCACATGTCAGCATACGTTGTTGCCTCACACATGAGCGTTAAGCAGTATTTATAAACATGTAAGACAGCTGTGTCGCATACGTTGTTGCATCACACATGAGCGTTAAGCAGTATTTATAAACATGTAAGACAGCTGTGTCAGCATACGTTGTTGCATCACACATGAGCGTTAAGCAGTATTTATAAACATGTAAGACAGCTGTGTCAGCATACGTTGTTGCATCACACATGAGCGTTAAGCAGTATTTATAAACATGTAAGACAGCTGTGTCAGCATACGTTGTTGCATCACACATGAGCGTTAAGCAGTATTTATAAACGTTTGTTCGTATACGACAGTGCTATATTTATCTGGTTGCCGTATCTCAGTTATTGGAAATTATATATTCATCAAATATTGGATACTTTTTAGCAAACAACCATCCTTTATTCCGATATAGCGTCGCTTTAGTGATGTAATTGTTGCAAGGTATGTGTTTTACATTTATTTATCGTCCGGTTGCCCATATGAGCAACGCCTCCTGAAAAGATTAGTCATTTTGGAAGATAGTGCAATGATACAGACAGAGACCCATTACAGGCTCTCCTCTGGTTCTTTTATGTGCACAGTGTAAAGCACCGACACGAGATCTTGGTTTAATGTCCCATCTGAAAGACTGTTAATTTTATTATGGTCAGACAGGGGATCGAACCTACGATCCCTGGATTACCAGTCCAGCGTGTTACCACTGGACTACTGATACGTCTGTATGTTGCATGGTTTTTATGGGAAAGGCTTTTCTACTATTTTTGTATTAACATCCCAGTAAATGTTTACTTAAAATGTGCAGCACATAATGACATTCTCGGGAGCAGATGATTATCTTATAATATTTTATGTAATATGTTATAGTCAGAATTGCTATTGATATTATATCCTGCACTGTATATATAAGTGATATTGTAGAACAGGTACAAGACAGGAAAAAAAAATGTATGCCCATTGGTCATATATTAGTAGTAAGTAATGTTTACTATTTTTTTTGCGCTATTGTCATATCGTAAGTAATGTTTACTACATGTATATTAATTTTTTTGCGCTATGGTCATATATTAACCCTTTCAACCCCAAGTAACTGACATGGACTGGTGCATGCTATTTTTAGACCAATAAATTAATAAGAAAATTACATTTGGACCAGTTCATTTATCAAAATGGGTAATTTTATCTAAAAATAGTAATAATTATTACTGGCAAAAAAGTGCAGATCCTGATGAGACGGCTCGTTACGAGCCAGCTCATCTGGATCTACACTTTTCATAAGCCTATTTAGAGGCCTGTGGGGTTGAAAGGGTTAAGTAATGTTTACTACTTACTATATGACCACAGGGCAAAAATAATGGTTTCTTGTGCCTGTGATTGTAGAAATTACCCATTTTGATAAATGCTTGGTCCATAAGTAATTTTCCTATTAATTTATTGGTCTAAAAATATCGTGCACCAGTCCATGTCAGTTACTTGGTGTCGAATGGGTTAAATATCATGCACCAGTCCATGTCAGTTACTTGGTGTCGAATGGGTTAAATATCGTGCACCAGTCCATGTCAGTTACTTGGTGTCGAATGGGTTAAATATCATGCACCAGTCCATGTCAGTTACTTGGTGTCGAATGGGTTAAATATCGTGCACCAGTCCATGTCAGTTACTTGGTGTCGAATGGGTTAAATATCATGCACCAGTCCATGTCAGTTACTTGGTGTTGAATGGGTTAAATATCATGCACCAGTCCATGTCAGTTACGTGGTGTTGAATGGGTTAAATATCATGCACCAGTCCATGTCAGTTACTTGGTGTTGAATGGGTT
>CM026387.1:12562992-12605859 GCA_014843695.1 Archivesica marissinica
ACTTTATATATTTTCAACAATATGTACACATAACGCAACCATCTCCTCATACACATACATTCTGTGTTCCCTGAGCACCTTATATATTTTCAACAATATGTACACATAACGCAACCATCTCCTCATACACATACATTCTGTGTTCCCTGAGCACCTTATATATTTTCAACAATATGTCATACGTTTTACACATACATTCTGTGTTCCCTGAGCACTTTATATATTTTCAACAATATGTACACATAACGCAACCATCTCCTCATGCACGACACATTCTGTGTTCCCTGAGCACTTTATATATTTTCAACAATATGTACACATAACGCAACCATCTCCTCATACACACACACATTCTGTGTTCCCTGAGCACTTTATATATTTTCACCAATATGTACACATACTCAACCATCTCCTCATACACGCACACACATTCTGTGTTCCTGAGCACTTTATATTTTTCAACAATATGTACACATAACGCAACCATCTCCTCATACACACACACAATTCTGTGTTCCCTGAGAACTTTATATGTTTTCAACAATATGTACACATAACGCAACCATCTCCTCATACACGCACACACATTCTGTGTTCCCTGAGAACTTTATATATTTTAAGCAATATGTACACATAACGCAACCATCTCCTCATATACCTAAACAATATAGATTGTGATATATATTTCAGACAAGCCAGTACCGTGCATGTACGGAGAGCGTTGTTAAGTAATATGTTATAGTCTTTTGATTTAAGAAACAATTTACAACATGTAATAAATGTTTTAAAAACACATGCTTTGAATGAAATTTACTTTATAGAACTAGAAAAGTATGAAATGGAGAATACACCAAATTTTATATTATTTTCTTTCATTTTGTTTAGTAAATATAATCTAAATATTTGTGTTTGTTTCAGACAGAGGAGTCATATGTTGTGCTGAATAAGTACACAATTAAAATAAGAAGGTATACCTTTATAACACTAATGTAAAATTGCGTAACAAACACATATTTAAAAACATCCATGAGTATAGCCAGTATTTGCTGCAAAATTGAGCTAACATGTCCAAACAAAATACAAATCTTATATACAAACTTACCACTAAGTTGCAAGTCTTTATATGTTAACTATAAAACTAATAAAACTTATACCAAAGTTACGTGGAGTAAGTTAAGTCTTTATGTTATGTTAACCCAACATGTATGTTCCCAATGGACATTATATAGCAAATTGCAGCTTAACGCATTGCTCTACATAATTATCATATATATGTAAACAATATAAAACTAGTGAAAGGTGTAATGTAATAGCATCTTTTGATAAAGCTATTGGGACATCAATTATGACATGAAACAGTGCAACAATACCAGTTTAAACAGTGTAACAATACAACTGTAGAACTGACATTATTTAAACTTTAATTTGTATTACAGAAAAGAGAAGACAGAGAAGCCTATGAACTCGCTCTGTATTATTTTAAACGGTTAATTTAAATAAAATAAAAAATGTGTTGTGTTTTGTGAGTGAAACAGTTATAATGTTAATGATATTCCAATCTAATTGGTGCCCTCCTCTCTCTCCTGGGATACCTTCTGTTTTGGATTTGATCTGCTGCATGTACTTGATCTGTTGCAGGTCTATGATGACTTGTTAGTATAATAAATATAATATTGTATTGATGCTGTATATTCCTGATGGCGAACTCATATATGGCTTGAACAAGATGAATAAGATGTTGGGCTAATAGCTTGATGATGATGATAAGGATGAGTCTAGCAATCTCTGTGAAGTCTAAAATGAAACAATAATGAAAGACATAATAAAATAAAAGTTAGCGTAAAATGTATATTGCTCCTTTTTGTTGGAATCCTCTGATTTTAGCAGTGTTCTCTAACCTAATGATGTGATGTGATAAGTCTAATTTTTATCAAAACCATGTTACATAAATGCTGGCAACTTTAAGCGGTAAAATATCTGTTACATATACTGTAAGATATCATTTTAGATTTGCTAATTTTAAGATGTGAAAACTCTGATGTAAATGAATAGTATACAGTAATGAATAGCATTATATGATAAAGTTAACAACACATAAAAACAGAGGAAACCAATTAATAGAATCAATCTACTTTTAGAAGTATTCAGGAACTAATCAGTTTTAATTGAAGACTTTCCAAGACATCTGCTGGGTTGAATAGCCAGTTCAATTTCAGAGCTGTCCTCCGAAATACTATGCATGGAAATATGAGATAGATGAAATCCTCGTTGCTGGGTTGTTGTCATTTCAATGTCCAATGGTCTTTTTCCCCCTATCCGTTTGCATATACAGATGATAATTAAAATGATGATGATGATGAATGTTATAATGTTGATGATGATGGATGATAGCAAGCCATGATCTAAAGACAAAAGAATAAACAAATATAATAAATGATTTATATGTGTTTGTGTACATAGATTGTTAAAGCTGTGTAAGTACGGTAACGCAGTGGATGCTCCAGGAGCAAAAGGTCCGGAGTTCGAATCCCTCTATTCATTTTTTTTTATACCATATTTATAAGCTAATATCAAAATTACAAATAAAGCTACAATTAATAGCAATCTTAACATATCATTAATAATCTTGTAAGCACTATTTACATTATCAGAAGTACCAGGTGAAAGAGCTTGTCTAGTGTATAAGGTGAACGTTTGCACTATATGAGTATTGCTATACATACTAATGGAACTAGGTGCAGTAGTGTCCGGAGAGGTTATGAGGGTTTCTCGTGAAGATCTAGTAGTTACATTATTGATGTCAGATTTCTCTGCAGTTGTTGTTGTCTTAGTAGATGTGGGTGTCATGGGTGCTGATGTCATGGGTGTCGATGTCGTGGGTGTCGAGGCTGTGGGTGCGTTGGATGCGATGGTATGATCGGTAGTATGATCTTCACATATCTTCTGAAAATAAATAAAGAAAACCATTGCAATATTTTAATATGTTGTATACAACTTTATTTTAATTGATTGCGAAACATGTTATTACAATTTATATTAATCATTCTTGAGAGTCATTTCTGATAGAATCCATCATCATTTCTGATAGAATCCATCGCCACCAGAGAGTGACCAGATACTGAGGAATTTAATATGTATTAAGAGCACAATCCTAACAACTACAAATGGATGCAAACTACAACCATTTCCTCAGATGTAATCTTCAAACCTTTTCCCGTCTAAGACAGTAAGAGTGTAATCCTCCATGATACAACTGGATTCAAATTCCAAACCATTCTAATAGAGCGTTTACCTAGGGGTAAATACGTCAGACGGTTGTGGGTTCGAACCTCTGTTAGGATTTGATTATTTTATTCACATTGCTTCATTTCATGAAATCACCTTCTGTTATGACACATTATTAGCAACATTCAATGATTTTATTAACAGCTATAATACATGTAAAACTATACATTTTCTGGTAGATCTCATCAAACCATTTGCAAAAAAAAATTATATATAGTTTAACTTTGTTACACCATAAATTTTGAAATTAATGGACTTGTAAATGATGAAAAATTGCAGTTGGAAAAGACTTGATTTTCAATTTCTTAATAAAGTTAACCCGAGCTTATTTTCTTCTATAAACATTTCTCATCTGTTCTGTAACAATTTTATGCACACCGTACTTACAAAGCTCTTATAAATTAATATATTTTTAATATACCGACTCGTAACTGAGTACGAATGAACGGTGTACGGTAAACGAGTACGAATGAAAGGTGTACGAACAGCCATTTTGATTTTAGAAATTTGCAAATACATGCTAATTAATCTTCAGACAGCGTAAATTTATATTTGCATTTTATTCCAAAACACAATACCGTATCTATTTATACCTCAATCGAGCTTGAGAGAAGGGCACACTTTGAATTATTTTTAGACCCTAAGTTCGCTTACTTCCCTTGTCCTGTGAGACTTTTGTCATGTCACTCTGCCGCGAGCCAAATAACTAGGATATACCTCAAATTACATTCTTTGAAGTACCCAGAATGAAAAGAATACTGATATATCTATCATAAAATACCAATTTCATTAGCGTATATGGCCGTTTTGGACAAATTTATGATATTTGAAATTTTCACTTTCGGTTTTGAACTGTAAATATATACTGAATAGCCAAATGTCCATATGCCCTATTTGGTCATATCTCCTCCCACTTATGCAAATATTTCAATCGGAAAGCCTTTGCTCTGTTCATGCAAGACCGTAATACAGAGGACATATTTTATCGGAACACCGATTGCGCAATAATGCGCAGTAAAGATGCCTGATGGTTGCTATCATTATGTTGTCATCGGGACTACATAGACAAACGTAACACAAGTGCCTATAGTTTGAGTGTTATAATTTAAAATGGTAATACATTAAACGAAAGAGAGAAAAAACACAACTTACAGGGCAGGTAACTAGTGGTTGATCTCCGATGACGATGCTAACACACCCAGCATTACCGGTAATCATAGTACACGTGTCATCCGATAAGTCAATGTCATACTTTATAACTATTAAGTTCAAAAACTGCAGGTTACTAGCATCCAATCGGCTATGTGAAAACCGATTAAAATGTAGCCGTTCCACTACACTATTGTGTTCACGGAATTTGTATATGCCGGGTTTTACAAACACCGCGTTGCACAATGCCGAACTAGAACATTGATCGTCCAACCAAATGCCTGTGACTAATCCAAAGAGAATACTCACAACCAGAAATTGCATATGTATATTCATGTTGCACAAGTAATTTTAAGACTAACGTAAACAGTAACTACGCAGTAAATAGAGCGAAAAGGTTTAACTTACGGCTAACTTAGACTGATTTACAAATGATTCAAATTTAATGAGCGAACAGATTCTTAAAACACAGCCAAGGAGTTTTCGGGTTATAGTACACTAAATTATAGTAAGAGTTTCTAAGTCAGAATTTCTCGTTCTTCTACTGTATATGGATATCTGCTTGAAATGGGTATAACTGTCTTATAACAAAATGATACGCATCCCTAGTATCGATACATATTCCTGCGACTATAATATCGTTGAATGTACCTGTGTGTAAGATTAAATGAATATGATCGTGATTAAACAACTGAGTGACGTATGGTCTCATAATATTCAATCCATTCAAACGATGAAATCAATATTTCCAGTTTTGTTTTAGCTTTCCTAGAATCTCTTTGACTTAACTGAAAGGAAACAAATACACCCTGTATTTCTGTTGCAAACGATGTATCCGATTCCTGCGACAAGATGAATGATTGAACTGGTTTCTTTGGAAAAACTTTCCTACAAATTATAGATGTCAAGCGTGTAATTCAGCCGTCGCCGAAATTGGCTTTGATATTCGGGAATTAAGTCGTTAGACTCTGGATACCAAATGAGTCTAGAGTTAATGACTCGGTGTAGAGTTTTACAAATACAGCTCTTTAATGCGATAGGCCGTAAATTAGTTGGATTAACGTTATCTTTTTATGGTTTATATATTAGGTTAAATGTGGATGCCGTCATTCCAGGAATCTGGAACATTTCCTGATCCCCCTATTGTACGAATCGATTCTAAATGTGCGCACATTTTTTTTTTAATAACGGATAAATTTGATATATATCGTCAAGACAAACGACTGTATCGTTTAATTTATTAATTACATCAATGCATATTAGGACTTATTGTAATTTTATACACTACCTGAATCAAAAGGTTAGTTTTATATTTAATCTTTAGAAATCGTTTATCGTCAGTTACAGATATATAGAATCAGTTGTCCTCTATAGCGTTAATGTTTTTACATTCCCATTCATCTTTTAATATTACCTAAGATAATACAGATTAAGTACAGAATATCCTTATTTAATTGACAGAAGAATGTCTTTATGATGAGTTCTGACATCATGGCAATTCCGCTGAATAATAATTTGTCTATTTATCGTTTTAAATGTTGCATTTCATCCTGAGGGTCCAGTGTTGACAGAGACGGTCAGTTTCCGTAGCTAACGTTTCAATTTTTTGACAGTTGCGTTTCCGTTTCTGACAAGTGCGTTTCAGTTTCTGACACTATCGTTTTCTGACACTATCGTTTCCGTTTCTGACACTATCGTTTCCGTTTCTGACACTAGCGTTTCAGTTTCTGACACGCGCGTTTCAGTTTTTGTCATTGTCATTTCAGTTTTTGTCTCCGTCGTATCGATACGCGACGCTACAATAGCATTTTTGTATCGTTAATCCGATAATAAAAAAAATTGATGTGTCCCTTTAAAACAATTTTTTTATGACAATGTCCCTTTAATGCAAAATCTTCAAACATCAATATCTGGAAAAGTATACGTAGTACATATATAAAAGTTTATATTTTCTTAATCGAAATAATGAGAGCTATACTTTGGTAATATTTAGTGTAGATCCGTAAATGTTTGAAATTTATTTTATTTGTTATACCTCAATGTAGAATAATAAAGTATATATGTTTGAGTGTTCTGGTGGGGATGTGGTATCGCGTATTATTCATCGTTATGGAGATAAGGTTGTAATTTATTAATTTCATTTCTACAAAACGGACATTTTTGAATATATTCAAAGCAGTCTTTACACACAAGAGATGTGCATTGACACTGGTTTATGAAATAAGATATACGCACTATATCACCATATACACCTACATTACTACAAGATATACGCGCTATCTCACTGTATATATATATATATATATATATATATATATACGTACATTACTACAAGATATACGCACTATCTCACTATATCTACGTACATTTCTACAAGATATACGCACTATCTCCCCCTATATGCGTACATTACTACAAGAAATTATTCACTATCTCACCAAATCTACGTACATTACTACAAGATATATCCACTATCTCACCAAATCTACGTACATTACTACAAGATATATCCACTATCTCACAATATTTACGTACATTACTACAAGATAGACGCAGTATCTCACTATATCTACATACATTACTACAAGAAATTATTCACTATCTCACCATATATACGTTCATTACTACAAGATATACACGCTGTCTCACGATATCTACATACATTACTACAATATATACACACTATATATACGTTCATTACTACAAGATATACGCACTATATCACCATATCTACGTATATTACTACAAGATATACGCACTATCGCACCATATCTACATGCATCCCGCATCTTCCAACACAAAACATGGATCTTACCATAGCATTATGTCGTCAGAACATGTATTACGCCGTAGCGTTTCAGTTTTTGTATCTAACGTTTCAATTTTTTGACAGTAGCGTTTCAGTTTCTGACACGAGCGTTTTAGTTTTTGACACGAGCGTTTCAGTTTTTGACACACGCGTTTCAATTTCTGTCATTAGCGTTTCAGTTTTTACCCGTTAACACGTAATTCTCCGTAGAGTCCGTTTCAGTTTTTGACACTAGCGTTTCAGTTTCTGACACGAGCGTTTTAGTTTTTGTCATTGACATTTCAGTTTTTGTCTCCGTCGTATCGATACGCGACGCTACAATAGCATTTTTGTGTCGTTAATCCGATAAAAAAAAAATTGATGTGTCCCTTTAAAACAATTTTTTTATGACAATGTCCCTTTAATGCAAAATCTTCAAACATCAATATCTGGAAAAGTATACGTAGTACATATATAAAAGTTTATATTTTCTTAATCGAAATAATGAGAGCTATACTTTGGTAATATTTAGTGTAGATCGGTAAATGTTTGAAATTTATTTTATTTGTTATACCTCAATGTAGAATAATAAAGTATATATGTTTGAGTGTTCTGGTGGGGATGTGGTATCGCGTATTGTTCAGCGCTATGGAGATGGGGTTGTATAGCGTATGGTTGTGGGTTAGATATGCTCTTATCAATTGGTGCGTATTATGATTCACTATATAATGTCTTCGCATAGTATCTAGTCTTCAAAAACAATATTGAAATACCATACCATCATTTTGTGCGTTTTTTTAACTTATTACGCATCGTCTTATAAACTGTAGGATAGTTTATCGCGTTGTGGTCATAGTTTACTAACATTACCCCGCAATCGCTGTATTGTTAAAGTTCAGAAAATACGTATTACGTTGTATTCCGATATACTTTTATTTACATAAATCAAATTTATAATCAATTATAACGGAAAAACAACAATGACGCATATTGATATGACACGAAAGTTTCTAACAATACATATTCATAATTTGGTAACAATGGCAAATATTGAAACGATAACAGTTACCATTGAAATGATATAAAATAACGATATTATGAGAACATTGTAAAGGGAGGTAATTGTGTACGGACTTTAGCTAGGTCACCTCTTACTAGTAATAAACGATGACGTTTACTATAAATAGCCGACATCTCCTATGAAACCGTATGTAACGCGCAAAGTAAATATTATGTTTGTATCTTTAGCGACCTAAGAAGGGAACGGTAGCTTCTAAAGTAATCGGAATCTGGGTATAATTTGGACGTCCACAATCTATAATTTGTATACAATATATATTCCTACAAATACAACAAAGGCGCGCGTAAATTTACATTTTTATTATACGTACATTATTTTATAACGCATTGGCATACAACGGTTGTACATATATTTCTAATATTTCGATAAGTCTATCCGCGCCCTCCTCGGCTTCTCTCCTCAACTGTCTATATCTAGGCCACCGATCCAAGTCATTAATTAAAGACATTGTCACGCACACGAGTCCAGACATGTCTAACGTCTAACAAACAAATTAGCTCCAGTAACGCTGTTTGGTCCGAATGACGAATTTTTGTTAGTTTGCTGTCCATCTAACGCAAACGCTCCGTTGCCTCGTGAGGGAGCCTGTGTACCAAATCCATTATCGTGTCCAAGTGTAACTGGCGCGTTCTTACTGGCCGGGATAAATCCGGGAGCGAACGAGCCGGTATCTCCATTTTTGTAGCCAGTCATTTTCAAGTATATACACGCCGGAGACCATTTTTCGTGTTCTTCCCAAGGCTGATCCGAGGGTTCCCACGACATCACCTTCACGCCGCAAGAGAAACAGGTAACTTTATCCGCGCTTCCGGTATAATAGAAGCCCGCTTTAGCCAAGGACATTTTATTCGGTTGGATCTGCTTCGACCAGTGTTCAAAACTCTGTAGTCGATCTTCGTACAACATCATCTCAGACACGGAAAACTGAGACACTTTGGTTGAATCGCTCTGATCGATAATGTTCATGTTGATGGTTAGCCACTGACTTCGGAAGTGCGGTGTTATCGAAAAACGGCCCACTTATATACAACTTCAACGTTTGCGATTGGTTGTTATTTTTAGAACTTGTAGCCCATTGGTTGCTATTTTTACGAGTTCATACCGGCGTTATTTACCAGTTTACAAAGTCATTCGGGTTACATTCCGGACACTGCGCCGCTCCTAATTGGTTCATGTGATCGCTGCTTAGGGCGCACGGTATCACAGCGTCCAATTCGGGTAACGCATTTCCAATCTCGGGTATCAGTTCCTTCAATCGTTTATATTCAAAGGGCCTTAAACATAGCCCCTTTTTGTAGGCACCACCTCCGTCTCGGGCTTCCAGTACTGTCTGATATCCACGCACACGTTCCCCTCCTTCGCGGTAAGGTTTACGTTTCCGCCCAAATGCGTTTCAAACGTTTCTCTGTTCTCTAAGGCCTTGTCCACCAACTCTATCTGATCAACCAAGTTCTTCCATCGCATCAAGGTTAAACTAATGCCTTTTTTCGTCGGTTTGTCGTCTTGCCATTCTCGTAAGTCGACTCTAAGTTCCCCTTTCCATTCGTTCACCCGTACGTAACGACCGTTGCCAAGACTTAGTTCGCATCTAATCATGTTGTTTGTTCTAGCGTAGAAACTCTAATGACGCTAACTAAAGTTACGCCGTCTTTTATAGATTTAAGTCCCTTCTAATTGGTCGATATTTATAGAAGCGGCCGTAGTCGATATTTATAGAATGGTACGAGATCGCTATTTATAAAGCTATTACCAATAGGCTATATAGTGACGCGTATACACAACATACAAAGAGCTCTGTAGTGGTGGCGTATACGCAACAACCAAAGAGATCGGTAGTTGCGCGATATATCATCAATAGGCTCTATAGTGACGCGTATACGCAACAAGTGATGACGTATACACAACACCCAAAGAGCTCGGTAGTGGTGACGTATACGCAACAAGTGATGACGTATACACAACATACAAAGAGACGCATGTACTACTGTGACACTTGAATTTTGTAGATAATTGTTTCAAGTTTATTTGCACAATACTTTCTAATGAGTACAATAGTCACTCATGATTCCTGTACAAATGAGGACGATAGTCATTCAGCATTAATGTACAAATGAGGACGATAGTCATTCAGCATTAATGTACAAATGAGTACGATAGTCATTCAGGATTCCTGTACAAATGAGTAGAATAGTCATTCAGCATTAATGTACAAATGAGTACGATAGTCATTCAGGATTCCTGTACAAATGAGGACGATAGTCATTCAGCATTAATGTACAAATGAGGACGATAGTCATTCAGGATTAATGTACAAATGAGTACGATAGTCATTCAGGATTCCTGTACAAATGAGTGCAATAGTCATTCAGCATTAATGTACAAATGAGTGCAATAGTCATTCAGCATTAATGTACAAATGAGTACAATAGTCATTCAGCATTAATGTACAAATGAGTACAATAGTCATTCAGCATTAATGTACAAATAAGGACGATAGTCATTCAGCATTAATGTACAAATGAGGACGATAGTCATTCAGCATTAATGTACACATGAGGACGATAGTCATTCAACATTAATGTACACATGAGTACAATAGTCATTCACGATTCCTGTACAAATGAGTACAATAGCCATTCAGGATTCCTGTACAAATGAGTGCAATAGTCATTCAGCATTAATGTACACATGAGTACAATAGTCACTCATGATTCCTGTACAAATGAGTACAATAGTCATTCATGATTCCTGTACAAATGAGTACAATAGTTATTCAGCATTAATGTACACATGAGTACAATAGTCATTCAGCATTAATGTACAAATGAGTACAATAGTTATTCAGCATTAATGTACAACTGAGTACAATAGTTATTCAGCATTAATGTACACATGAGTACAATAGTTATTCAGCATTAATGTACAAATGAGTACAATGGTCATTCAGGATTCCTGTACAAATGAGTACAATAGTCATTCAGGATTAATGTACACGTGAGTACAATATTCATTCAGAATTCCTGTACACATGAGTACAATAGTCATTCATGATTCCTTTCTACAAACATCAATATGATATTGACTTCAAACAATCAAATAAGGCTACCTAACTGTATTATTACCACAGTTGAGACAGACAGACAGACAGACAGACAGACAGACAGACAGACAGACAGACAGACAGACAGACAGACAAGACAGACAGACAGACAGACAGACAGACAGACAGACAGACAGACAGACAGACAGACAGACAGACAGACAGACAGACAGACAGACAGACAGACAGACAGACAGACAGACAGACAGACAGACAGACAGACAGACAGACAGACAGACAGACAGACAGACAGACAGACAGGACAGACAGACAGACAGACAGACAGACACAGACAGACAGACAGACACAGACAGACAGACAGACAGACAGACAGACAGACAGACAGACAGACAGGACAGACAGACAGACAGACAGACAGACAGACAGACAGACAGACAGACAGACAGACAGACAGACAGACAGACAGACAGACAGACAGACAGACAGACAGACAGACAGACAGACAGACAGACAGACAGACAGACAGACAGACAGACAGACAGACACAGACAGACAGACAGACAGACAGACAGACAGACAGACAGACAGACAGACAGACAGACAGACAGACAGACAGAGACAGACAGACAGACAGACAGACAGACAGACAGACAGACAGACAGACAGACAGACAGACAGACAGACAGACAGACAGACAGACAGACAGACAGACAGACAGACAGACAGACAGACAGACAGACAGACAGACAGACAGACAGACAGACAGACAGACAGACAGACAGACAGACAGACAGACAGACAGACAGACAGACAGACAGACAGACAGACAGACAGACATGTACAAGATGAGTACAATATTCATTCAAGATTAATGTACAAATGATAATACTGTTAGTATTGAAATGAAAACACACACGGTTTTGTCTGTTGTATATGATGCCCTTGTTTATGGATACTATGATTCTGTGCACACTTTACATGCGTGTTCCATTCATTGCTGCTGCTAAATGTGTTACAGTTCAATTAGTTTTATGGTAATGTAATACTTGAGTTTGCTACCTGCAACAATATTTATTGTTCAGCAATAAAACTCGTGCTACTATCGCGAATATATTGATAATTATCTCTATCTAGTGTGCTTACAGTATAAAATAGAAATAGGGCGACCCGATTGAATTCCTCCAATCTAACATGACTAATCACTTCAGGAGGCGTCGCTCATATGGGCAACCGGTAGCGACGATAAATAAACGTAAAACACACACCGATTGAATAATAGCATTGTGGTATCTGATGTGCTTACAGTATAAAATAGTGAATTTCTTTGCATTTACATAGAAAGTCACTAAGCTAGACAACACAGAGAGCAGAACACGTCCATAAACCAAGTAGACCCGTAACTATTCCCAAATGGAGCACCTATCTTAGACACAACTTAGCCATAAACAGTGTCAAAATCATTGTATATAATGACCGCTGTTGTGACATTGCACTCCAGAAGGTCTCTCAAATACATCCGTGATATTAGAGTTAATTGATCCACATGGTGAGAAAAGCTGTTATAGACTTGTCAAAATTGACGCCAACCTTACATTTATCCGAATGAATTGCAGTAGGCTTGGTGCCATCCTGAACGTTAGAATGCATAGACGTAACTATATGGCGACTAGTAGAACGTAACTCAGTCCCTTGATGCTCTGTACCAAATGAATAACATAGACACAAACCGTAGACCTATCCTATCCTACCGACCGATCCTAAACACGTTTCGGCCCTTGATATGAACAATCTGTACCTACTTAATCGGCAACAATATATTTTCATGATTTTGATCACATTTACCGAGTTTATACGGGAAGAATCGTGCACTCTCTGGTTATATATACATACATAATTTATTTGAGCTCGATTGTGAAACAAGTTCTTACAACATTAGTTAAATCGCTCTGAGTTATCACTAGACTTCCACAAATAATTGTACAGTTTTATTTATCGTCGCAACATGTTGCCCATATGAGCGACGCCTCCTGGAGAGATTAATCATTTTCGATTTTTGGAGGATAGTGCAGAGACAGAGACCCATTCCAGAGTCTCCTCTTTTTCTTCGACATGAGACATCGGTTTAAAGTCACATCTGAGAGTCTGTTGATAATAGTAGTCAGCCGGAGGATCAAACATGCTATCCCTAGATTCGCAGTCAAACGTGTTAACCACTGGACGTCTGACCCGTCTGTCCACCAATGATCACAGGTTCGATCACTCGCTCCACCATACTAAAATGACCCATATCATAGTATTTCGGATGAAACTTCTCGCGTCGGTGTTTTACACCGTGCATGTAAACGAACCAGAGGAGACTCTGGAATGGGTATATATCTGTATCATTGCACTACCCTCTAAAATCTAAAATAACTAATCTCTACAGGAGGCGTCGCTCATGTGAGCAATCGGTAGCGACGATAAATAAACGTAAAAACACGCACATATTACATACAAGTTATAAATACACTAGTGCATATACGACTACCATAATGTCTGCACAATTAATTACTCTTGTCTGTGACGTCAACCGAACATTGTTCATAACACTATTTTTATCTATATTTTCTTTTTGCGTATCTGACAAATCTTCGATTCCCATAGGTCATGACAAGTTTTATAGTTTTTGCAAATTTATTTTAGCTCGATTGATGAAACAAGTTGTTGAACTATTAGTTAAATTCTCTCCCTCAGTCCTTTTCAGATCCATCGCCATGATGGTACAACGCAGATGCCTGCTGAATTCAATTGCCTCGCATAAGGCCCCACTCGTAACGGCTACAGTTGGGCACGAACACATGGCTTCTCACACCTAAAGGTACCTACACGCATATCAAGCTCAAGCTACACCTCTGGATGTACCCCCTTCAACCCCCGTGGTCCAGCTTGAAGACGTCACAAGAGTGCATGTTACATTTCAACCCAGTCCACGTTCACTATGCATGTATACAAAACGTCTGCGTATTTGAAAATGTAATTGTCAATTTAAAGCAGCATTACATCGTAATAAAGGATATTTTGAGTAAAATATAAATACTAATGTGTGTGTGTTTACACAAATCGAAATAGTCGCCCAGAAACGATAAAATTCCAATAAATTTAAACCGTCGTATACGCGAATTTGTTATCAACACACGAAATCTAAGCACACACAACGCGCATGCGTGAAACAACAGAGGATGTAGAAAACAACGTATATATGTTGAACATGAAATACTATCTATCTATCTATCTTCCTCTAATGTCGAACCCCTCGCGGGGATGTAGACATGTCCCTAAAGACTTAGCTAACAGAGGTATGAATCAACATATCAAAGTAATTTAATTAAAAAAGATAACGTGGGACAAATGGGGACGATGTATTCCGAATGCAAACAAGTGCGGACGATGCGTTCCGGTCGTAAACAAGTGCGTGACCGATCGACTCGGAAAGTCCTACTTTCGGTTTCGTGTTTGTTTTATCGCAAAAAGAACAATGTTTACCAAATGAACATAAGCATCCAAATTAAATGTTTGAATGTGCAGCAGCATTGCTTTATTTCATACGATGTAATGCTGCTTTAACATTCTTCTAAAAATAAATGAAATCAATTTCCAGCTGAGATTGTTCACGAGATCTATAAAACTCCTCTTCATATCGCTAATTATGTATTATTTGAACGCTGAAATACCCATAAAATTATGTTTAGCTTTCGTACTACTATATATATATTCGGATGTCTGGTACTTAGTATCGAAAGAGTAGATAGGCTGAACTTAACTGTTATTGCATATTAACTAAACAATGTCACGTACATGATTTGTTCTAGATACATTGAACTATTGCCCCATATCTAGCGTTCAGTGGAAGGTATTCCAGAATTATGGGCGTTCTTGAATTCATAAGATCTATCTACGGAAAAACCATTCTTTGTCTGTTTTTTGTTTATACAAATTTATTTTTTAGCTCGATTGCGAAACAAGTTTTACAATATTAGGTTAATCGCTATCACCCACCACGAAGGGGAGAACACAGCGTATACCAGATATGGCCAGACGTTTGTTATGACAAGTCTCGGGAATCCTTCCGAGAAGTATTCCAGACACCGACTAGCTGGCACCATGGTACAACCATTAGTTAATACAAATTTATTTTTAGCTCGATTGCGAAACAAGTTCTTACAACTTATATTAATCCCTCTCGAGACCTCATTACTAATGGAGTCCATCGCCACAAGGGAGAGAGAAGAGGCAACGTAGAATTCAAATGCCTTGCCTAAGGGTACAATCGTAACGGCTCCAGTGGGGCTTGAACTCCGGACCTTTCGCACTTGAAGCGAACGCGCATGGACTGCGCTATCACGACTTCACGAATTGCTATTGTTGATTGTTTGCAATATGGCTGTCCAATTAGCGCAGTGGTTACGTGTGGTTTACGTTTATTTATCGTCGCTACCGGTTACCCATATGAGCGACGCAGAAAGAGAGAAGAGGCAATGCGGAATTTAAATGCCTTGCCTAAGGACACAAATCGTAACGGCTACAGCTCTAGGTACAACCATTGACTTCCGCCAGTCAACATATGGACAGCTTCTTCAAATGACATTACCGTGGCAACTGAATATATTCACTATGAATCGTACTTTACCTAGAAATGAATGAAGTAGAGGAATCGTTTATTAACCCATAACCTGCCATACGTCGCTTTTGCAAACAGCATAGAGCCAGATCAGACGGCACAGAACGTGCCATCTGATCAGGCTCTATGCTGTTTGCTATTCGGATAGTGGAGCTAAATCACTTGTCTGAATATACTATAATACTTCCATAGAACAATAAATTTAAACGCATTGAACCAATTCCATGGCATACCATCATTAGTTACGACCCTCCGCAAGTAGTACGAATCGACCAACTGTCTCCTGGTGCGCTTTACATGTAATTAATTACAGTAGCAATATCACTTAACGCAAGTGTTACTGTGTTAAACAATAAAAGCCTTCTAGATGTTCCGGAAGTCGGCCACATTAAAAACCACTTTCTCCCAACAGATATGAGTTAGTAAATACTACATAAATTTATATATAATATATTGTAACGTGTATGGCATGGTGTTCCTCTCTGTATCCCATGAGTACCTTGGTTTTATTTCATGCAGGATTAATCTTGTGCCAGCGTAGTTCAGTCCACGCGGATATAAAACTGCTATCCAAATCTCAAACTCAGTCTCAAGCTTCTGATTGGTTCAGTTGAGTGTAAATCTCAGACTGAACCAATCAAATCACTTGAGCTCGAGCTTGAGTTCTGAAAAATGGTTTATATCATCGGGCCCAGGTTGTATCACACCAGTTGTAATAAAGTTCTATAAAAAAGTATATATGTGCCAATCTTATGTTATTAAAATATAATGTAAAAATACAGCTGTCAATCAAAAGCAATAACTCTTCTTTTTCACCAAAAGCAATAACTCTTCTTTTTCACCAAAAGCAATAACTCTTCTTTTTCACCAAAAGCAATAACTCTTCTTTTTCACCAAAAGCAATAACTCTTCTTTTTCACCAATGTACGATTATATCACTAGCTGTAGTGGGGGTGTTTGTGGGGGAATCTATGGATGAGTGATTAAGACTATTGACTTCAAATCACTTGAATAACTCCCGCCCCCCCCCGCCGCCCCACCACCGATGTAGGTCCGAATCGCACTGGGGGTGTGGAATTATTCCAAGCGAGTAATCTATCTGTCCAGCTGTCTTGTGGGAGGTCGGTGGTTCAACCCGGCTGTTGGTTTCACGTTAAAACCACTTTACAACAAAAACACACATTCTAGCGGTGTTGCTCATCATCCCGTACCCCTGATATAGTAACAACATCCTGTTGCCCCCGCCCCCCCCACGAAAATAATAAGAGTGCCTTTTTCATACACACGCTTCTTTCGAGGCACAACATCCACCTGCACAATTTACAAATACGTACGCCCCCTTAATCTTAAAATCCTGGAACCACCCTTGTATATTACTATATATATATCTATATATGGGAATGATTCAGCGTCTGTGCTGACTAAGACACTGACATCGATTTCCTTTTAGATAAACAGCATAACGTCTAGAAACAGAGACACTATGACAGGCTTGGATAAACACTTGTTTTACTCTCTATAATTACGATCAAACCAATCAACAATTCTCAGTATTTTTTTATTAATCATATTTCCAAGAATTTATTTGACTTTCCCAAGAGAAACGTTATAGAGTATCGATCAATGCTGAAGGAATATAGACATCCACATGCGCATATTTATTTAGTATGAATTCATGTCTTCTAGCAAAATGCTATCATCAAAGGCTATGGAATAACAACAATGTAAGTGTCTGCTCCGAAGTAAAATCATTTTTCATTTGTTTGCGTGTTTGATTTGAGTGTTTATAGTCGCGCGATACAGCTTAGGCGACATGCCGACTCCCTAGCTGTAATTGGTAGATGCAGAACCCAAGTACCCATACCAGAAGCATCTCAGACATGAACGAGCAGCCAGATATTAATGTCACAAAGTTGAGATACGGGCCTCTATTTTGCCATATTTGTATGCTAAGATTGCATCAGTTTTTTGTACATTTTTGCGTTCATGTATAAATCTTTAAAAAGTCGTCTAAAACTTAGTGCATTCGTTTCGGCATTAGAAATCGTGAACATCCGTGTAAATGTTATCAAATTCGGTTATCATTTTTATATCTTTTGACTTATTGCTAAAAAGTTATAAACCCCCAGGTCAGGCCTCCGTTGATAAATATTCAGCCGCATAGCGTGATATCAAATTCACGGAATGGGTACTTATCTCATGCACATTTCCTGTCTAGGCAGACCACTGTGGTTATAAAAGCCGCCGGTTTCATGATATTTGCGCACACACATTGGACTGTTAACGACAGACTGGAATCATAAGTGAATTTATTCCAGGACATTTTTTATATTTGCTCTGAAGACGAGCTTCATCTACCAGGACGTATATTCCCGGCGTGGAATGAGATTGTATCGTTGCCCGGAAGTACATTACCCGGAACGTATTTGCTGTTTTGCCCGGACATAGAGTTCCCGAAGCCGAGTTTACTGTTTTGCCCGGACGTGGTATATCCCCCGGAGTGGAGAGAATTTGTGTCTCGCAGCGTGTGTCGCCACAACCCTCACTACGATGTTCTTGGTCTACTTGAGATAGCTCAAGGAAGCCAACACTATACTAGGAGCCAGAACTGGAACATCGTCGTCAAGGATTGGAATCGTCGAGAACAACATAGATACGTGAATCTATATTTAGTTTATTTACCTATGCATAGTAGTAGACGATTTAAGTGTGATTACGTCACATGAGCGTTGTGTATAACGTTGTAGAACGTTAAAACGCACACACATACGAGATTGGTGTAACGTTAGAGAAGTTCACAAGAGACAGTTAGCAAGCATTGCAGTGATGGTATAGACTGAGAGAGGAACTGTTTAAGAGCAAGATCTTAGAACTTCGTGTGAACATGCATTGTTTATATTATTATCATCATCATCATCATCATCATCATCATCATCATTCATACAAATAATTCATCAAATTATTGTAATTAAACTTGTAAATATTGTACTGAGTGTTGATTGAGTCTGATTGAGTATTGTGATCCAGCTTGTGTCGGTCCATCCTGTTACAATTATCTCTTTCACAGCTAATGTCGTATAACAGCGCCTTTGCAAAAAGCCAAGAACCCAGCGCGACAGAACAGAACGTTCCCCCTCATCATGCTATTTGCTGATTGCTCTTCAGACAGTGTAGTTGAAGCATCTGTCCGATTAGTAAGCAACATAGGTCCTGATCATGCCGTGGCTGATCTGGATCTATGTTGTTTGCACATTGCTTTGAATTTATTCGGCGCTGAAAGAGTTAAGCGAAAGTCTACCAGTATCACAATAAAATAATATTTATTTGTTTTTGGAGTTTAACGACGTCGCACCAACAGCTTAGCGACTTTCAATATGCCGACGTATTAGCGGAAGTCGTGATAGCGCAGTGGATGCGCGTTCGCTTCAGGTGCGAACGTTCCGGAGTTCGGCTGACCGATTTTTAAAAAAGTTTATTTATCGTCGCTACCGTTTGCCCATATGAGCGACGCCTCCTGAAGAGATAAGTTATTTTAGATTGTTGGAGGATAGTGCATGATACAGACAGAGACCCATTCCAGAATTTCATCTGGTTCTTTTACGTGCACGGTGTAAAGCACCGCCACGAGACCTCGGCTTAACGTCCCATCTGAAAGACTGTTAATTATATTAGGGTCAGACGGGGGATCGAACCTGCGATCCCTGGATTAGGCTGACCGATTATATGAATGTTTGAGTGTATATTACATGTATATACTGATTTCTCAAAGCTTTTGTTTGCTTGTGGAGCGGCCTTCGTGTAGGTCGGTTACTTCAAAGAATTTGTTTGCTTGTGTAGCGGCCTTCGTGTAGGTCGGTTACTTCAAAGCATTTGTTTGCTTGTGTAGCGGCCTTCGTGTAGGTCGGTTACTTCAAAGCCTTTGTTTTTCTTGTGTAGCGGCCTTCGTGTAGGTCGGTTACTTCAAAGCTTTTGTTTGCTTGTGTAGCGGCCTTCGTGTAGGTCGGTTACTTCAAAGCATTAGTTTGCTTGTGTAGCGGCCTTCGTGTAGGTCGGTTACTTCAAAGCCTTTGTTTGCTTGTGTAGTGGCCTTCGTGTAGGTCGGTTACTTCAAAGCATTTGTTTGCTTGCGTAGCGGCCTTCGTGTAGGTCGGTTACTTCAAAGCCTTTGTTTGCTTGTGTAGCGGCCTTCGTGTAGGTCGGTTACGTCAAAGCATTTGTTTGCTTGTGTAGCGGCCTTCGTGTAGGTCGGTTACTTCAAAGCATTTGTTTGCTTGTGTAGCGGCCTTCGTGTAGGTAGGTTACTTCAAAGCTTTGTTTGCTTGTGTAGCGGCCTTCGTGTAGGTCGGTTACCTCAAAGCATTTGTTTGCTTGTGTAGCGGTCTTCGTGTAGGTCGGTTACTTCAAAGCATTTGTTTGCTTGTGTAGCGGCTTCGTGTAGGTCGGTTACTTCAAAGCATTTGTTTGCTTGTGTAGCGGCCTTCGTGTAGGTCGGTTACTTCAAAGCATTTGTTTGCTTGTGTAGCGGCCTTCGTGTAGGTCGGTTACTTCAAAGCATTTGTTTGCTTGTGTAGCGGCCTTCGTGTAGGTCGGTTACTTCAAAGCATTTGTTTGCTTGTGTAGCGGCCTTCGTGTAGGTCGGTTACTTCAAAGCATTTGTTTGCTTGTGTAGCGGCCTTCGTGTAGGTCGGTTACTTCAAAGCATTTGTTTGCTTGTGTAGCGGCCTTCGTGTAGGTCGGTTACTTCAAATCATTTGTTTGCTTGTAGCGGCCTTCGTGTAGGTCGGTTACTTCAAAGCTTTGTTTGCTTGTGTAGCGGCCTTCGTGTAGGTCGGTTACTTCAAAGCATTTGTTTGCTTGTGTAGCGGCCTTGGTGTAGGTCGGTTACTTCAAAGCATTTGTTTGCTTGTGTAGCGGCCTTCGTGTAGGTCGGTTACTTCAAAGCATTTGTTTGCTTGTGTAGCGGCCTTCGTGTAGGTCGGTTACTTCAAAGCATTTGTTTGCTTGTGTAGCGGCCTTCGTGTAGGTCAGTTACTTCAAAGCATTTGTTTGCTTGTGTAGCGGCCTTCGTGTAGGTCGGTTACTTCAACGCATTTGTTTGCTTGCGTAGCGGCCGTCGTGTAGGTCGGTTACTTCAAAGCATTTGATTGCTTGTGTAGCGGCCTTCGTGTAGGTCGGTTACTTCAAATCATTTGTTTGCTTGTGTAGCGGCCTTCGTGTAGGTCGGTTACTTCAAAGCTTTTGTTGCTTGTGTAGCGGCCTTCGTGTAGGTCGGTTACTTCAAAGCCTTTGTTTGCTTGTGTAGCGGCCTTAGTGTAGGTCGGTTACTTCAAAGCTTTTGTTTGCTTGTGTAGCGGCCTTAGTGTAGGTCGGTTACTTCAAAGCTTTGTTTGCTTGTGTAGCGGCCTTCGTGTAGGTCGGTTACTTCAAAGCATTTGTTTGCTTGTGTAGCGGCCTTCGTGTAGGTCGGTTACTTCAAAGCTTTTGTTTGCTTGTGTAGCGGCCTTCGTGTAGGTCGGTTACTTCAAAGCATTTGTTTGCTTGTGTAGCGGCCTTCGTGTAGGTCGGTTACTTCAAAGCATTTGTTTGCTTGTGTAGCGGCCTTCGTGTAGGTCGGTTACTTCAAATCATTTGTTTGCTTGTGTAGCGGCCTTCGTGTAGGTCGGTTACTTCAAAGCTTTTGTTGCTTGTGTAGCGGCCTTCGTGTAGGTCGGTTACTTCAAAGCATTTGTTTGCTTGTGTAGCGGCCTTCGTGTAGGTCGGTTACTTCAAAGCTTTTGTTTGCTTGTGTAGCGGCCTTAGTGTAGGTCGGTTACTTCAAAGCTTTGTTTGCTTGTGTAGCGGCCTTCGTGTAGGTCGGTTACTTCAAAGCTTTTGTTTGCTTGTGTAGCGGCCTTCGTGTAGGTCGGTTACTTCAAAGCTTTGTTTGCTTGTGTAGCGGCCTTCGTGTAGGTCGGTTACTTCAAAGCTTTTGTTTGCTTGTGTAGCGGCCTTCGTGTAGGTCGGTTACTTCAAAGCATTTGTTTGCTTGTGTAGCGGCCTTCGTGTAGGTCGGTTACTTCAAAGTTTGTTTGCTTGTGTGCGGCTTCGTGTAGGTCGGTACTTCAAAGCTTTGTTTGCTTGTGTAGCGGCCTTCGTGTAGGTCGGTTACTTCAAAGCTTTGTTTGCTTGTGTAGCGGCCTTCGTGTAGGTCGGTACTTCAAAGCTTTTGTTTGCTTGTGTAGCGGCCTTCGTGTATGTCGGTTACTTCAAAGCTTTTATTTGCTTGTGTAGCGGCCTTCGTGTAGGTCGGTTACTTCAAAGCTTTGTTTGCTTGTGTAGCGGCCTTCGTGTAGGTCTGTTACTTCAAAGCTTTTGTTTGCTTGTGTAGCGGCCTTCGTGTAGGTCGGTTACTTCAAAGCTTTTGTTTGCTTGTGTAGCGGCCTTCGTGTAAGTCGGTTACTTCAAAGCTTTTGTTTGCTTGTGTAGCGGCCTTCGTGTAGGTCGGTTACTTCAAAGCTTTTGTTTACTTGTGTAGCGGCCTTAGTGTAGGTCGGTTACTTCAAAGCTTTTGTTTGCTTGTGTAGCGGCCTTCGTGTAGGTCGGTTACTTCAAAGCTTATGTTTGCTTGTGTAGCGGCCTTCGTGTAGGTCGGTTACTTCAAAGCTTCTGTTTGCTTGTGTAGCGGCCTTCGTGTAGGTTGGTTACTTCAAAGCATTTGTTTGCTTGTGTAGCGGCCTTCGTGTAGGTCGGTTACTTCAAAGCTTTTGTTTGCTTGTGTAGCGGCCTTAGTGTAGGTCGGTTACTTCAAAGCTTCTGTTTGCTTGTGTAGCGGCCTTCGTGTAGGTCGGTTACTTCAAAGCTTTGTTTGCTTGTGTAGCGGCCTTCGTGTAGGTCGGTTACTTCAAAGCTTTTGTTTGCTTGTGTAGCGGCCTTCGTGTAGGTCGGTTACTTCAAAGCATTTGTTTGCTTGTGTAGCGGCCTTCGTGTAGGTCGGTTACTTCAAAGCATTTGTTTGCTTGTGTAGCGGCCTTCGTGTAGGTCGGTTACTTCAAAGCATTTGTTTGCTTGTGTAGCGGCCTTCGTGTAGGTCGGTTACTTCAAAGCTTTGTTTGCTTGTGTAGCGGCCTTCGTGTAGGTCGGTTACTTCAAAGCTTTTGTTTGCTTGTGTAGCGGCCTTCGTGTAGGTCGGTTACTTCAAAGCTTTTGTTTGCTTGTGTAGCGGCCTTCGTGTAGGTCGGTTACTTCAAAGCATTTGTTTGCTTGTGTAGCGGCCTTCGTGTAGGTATGTTACTTCAAAGCTTTTGTTTGTTGTTGCGGCCTTCGTGTAGGTCGGTTACTTCAAAGCTTGTGTTTGCTTGTGTAGCGGCCTTCGTGTAAGTCGGTTACTTCAAAGCTTTTGTTTGCTTGTGTAGCGGCCTTCGTGTAGGTCGGTTACTTCAAAGCTTTTGTTTACTTGTGTAGCGGCCTTAGTGTAGGTCGGTTACTTCAAAGCTTTTGTTTGCTTGTGTAGCGGCCTTCGTGTAGGTCGGTTACTTCAAAGCTTATGTTTGCTTGTGTAGCGGCCTTCGTGTAGGTCGGTTACTACAAAGCTTCTGTTTGCTTGTGTAGCGGCCTTCGTGTAGGTCGGTTACTTCAAAGCATTTGTTTGCTTGTGTAGCGGCCTTCGTGTAGGTCGGTTGCTTCAAAGCATTTGTTTGCCTGTGTAGCGGCCTTCGTGTAGGCCGGTTACTTCAAAGCATTTGCCCCTTACCGCTGCTTGTTCGAATCCTACTGTGGTGTCTACTTTTGCCATGTGCGGAAGCTATTCAGGTGGCCAGTGGAAGGTAGGAGGTTATACCCGGATACACACCAGCACCTTATATACTGCTCAAAGGGGCATCCGGGGTCTTCCTTTTTATACACATTTATTTTTAGTTCGATTGCGAAACAAGTTCTTACAACTTATATTAATATCTCTCGAGACCTTATTCTGATGGAATCCATCGCCACGATGGAGAGACAAGAGGCAATGTGGAATTTAAATTCCTTGCCTAAGGGCACAATCGTAACGGCTCCAGCGGTGCTCGAACTCCGGGCATTTCGCATCTGAATCGAACGAGTAGCTATCACTGCGCTATCATGACGTCCACTAATGAATTCAGACGGATATTTAGATTTGACGTTGCTTGTATGTCGCAAATTTATATTTTAAAGAGACATGTTGATATTCTAAATACGCGATGCAAACACGATGAATATAGTAGCCTATTCTGCCTCAGTGCATGTCTATATCCTCAATTTGACCCTATCGTCTTTATGTGTTGTTCAATCCAAAATCAAAAGCTCTCGCAGCAAGAACAACATTTACCGCACACGACAAAACCACAAAATCTAATTTACCACACTGTAGCTGGCTCAGAAAGAAACCCATAAAATATGCTGGCATAATCTCAGTTGCTCTCCTAGAAATACGCAGATTATTATTATTATACATTGGTAATCTAATGGATCGAAGGTACTCGTACTTATCTTCAAGATGCTTGTGAAATGTGAAGAGAAACTTGAAGATAAATCTGTAACAATCAATGTTCCAACCCAAACTTCAATGAAATACTCCTCAACGTCACTGATGACAACTACATCGCTATTGCATTTCCTGCAATGAATGTTCGTGCCGGTGTGTGGCCTCCAGCTTCCAGATATAAACAGCAAATGACCAGCCAGTCATACTTAAACGACACACATCTTCCATCGAGGAACTATACATTATTTGTAAATTTACCCAGGCATTCATTGCGCAAAGCGATTACGTAATCACCCAGTAACTATACGTTTGACACAATTACCCTCATCTTTCTTCCATATTAAATTTGTATGTATAAATCCATGGCACCATTGTTGTATGTTTGCATATAACGAACAACTGTACAGTTTAACTTATTAAAGCATTCTTCTTCTTCCTCTGTGTATGTACAGTCTACATCCGTTAGGTCAAAGTCGGTTATGTCGAATTCTCCAGTTATATCGAAGTCGGACCAAAGTCCCGTTTCAGACACTATCAATTTACATATAATTTGCTCCATTTATATCGAATTCCGTTAAGTCAAACTTCGGTTATGTCGAAGTATTTTGTTCGGTCCGATGGAATTCGACATAACGGATGTAGACTGTACATTATAATACACACATGCGTAATTAAGATTCACCAAAATTCATTTGTATGTAAGCAACCTATTAAATAACATATATACATTCGTTAGTGAGTCCACGTTTATCTATGCATACTGTGAACATGTAAGCAAAATATGTTTACTGTCACCATAAAAAACTGTGCAATTTTATATTGAGCGTTACTTTTTCGCTACAAATGACTTATGGATTTTATTATTATTATTATGGGTGAAAAAAATAATCATTGACACATTGCACTACTATGCCCAATATTTCGCACATTTTGATACCAAATTTGCCTATATATTTTTCTAGAAGGATATAAATTTACCTCTAAGGCATGCTTTCTTTTTGGTGTCAGTAGAATTATATTGAAATAATTTACACATGGTCAGACATATTGCTAGAACTTCTATAATTATGCTTGTAATTCAATATACCGACTGTGTTGAGTTGTATTTTAATGAAATTGAATTATTGATTTATCCTGCGGTTTGTTTTTGATGTTTTTTATACTACAGTCTAAATCCGTTATGTCAAAGTCGGTTATGTCGAATTATCCGGTTATCTTGAAGTCGGATCAAAGTCCAGTTTCATACACTATCATTTTACATATAACTGGCTCCGTTTATATAGAATTTCGTTAAGTCAAACTTCGGTTATGTCGAAGTATTTTGTTCGGTCAGACGAATTCGACATAACGAATGTAGACTGTACATTAAGAATGAAATTATATATTTTGTTTTGTTATTCTCACCATGTATATCATGCATGCGCCCATTGATATGTAATATATATATATATTGTATTTTTACGTTTATCTATCGTCGCTACCGGTTGCCCATATGAGCGACGCCTCCTGAAGAGATTAGTTATTTTAGATTTTGGAGGATAGTGCATGATACAGACAGAGATCCATTCCAGAATCCCCTCTGGTTCTTTTACGTGCACGGTGTACAACACTGCCACGAGACCTCGGTTTAACGTCTCATCTGAAAGACTGTTAATTTTATTAATGTCAGACGGGGGATCGAATCTGCGATCCCTGGATTACCAGTCCAGCGTGCTACCACTGGACTACAGATCCGTCTGTTATATATATATATTTTGTGATGCTAAGCATTATATGCATAACTCCTACTACATTATTCTGTGTTGTTGTTATTGAATGGTGTGTGTGTTTTACGTTTATTTATCATCGCTACCGGTTGCCCATGTGAGCGACGCCTCCTGATGAGATTAGTCATTTGAGATTTTTGGAGGATAGTGCAATGATACAGACAGAGACCCATTCCAGAGTATTCTCTGGTTCTTTTACGTGCACGGTGTACAGCACCGACAAGAGACCTCGGTTTAACGTCCCATCTGAACGACTGTTTATTGTATTAGTGTCAGACGTGGGATTGAATGGTGTAACAATGTACTATGTTTATAGTTAACGTGCATATATAAATTATATGTATATTCTAGTATTACTCTTAAGATTAATACAATTAGTACAGATGTAGTCACCCTAGAGAAATAACACATTTGACACGACTTCAGAAACATACTGTAATTCTCACATTCCCAAGTTAGTACAGAACTAGTCACCCTAGATACATAGCACATTTGACACGACTTCAGAAACATACTGTAATTCTCACATTCCCAAGCTGTGCAGAATGCGACCGTATTGTGCACACGTGTTTGTAGAATGCGTTCTATCGTGTGCCATTAATGTTTCCGTGGAGAGTGGTAATGCACAATTGTCAAGTGCAATCTTTTATTATGTTGTACTAATACATGTTAGAAAAGTGTATTGCCATTCTATCGACTGTTCTAGTGGCTTGTTCTCCACAAGGAGTGCGTTCATCATGGATGAACTGCGTGTTATTAAGATTAATGAGTCTGCGTGGTGATATATATACGGTTTCTGGCCCGTCAAACTTGACACCAACCTTGTACACGCTAGAAACAGTAATACTAATCTAAGATAGATGGAAATGCACTAAGTGATTCCAGAAATCGAAGACGCAATATAAATTGTTAGCAGATCACTTGTATTAATAGTACTTTATCACCTATTGATTGAACCTGAACTGAACTGATTGAAGAATCATAGAACACTAATTAAACTATTAGAATCTGAAAGTAGTGGAGGGTGCTTCAAACTACGCAAGCATCGGACACTTAACTATGGCACTCCGAAATATGACAATATCACTTGACCATTTCATAATATATATAATTTCTTTAATCGGATAATTAGACTTTTTCTCTCATTCCAGTTTCATACACTATCATTTTACATATAACTGGCTCCGTTTATATAGAATTTCGTTAAGTCAAACGTCGGTTATGTCGAAGTATTTCGTTCGGTCCGAAGGAATTCGACATAACGAATGTAAACTATACATTATAATACACACATGTGTAATATCTCGAAGTCGGATCAAAGTCCCGTTTTCAGACACTATCATTTTACATATAACTGGCTCCGTTTATATAGAATTTCGTTAAGTCAAACTTCGGTTATGTCGAAGTATTTTGTTCGGTCCGAAGGAATTCGACATAACGAATGTAAACTATACATTATAATACACACATGTGTAATATCTCGAAGTCGGATCAAAGTCCCGTTTTCAGACACTATCATTTTACATATAACTGGCTCCGTTTATATAGAATTTCGTTAAGTCAAACTTCGGTTATGTCGAAGTATTTTGTTCGGTCAGACGAATTCGACATAACGAATGTAGACTGTACATTAAGAATGAAATTATATATTTTGTTTTGTTATTCTCACCATGTATATCATGCATGCGCCCATTGATATGTAATATATATATATATTGTATTTTTACGTTTATCTATCGTCGCTACCGGTTGCCCATATGAGCGACGCCTCATATTTATGCCTTGTTTACCACGGAGATGAATTTACATAAGCTTTTTATTAAGCTTGTTTTCAAATCCTATTTGTCTTACAATCATTTATAATAGTTGTATAATTATGTACATGTATATATATATGTAACAAAACAAATACATAATGTTTAAACTAAAATATGACAATATGGCACCAACAAGGGTATGTTTGTACAACCTCTGTGAACACAAATCTGACGAGCTGAGCTTGTTAGAGTCCAATGAAAGTCGCATTTCAATTAGTCACGTTTCAATTGAAATGTGCATGTGTGCTTCTGTTAAATTATTACGTTTTATGCAACACGTTAGTATATTTCAGTAGCGTAGTAACACATTTAATTAAAAAGAACATGACATGACCGCTCCGCTCCTGCTTTCTGATGAAAAATAATTCAGGAAAACTACCTACTTTCGCTTTCAACGTTTACTAATTTACTCGTTTCTATTTTTCACAAGTTTTTATTGAGGAAAATGACATTATTGTAGTTTTATAAGAGGTAGTAGTAGTTATTCACATGGGGTGGGTGCTCCGTTGCCTAGTATCTAAGGTCGATGACTTACCACTCACCGTTGTATGTTTAAATCCCACTGGGAATATCGAATTATTTCATGTGTTGAAGCTATCCAGGCTGGATTGCGAGATATCGCTGGTTCTACCCAGGTGTCCGTTGGTGCATGCCATTCTGTTCGGTGTAGCACCCGGGATTTCCCCCCATCATTAAAACATTGGAAGTCGCAGTATGGCCTAAGCTGTTATGATTGGTGCGACTTTAATCTCTCAAAGCATAAAAAACATACTAGTAGTGTGGCATGATCTTAAACATACATGGAACTGGCTCATTGACTACTGCAATTCCTAAGAAAATACGGAGCTGACAATGTAAGTAGCAGATCTGATCCTATCGCTAGATGTATTTTGGAGACATAGTGTCTGATAAGTTTATTCTACGTTGCTGATAATATAATTGCTACACAATCAATTTGTACCGGACTGTAAAAGGATCTACGCTCCAGTATATGTCCCTGAGAATGTAAATGAGTTTACTGATAATAAAATACCTGGACAATAGCAACCGTTACAATATTCTGTTCATTTCAAATTATTAACGACATTATCTTTGATTGTTTATACAGTGTTTGAAATAAATGAATATTTTATTGCATGGTTAACATTATTCTACTACCAAAGAAGCGACGTATTTATTAATAACGATTATCTTGGTCATAAAACGTTCGCAATTGAAAGAGGTGTACGGCATGGGTGTCCTCTGTCGTCTTCACTATTGATTATCCGAGCTGTACATAACACAATGCACACATAGAGAACAGGAATCGCGTGGATGTCTAGTAGAGGCAATAGCAGAAGCTAGCATGTCACGACGTAACATTAACATTTCAAAATGGACAATATTAAGAATTTAATCAATGGAATTTCAAACCGGAAACATAGTGCAGATACAATTGAACTGGTCATCTGAACATGCGAACACACAAAGACTTATTTTAGCAATAACAAATACAGATAATAACGCAATTTACTACCAAAACTCTATGAATTTATAAATATTTAACGGTGGACACGTTTGTGAAGCAACATCTGTTTTAGCAAAACTAGTGTATAAATGTACTGTGCTGACCTAATTCCATACGAAAATATAATTAAGAGTATTACTAAGGCTTCGTATTGGCTCCTGTGGCGGACAATTGTATTATACTGGCACAACTATCATGATATGGATATTACGTTAATAGACCATCTGTTCTGTTTCTGAAACAAAGCCCGAGGTTATAAACCATTTCTCAGATCTCAAACTCGAGCTCCTTATTTTAGTTGTTGACAACAATAAATATGTTTAAACCAACTCGAGCTCAAGACATTTGAGTCTGAGATTTGCTCTTGGCTCAACCAATCAGAAGCTTAGGACTGATGTTGAGATTGGAGAAAAGTTCCATAACCTCGGGGCATGCATTTTCTTTTATCGAAGTGAAAACTATATTTGATTAACATGAAAGCTAGCTACCATTGAACATCTCAAATGAACACAGACAAAACTAATAAATAGAAAAATGCTGCAAGGGGTTGCGTTCTTAATTGTTACATGAAATTCAAACAGAGGACATGTCAGCAGAAACTGTTCCATTAGAATTTAAATTGAATTGCATGTTCCCAAATAATCAAATATTTTGCAAGAAGATGTCAGTAAAACGTTTCTACCGTTGGTGTTGCGACTAACGTTGTAAAACAACAAATAAATTGCCTATTAAATACATAGTTAAAAGTCAAAACATACAGTCTGTTCATTTATATTCCCAATCTTTCATTTCTTCTGATACCACATCCACTGTGAAGAGGTATTCAAATCAACCTGAAACACAGCCTATGTTTTAACTGTGATACATGGCCCCGAGGTTAATGAACAGTTCTCACATCTGAAACACAGTCCTAAACTTCTGATTGGTTAAACCAATTTAATCTCGAACACAAATCAATCAAATTTCTTGAGCTCGAGATGAGATCTGGGAAAAGTTTGATACCCTCTGTCTCTGGTGTCTTATATAATGTTTTGAATAAATTGTATTGTCGACTATATGTTTACAGAGAATACAAACATACATATTTAGTCTAAACATATTTTATTTCCCAATATAATACATATTGAACAACCACACATAATCAGAATACAGAAACAGGATTAGAATGGAAGACATAGTCTTATAGAATTCTTCTCCTCTGCAAGGGTTGTATGTATTTCGTTTGGCTATTGCAATTATTTTATAGAGTTAGGAAAGTTGAAACACGAATACATGCGAAACTAACTACATGTTAAACATTAATAAAGAATATCACAACTATTTAAATATAAACACGAACCTGTAGACATAACTTAAGCTACTATGATTGTAAGTATTTCGTTAGGAACAGGGGTGGTTGTTGTTGCCTGCGTGTGTTCGTCTGTATACAGGATAACTCCACGCCTTTGTGGATATATAGAGGGTTAATATAGGACAGATAGGCTGTCCGATTAACGCATTGGTTAGCGCGTTCGCTTCTCATCAATACCTGGGTTCGATCCTCGGAACAGGATGTATGTGAAATGGTACGGTGGTCGCCAGCTCGGACAGGTGGTTTTTTCCGGGTATTCCGGTTTCCTCCCACACGAATGACCACATTTACCTTTTCATCCGCGCCAACGAGAATGATTAATATAAGTTGTTAAAACTTGCTTCGCAATCGTTATAAAATAAATAAAGTTTAAACTATTGGGCACATTGTTCGGTTTTGGGAAAATCTGTCAAGTGCTGTGGTCAAAGCGGTCAGTGAAGACTTCTATCTATAGTACACTCTGCATGTTTGTAACTCGAAAACGAAGCAAGATAGACATACAGTTTCAATGGAACACCAATGGATAACCTTATGCGACTTTTCTTCTTCTTCTTGTCGTTCGCGAATCACATGGACAAGCCGGCAGCAAACACGAATTGGGCCGTCCTCCTCAGATCCTCCCGGCAGCCATGTAACTTCGTCTGGAGAGAAGTATCTGTTGGCCAGGTTGTTTTCCTCAGCCCATGAAGATTGGGACACTCCAGGAGGATGTGTTCTGCAGTCTGGTCCCCTACGTTGCAGCTGCAGGCAGTTGATGGAGCTAGTCCAAGCTTCCGACAAATATGGAAGTTATGTGACTTTTCAAATAAGTCATATCCCGTGACCATGATATTGACCCTCCAAGGTAAAATCAAGGTCATAAGGAATCCGTCATTTGTTCTCTTGTGTCAAATACCAGCGCTTGGATTTTCATCTTTGTGAGTTATATCCTCTAGTTTCTTTAATATAATATTTCCACTTTCAAATTCCGAAAATCTGTATCATGCATAACATACTTACTCATTGTTTATTATAATCATATTTATCGTATTAGTAAATGGTAAATATGGCATCAGTATTGACACAACCTAACACCAAAGTTCATGGAAGTCGTGATAGCACATTGGTAGCTTCAGGTGCGAAAGGAGTTCGAGCTCCACTGGAGTCATTATGATTTTGCCCTTAGGCAATGTATTTAAATTCCATGTTGCCTCTTCTCTCTCCCTCGTGGCGATGTATTAAATCAGGAATGAGGTCTCGAGAGTGATCAATAAAGTTGTAAGAACTTATTTCGCAATTGAGCTAAAATAAATTTGTATAAACTAATACAAAGTTGAGTATAAGATGTGTATAATTTTAGCAGTTCGCTGACGTGATTTTATAACATATTTATGTTAGATTTTATGATTGGAAATCTAAACTTGAAAACGTATGTCAACACATGAAACATAGGACATATATCATTCCATTGCAATTGCACCTCGTGGCCATACATTCCTCATATCTTCGGCTGGTATTGGTCTACATTACGTCTAGACACTTGTTCCGCAGTAGCATATGCTTATTGATCTGGATCGTCTGCGATCTCTTATATCGAATTTACATCGCTATTACATTCGCTATACACCAGAAACAATGAACGTAGTTACTATAGCTAGCATTGACATAACAATATTGCACCATAGTTACTACAGCTAGCATTGACATACAAATATTGCACCATAGTTACTATAGCTAGCATTGATATAACAATATTGCACCATAGTTACTACAGCCAGCATTGCCATAACAATATTGCACCATAGTTACTATAGCTAACATTGGCATAAAACTATTGCACCATAGTTACTACAGCTAGCATTGGCATAACAATATTGCACCATAGTTACTATAGCTAGCATTGGCATAACAATATTGCACCATAGTTGCTATAGCTAGCATTGACATAACAATATTGCACCATAGTTACTATAGCTAGCATTGACATAACAATATTGCACCATAGTTACTATAGCTAGCATTGACATAACAATATTGCACCATAGTTACTATAGCTAGCATTGAAATAACAATATTGCACAATAGTTACTATAGCTAGCATTGACATAACAATATTGCACCATAGTTACTATAGCTAGCATTGACATAACAATATTGCACCATAGTTACTATAGCCAGCATTGACATCACACTATTGCACCATAGTTACTATAGCCAGCATTGCCATAACAATATTGCACCATAGTTACTATAGCTAGCATTGGCATAACAATATTGCACCATAGTTACTATAGCTAGCATTGGCATAACAATATTGCACCATAGTTACTATAGCTAGCATTGACATAACAATATTGCATCATAGTTACTATAGCTAGCATTGATATAACAATATTGCACCATAGTTACTACAGCCAGCATTGCCAAAACAATATTGCACCATAGTTACTATAGCCAGCATTGCCATAACAATATTTCACCATAGTTACTATTGCTAACATTGGCATCACACTATTGCGCCATAGTTACTATAGCTAGCATTGATATAACAATATTGCACCATAGTTACTACAGCCAGCATTGCCATAACAATATTGCACCATAGTTACTATAGCTAACATTGGCATAACACTATTGCACCATAGTTACTACAGCTAGCATTGACATAACAATATTGCACCATAGTTACTATAGCTAGCATTGACATAACAATATTGCACCATAGTTACTATAGCTAGCATTGACATAACAATATTGCACCATAGTTACTATAGCTAGCATTGACATAACAATATTGCACCATAGTTACTACAGCTAGCATTGACATCACAATATTGCACCATAGTTAATATAGCTAGCGCATTGACACAACAATATTGCACCATAGTTACTACAGCTAGCATTGACATAACAATATTGCCCCATAGTTACTACAGCTAGCATTGACATAACAAGATTGCACCATAGTTACTACATCTAGCATTTACATAACACTATTGCAAAACAGTTACTACAGCTAGCATTGACATAACAATATTGCACCATAGTTACTATAGCTAGCATTGACATAACAATATTGCACCATAGTTACTATAGCTAGCATTGACATAACAATATTGCACCATAGTTACTATAGCTAGCATTGACATACCAATATTGCACCATAGTTACTATAGCTAGCATTGACATAACAATATTGCACCATAGTTACTATAGCCAGCATTGACATCACACTATTGCACCATAGTTACTATAGCCAGCATTGCCATAACAATATTGCACCATAGTTACTATAGCTAGCATTGGCATAACAATATTGCACCATAGTTACTATAGCTAGCATTGGCATAACAATATTGCACCATAGTTACTATAGCTAGCATTGGCATAACAATATTGCACCATAGTTACTATAGCTAGCATTGACATAACAATATTGCACCATAGTTACTATAGCTAGCATTGACATAACAATATTGCACCATAGTTACTATTGCTAGCATTGGCATAACACTATTGCATCATAGTTACTATAGCTAGCATTGACATAACAATATTGCACCATAGTTACTATAGCTAGCATTGACATAACAATATTGCACCATAGTTACTACAGCTAGCATTGACATAAAAAATATTGCACCATAGTTACAATAGCTAGCATTGATATAACAATATTGCACCATAGTTACTACAGCCAGCATTGCCATAACAATATTGCACCATAGTTACTATAGCCAGCACTGCCATAACAATATTGCACCATAGTTACTATAGCTAACATTGGCATAACACTATTGCACAATAGTTACTACAGCTTGCATTGACATAACAATATTGCACCATAGTTACTATAGCTAGCATTGACATAACAATATTGCACCATAGTTACTATAGCTAGCATTGACATAACAATATTGCACCATAGTTACTACAGCTAGCATTGATATAACAATATTGCACCATAGTTACTATAGCTAGCGCATTGACACAACAATATTGCACCATAGTTACTACAGCTAGCATTGACATAACAATATTGCACCATAGTTACTACAGCTAGCATTGACATAACAAGATTGCACCATAGTTACTACAGCTAGCATTTACATAACAATATTGCACAACAGTTACTACAGCTAGCATTGACATAACAATATTGCACCATAGTTACTATAGCTAGCATTGACATAACAATATTGCACCATAGTTACTATAGCTAGCATTGCATAACAATATTGCACCATAGTTACTACAGCTAGCATTGACATGACAAGATTGCACCATAGTTACTATAGCTAGCATTGACATAACAATATTGCACCATTGTTACTACAGCTAGCATTGACATAACAATATTGCACCATAGTTACTATATATAGCATTGACATAACAATATTGCACCATAGTTACTATAGCTAGCATTGACATAACAATATTGCACCATAGTTACTACAGCTAGCATTGACATAACAATATTGCACCATAGTTACTATAGCCAGCATTGACATAACAATATTGCACCATAGTTACTATAGCTAGTATTGACATAACAATATTGCACCATAGTTACTATAGCTAGCATTGCCATAACAATATTGTACCATAGTTACTATAGCTAGCATTGACATAACAATATTGTACCATTGTTACTATAGCTAACATTGACATAACAATAGTGCACCATAGTTACTATAGCTAGCATTGACATAACAATATTGCACCATAGTTACTATAGCTAGCATTGACATAACAATATTGCACCATAGTTACTATAGCCAGCATTGACATAACAATATTGCACCATAGTTACTATAGGTAGCATTGACATAACAATATTGCACAATAGTTACTATAGCCAGCATTGCCATAACAATATTGCACCATAGTTACTATAGCCAGCATTGCCATAACAATATTGCACCATAGTTACTATAGCCAGCATTGACATAATAATATTGCACCATAGTTACTATAGCCAGCATTGCCATAACAATATTGCACCATAGTTACTATAGCCAGCATTGCCATAACAATATTGCACCATAGTTACTATAGCCAGCATTGCTATAACAATATTGCACCATAGTTACTTTAGCTAGCATTGACATAACAATATTGCACCATAGTTACTATAGCTAGCATTGACATAACAATATTGCACCATAGTTACTATAGCTAGCATTGACATAACAATATTGCACCATAGTTACTATAGCTAGCATTGATATAACAATATTGCACCATGGTTACTATAGCTAGCATTGACATAACAATATTGCACCATAGTTACTATAGCTAGCATTGCTATAACAATATTGCACCATAGTTACTATAGCTAGCATTGACATAACAATATTCAACCATAGTTACTATAGCTAGCATTTACATAACAATATTGCACCATAGTTACTATAGCTAGCATTGACATAACAATATTGCACCATAGTTACTATAGCTAGCATTGACATAACAATATTGCACCATAGTTACTATAGCTAGCATTGACATAACAATATTGCACCATAGTTACTATAGCTAGCATTGACATAACAATATTGCACCATAGTTACTATAGCTAGCATTGACATAACAATATTGCATCATAATTACTATAGCAAGCATTGACATAACACTATTGCGCCATAGTTACTATAGCTAGCATTGACATAACAATATTGCACCATAGTTACTATAGATAGCATTGATATAACAATATTGCACCATAGTTACTATTGCTAGCATTGGCTTAACACTATTGCACCATTGTTACTACAGCTAGCATTGACATAACAAGATTGCAACATAGTTACTATAGCTAGCATTGACATAATAATATTGCACCATAGTTACTACAGCTAGCATTGACATAACATTATTGCACCATAGTTACTATATATAGCATTGACATAACAATATTGCACCATAGTTAATATAGCTAGCATTGACATAACAATATTGCACCATAGTTACTATAGCTAGCATTGACATAACAATATTGCACCATAGTTACTATAGCTAGCATTGACATAACAATATTGCACCATAGTTACTATAGCTAGCATTGACATAACAATATTGCACCATAGTTACTATAGCTAGCATTGACATAACAATATTGCACCATAGTTACTATAGCTAGCATTGACATAACAATATTGCACCATAGTTACTATAGCTAGCATTGACATAACAATATTGCACCATAGTTACTATAGCTAGCATTGACATAACAATATTGCACCATAGTTACTATAGCTAGCATTGACATAACAATATTGCACCATAGTTACTATAGCTAGCATTGACATAACAATATTGCACCATAGTTACTATAGCTAGCATTGACATAACAATATTGCACCATAGTTACTATAGCTAGCATTGACATAACAATATTGCACCATAGTTACTATAGCTAGCATTGACATAACAATATTGCACCATAGTTACTATAGCTAGCATTGACATAACAATATTGCACCATAGTTACTATAGCTAGCATTGACATAACAATATTGCACCATAGTTACTATAGCTAGCATTGACATAACAATATTGCACCATAGTTACTATAGCTAGCATTGACATAACAATATTGCACCATAGTTACTATAGCTAGCATTGACATAACAATATTGCACCATAGTTACTATAGCTAGCATTGACATAACAATATTGCACCATAGTTACTATAGCTAGCATTGACATAACAATATTGCACCATAGTTACTATAGCTAGCATTGACATAACAATATGCACCATAGTTACTATAGCTAGCATTGACATAACAATATTGCACCATAGTTACTATAGCTAGCATTGACATAACAATATTGCACCATAGTTACTATGGCTTGCATTGACATAACAAGATTGCACAATAGTTACTATAGCTAGCATTGACATAACAATATTGCACCATAGTTACTATAGCTAGCATTGACATAACAATATTGCACCATAGTTACTATAGCTAGCATTGCCATAACAATATTGCACCATAGTTACTATAGCTAGCATTGACATAACAATATTGCACCATAGTTACTATAGCTAGCATTGACATAACAATATTGCACCATAGTTACTATAGCTAGCATTGACATAACAATATTGCACCATAGTTACTATAGCTAGCATTGACATAACAATATTGCACCATAGTTACTATAGCTAGCATTGACATAACAATATTGCACCATAGTTACTATAGCTAGCATTGACATAACAATATTGCACCATAGTTACTATAGCTAGCATTGACATAACAATATTGCACCATAGTTACTATAGCTAGCATTGACATAACAATATTGCACCATAGTTACTATAGCTAGCATTGACATAACAATATTGCACCATAGTTACTATAGCTAGCATTGACATAACAATATTGCACCATAGTTACTATAGCTAGCATTGACATAACAATATTGCACCATAGTTACTATAGCTAGCATTGACATAACAATATTGCACCATAGTTACTATAGCTAGCATTGACATAACAATATTGCACCATAGTTACTATAGCTAGCATTGACATAACAATATTGCACCATAGTTACTATAGCTAGCATTGACATAACAATATTGCACCATAGTTACTATAGCTAGCATTGACATAACAATATTGCACCATAGTTACTATAGCTAGCATTGACATAACAATATTGCACCATAGTTACTATAGCTAGCATTGACATAACAATATTGCACCATAGTTACTATAGCTAGCATTGACATAACAATATTGCACCATAGTTACTATAGCTAGCATTGACATAACAATATTGCACCATAGTTACTATAGCTAGCATTGCCATAACAATATTGTACCATAGTTACTATAGCTAGCATTGACATAACAATATTGTACCATAGTTACTATAGCTAACATTGACATAAGAATAGTGCACCATAGTTACTATAGCTAGCATTGACATAACAATATTGCACCATAGTTACTATAGCTAGCATTGACATAACAATATTGCACCATGGTTACTATAGCTAGCATTGACATAACAATATTGCACCATAGTTACTATAGCCAGCATTGACATAACAATATTGCACCATCGTTACTATAGCCAGCATGTCCATAACAATATTGCACCATGGTTACTATAGCTAGCATTGACATAACAATATTGCACCATAGTTATTAGAGCAAGCATTGACATAACAATATTGCACCATAGTTACTATAGCTAGCATTGACATAACAATATTGCACCATAGTTACTATAGCCAGCATTGCCATAACAATATTGCACCATCGTTGCTATAGCCAGCATTGCCATAACAATATTGCACCATAGTTACTATAGCCAGCATTGCCATAACAATATTGCACCATAGTTACTATAGCCAGCATTGACATAACAATATTGCACCATAGTTACTATAGCCAACATTGCTATAACAATATTGCACCATAGTTACTATAGCTAGCATTGGCATAACAATATTGCACCATAGTTACTACAGCTAGCATTGACATAACAATATTGCACCATAGTTACTATAGCTAGCATTGACATAACAATATTGCACCATAGTTACTATAGCTAGCATTGACATAACAATATTGCACCATAGTTACTACAGCTAGCATTGACATAACAATATTGCACCATAGTTACTATAGCTAGCATTGACATAATAATATTGCACCATAGTTACTACAGCTAGCATTGACATAACAATATTGCACCATAGTTACTATAGCTTGCATTGCATAACAATATTGCACCATAGTTACTATAGCTAGCATTGACATAACAATATTGCACCATAGTTACTATAGCTAGCATTGACATAACAATATTGCACCATAGTTACTATAGCTAGCATTGACATAACAATATTGCACCATAGTTACTATAGCTAGCATTGACATAACAATATTGCACCATAGTTACTATAGCTAGCATTGACATAACAATATTGCACCATAGTTACTATAGCTAGCATTGACATAACAATATTGCACCATAGTTACTATAGCTAGCATTGACATAACAATATTGCACCATAGTTACTATAGCTAGCATTGACATAACAATATTGCACCATAGTTACTATAGCTAGCATTGACATAACAATATTGCACCATAGTTACTATAGCTAGCATTGACATAACAATATTGCACCATAGTTACTATAGCTAGCATTGACATAACAATATTGCACCATAGTTACTATAGCTAGCATTGACATAACAATATTGCACCATAGTTACTATAGCTAGCATTGACATAACAATATTGCACCATAGTTACTATAGCTAATTGACATAACAATATGCACCATAGTTACTATAGCTAGCATTGACATAACAATATTGCACCATAGTTACTATAGCTAGCATTGACATAACAATATTGCACCATAGTTACTATAGCTAGCATTGACATAACAATATTGCACCATAGTTACTATAGCTAGCATTGACATAACAATATTGCACCATAGTTACTATAGCTAGCATTGACATAACAATATTGCACCATAGTTACTATAGCTAGCATTGACATAACAATATTGCACCATAGTTACTATAGCTAGCATTGACATAACAATATTGCACCATAGTTACTATAGCTAGCATTGACATAACAATATTGCACCATAGTTACTATAGCTAGCATTGACATAACAATATTGCACCATAGTTACTATAGCTAGCATTGACATAACAATATTGCACCATAGTTACTATAGCCAGCATTGACATAACAATATTGCACCATAGTTACTATTGCCAGCATTGCCATAACAATATTGCACCATAGTTACTATAGCCAACATTGCTATAACAATATTGCACCATAGTTACTATAGCTAGCATTGGCATAACAATATTGCACAATAGTTACTACAGCTAGCATTGACATAACAATATTGCACCATAGTTACTATAGCTAGCATTGACATAACAATATTGCACCATAGTTACTATGGCTAGCATTGGCATAACATTATTGCACCATAGTTACTACAGCTAGCATTGACATAACAAGATTGCACCATAGTTACTATATATAGCATTGACATAATAATATTGCACCATAGTTACTACAGCTAGCATTGTCATAACACTATTGCACCATAGTTACTATAGCTAGCATTGACATAACAATATTGCACCATAGTTACTATAGCCAGCATTGCCATAACAATATTGCACCATAGTTACTATAGCCAGCATGGCCATAACAATATTGCACCATGGTTACTATAGCTAGCATTGACATAACAATATTGCACCATAGTTATTAGAGCAAGCATTGACATAACAATATTGCACCATAGTTACTCTAGCTAGCATTGACATAACAATATTGCACCATAGTTACTATAGCCAGCATTGCCATAACAATATTGCACCATCGTTACTATAGCCAGCATTGCCATAACAATATTGCACCATAGTTACTATAGCCAGCATTGCCATAACAATATTGCACCATAGTTACTATAGCCAGCATTGACATAATAATATTGCACCATAGTCTATAGCCAGTATTGCCATAACAATATTGCACCATAGTTACTATAGCCAGCATTGCCATAACAATATTGCACCATATTTACTATAGCCAACATTGCTATAACAATATTGCACCATAGTTACTATAGCTAGCATTGGCATAACAATATTGCACCATAGTTACTACAGCTAGCATTGACATAACAATATTGCACCATAGTTACTATAGCTAGCATTGACATAACAATATTGCACCATAGTTACAATGGCTTGCATTGACATAACAATATTGCACAATAGTTACTATAGCTAGCATTGACATAACAATATTGCATCATAGTTACTATAGCTAGCATTGACATAAAAATATTGCACCATAGTTACTATAGCTAGCATTGACATAACAATATTGCACCATAGTTACTATAGCTAGCATTGGCATAACACTATTGCACCATAGTTACTATAGCTAGCATTGACATAACAATATTGCACCATAGTTACTATAGCTAGCATTGACATAACAATATTGCACCATAGTTACTATAGCTAGCATTGACATAACAATATTGCACCATAGTTACTATAGCTAGCATTGACATAACAATATTGCACCATAGTTAATATAGCTAGCATTGACATAACAATATTGCACCATAGTTACTATAGCTAGCATTGACCTAACAATATTGCACCATAGTTACTATAGCTAGCATTGACATAACAATATTGCACCATAGTTACTATAGCTAGCATTGACATAACAATATTGCACCATAGTTACTATAGCTAGCATTGACATAACAATATTGCACCATAGTTACTATAGCTAGCATTGACATAACAATATTGCACCATAGTTACTATAGCTAGCATTGACATAACAATATGCACCATAGTTACTATAGCTAGCATTGACATAACAATATTGCACCATAGTTACTATAGCTAGCATTGACATAACAATATTGCACCATAGTTACTATGGCTTGCATTGACATAACAATATTGCACAATAGTTACTATAGCTAGCATTGACATAACAATATTGCACCATAGTTACTATAGCTAGCATTGACATAACAATATTGCACCATAGTTACTATAGCTAGCATTGACATAACAATATTGCACCATAGTTACTATAGCTAGCATTGACATAACAATATTGCACCATAGTTACTATAGCTAGCATTGACATAACAATATTGCACCATGGTTACTATAGCTAGCATTGACATAACAATATTGCACCATAGTTACTAGAGCTAGCATTGACATAACAATATTGCACCATAGTTACTATAGCTAGCATTGACATAACAATATTGCACCATAGTTACTATAGCTAGCATTGACATAACAATATTGCACCATAGTTACTATAGCCAGCATTGACATAACAATATTGCACCATAGTTACTATAGCTAGCATTGACATA
>CM026387.1:12606859-12669756 GCA_014843695.1 Archivesica marissinica
TGTCCACAATGATGTTTGTTGTTTGTCCACAATCACAATGATGTTTGTCCACAATGATGTTTGTTGTTTGTCCACAATGATGTTTGTCCACAATGATGTATGTCCACAATGATGTATGTCCACAATGATGTTTGTTGTTTGTCCACAATGATGTTTGTCCACAATGATGTATGTCCACAATGATGTATGTCCACAATGATGTATGTCCACAATGATGTATGTCCACAATGATGTTTGTTGTTTGTCCACAATGATGTTTGTCCACAATGTTGTTTGTCCACACTGATGTATGTCCACAATGATGTTTGTCCACAATGATGTATGTCCACAATAATGTATGTCCACAATGATGTATGTCCACAATGAAGTATGTCCACAATGATGTATGTCCACAATGATGTATGTCCACAATGATGTATGTCCACAATGATGTTTGTCCACAATGATGTTTGTCCACAATGATGTTTATCCACAATAATGTATGTCCACAATGATGTATGTCCACAATGATGTATGTCCACAATGATGTTTGTCCACAATCACAATGATGTATGTCCACAATGATGATTGTCCACAATGATGTATGTCCACAATGATGTTTGTCCACAATGATGTATGTCCACAATGATGTTTATCCACAATGATGTATGTCTACAATGATGTTTATCCACAATGATGTATGTCCACAATGATGTTTGTCCACAATCACAATGATGTTTGTCCACAATGATGTATGTCCACAATGATGTTCATCCACAATGATGTATGTCCACAATGATGTTTGTCCACAATGATGTTTATCCACAATGATGTTTGTCCAAAATGATGTAAGTCCACAATGATGTATGTCCACATTGATGTTTGTCCACCAATGATGTTTGTCCACAATGATGTTTGTCCACAATGATGATTGTTGTTTGTCCACAATGATGTTTGTTGTTTGTCCACAATGATGTTTGTCCACAATGATGTTTGTCCACAATGATGTTTGTCCACACTGATGTTTGTCCACAATGATGTTTGTCCACAATGATGTTTGTCCACAATGATGTTTGTCCACACTGATGTTTGTCCACAATGATGTTTGTCCACAATGATGTTTGTCCACAGTGATGTTTGTCCACAATGATGTATGTCCGCAATGATATTTGTCCACAATGATGTTTGTTGTTTGTCCACAATGATGTTTGTCCACAATGATGTTTGTCCACAATGATGTATGTCCACAATGATATTTGTCCACAATGATGTATGTCCACAATGATGTTTGTCCACACTGATGTATGTCCACAATGATGTTTGTCCACAATGATGTTTGTCCACAATGATGTTTGTCCACAATGATGTATGTCCACAATGGTTTTTGTCCACAATGATGTTTGTCCACAATCACAATGATGTTTGTCCACAATGATGTTTGTCCACAATGATGTATGTCCACAATGATGTTTGTCCACAATCACAATGATGTTTGTCCACAATGATGTTTGTTGTTTGTCCACAATCACAATGATGTTTGTCCACAATGATGTTTGTTGTTTGTCCACAATGATGTTTGTCCACAATGATGTATGTCCACAATGATGTATGTCCACAATGATGTTTGTTGTTTGTCCACAATGATGTTTGTCCACAATGATGTATGTCCACAATGATGTATGTCCACAATGATGTATGTCCACAATGATGTATGTCCACAATGATGTTTGTTGTTTGTCCACAATGATGTTTGTCCACAATGTTGTTTGTCCACACTGATGTATGTCAACAATGATGTTTGTCCACAATGATGTATGTCCACAATAATGTATGTCCACAATGATGTATGTCCACAATGAAGTATGTCCACAATGATGTATGTCCACAATGATGTATGTCCACAATGATGTATGTCCACAATGATGTTTGTCCACAATGATGTTTGTCCACAATGATGTTTATCCACAATAATGTATGTCCACAATGATGTATGTCCACAATGATGTATGTCCACAATGATGTTTGTCCACAATCACAATGATGTATGTCCACAATGATGATTGTCCACAATGATGTATGTCCACAATGATGTTTGTCCACAATGATGTATGTCCACAATGATGTTTATCCACAATGATGTATGTCTACAATGATGTTTATCCACAATGATGTATGTCCACAATGATGTTTGTCCACAATCACAATGATGTTTGTCCACAATGATGTATGTCCACAATGATGTTCATCCACAATGATGTTTGATGTTTGTCCACAGTGATGTTTGATGTTTGTCCACAATGATGTTTGATGTTTGTCCACACTGATGTTTGTCCACAATGGTGTTTGTCCACAATGATGTGTGTCCACAATGGTGTTTGTCCACAATGATGTATGTCCACAATGATGTTTGTCCACAATGATGTTTGTTGTTTGTCCACAATGATGTTTGTCCACAATGATGTGTGTCCACAATGGTGTTTGTCCACAATGATGTTTGTACACAATGATGTTTGTCCACAATGATGTGTGTCCACAATGGTGTTTGTCCACAATGATGTTTGTCCACAATGATGTTTGTCCACAATGGTGTTTGTCCACAATGATGTTTGTCCACAATGATGAGTGTCCACAATGATGTTTGGCCACAATGATGTTTGTCCACAATGGTGTTTGTCCTCAATGATGTTTGTCCACAATGATGTGTGTCCGCAATGATGTTTGTCCACAATGATGTATGTTCACAATGATGTATGTCCACAATGATGTTTGTCCACAATGGTGTTTGTCCAAAATGATGTAAGTCCACAATGATGTATGTCCACATTGATGTTTGTCCACCAATGATGTTTGTCCACAATGATGTTTGTCCACAATGATGTTTGTTGTTTGTCCACAATGATGTTTGTTGTTTGTCCACAATGATGTTTGTCCACAATGATGTTTGTCCACAATGATGTTTGTCCACACTGATGTTTGTCCACAATGATGTTTGTCCACAATGATGTTTGTCCACAATGATGTTTGTCCACACTGATGTTTGTCCACAATGATGTTTGTCCACAATGATGTTTGTCCACAGTGATGTTTGTCCACAATGATGTATGTCCGCAATGATATTTGTCCACAATGATGTTTGTTGTTTGTCCACAATGATGTTTGTCCACAATGATGTTTGTCCACAATGATGTATGTCCACAATGATGTTTGTCCACAATGATGTATGTCCACAATGATGTTTGTCCACACTGATGTATGTCCACAATGATGTTTGTCCACAATGATGTTTGTCCACAATGATGTTTGTCCACAATGATGTATGTCCACAATGGTTTTTGTCCACAATGATGTTTGTCCACAATCACAATGATGTTTGTCCACAATGATGTTTGTCCACAATGATGTATGTCCACAATGATGTTTGTCCACAATCACAATGATGTTTGTCCACAATGATGTTTGTTGTTTGTCCACAATCACAATGATGTTTGTCCACAATGATGTTGTTGTTTGTCCACAATGATGTTTGTCCACAATGATGTATGTCCACAATGATGTATGTCCACAATGATGTATGTCCACAATGATGTTTGTCCACAATGATGTATGTCCACAATGATGTCTGTCCACAATGATGTTTGTCCACAATGATGTATGTCCACAATGAGTGTTTGTCCACAATGATGTTTGTCCACAATGATGTTTGTCCACAATGATGTATGTCCACAATGATGTTTGTCCACAATGATGTTTGTCCACAATGATGTATGTCCACAATGATGTATGTCCACAATGATGTATGTCCACAATGATGTATGTCCACAATGATGTTTGTCCACAATGATGTTTGTCCACAATGATGTTTGTCCACAATGATGTTTCCACAATATGTTGTCCACAATGATGTTTGTCCACAATGATGTTTGTCCACAATGATGTTTGTCCACAATCACAATGATGTTTGTCCACAATGATGTATGTCCACAATGATGTATGTCCACAATGATGTATGTCCACAATGATGTATGTCCACAATGATGTATGTCCACAATGATGTATGTCCACAATGATGTTTATCCACAATGATGTTTGTCCACAATGATGTTTGTCCACAATGATGTTTGTCCACAATGATGTTTGTCCACAATGATGTTTGTCCACAATGATATATGTCCACAATGATGTTTGTCCACAATGATGTTTATCCACAATGATGTATGTCCACAATGATGTTTGTCCACAATGATGTATGTCCACAATGATGTTTGTCCACAATGACGTTTGTCCACAATGATGTATGTCCACAATGATGTTTGTCCACAATGATGTTTGTCCACAATGATGTTTGTCCACACTGATGTTTGTCCACAATGATGTTTGTCCACAATCACAATGATGTTTGTCCACAATGATGTATGTCCACAATGATGTGTATCCACAATGATGTATGTCCACAATGATGTATGTCCACAATGATGTATGTCCACAATGATGTATGTCCACAATGATGTTTATCCACAATGATGTTTGTCCACAATGATGTTTGTCCACAATCACAATGATGTTTGTCCACAATGATGTTTGTCCACAATGATGTATGTTCACAATGATGTTTGTCCACAATGATGTTTGTCCACAATGATGTATGTCCACAATGATGTATGTCCACAATGATGTTTGTCCACAATGATGTATGTCCACAATGGTGTTTGTCCACAATGATGTTTGTCCACAATGATGTATGTCCACAATGATGTATGTCCACAATGATGTTTGTCCACAATGATGTATGTCCATAATGATGTTTGTCCACAATGATATTTGTCCACAATGATGTATGTCCACAATGATGTATGTCCACAATGATGTTTGTCCACAATGATGTATGTCCACAATGATGTATGTCCACAATGATGTATGTCCACAATGATGTTTGTCCACAATGATGTATGTCCACAATGGTGTTTGTCCACAATGATGTGTGTCCGCAATCACAATGATGTATGTTCACAATGATGTTTTTCCACAATGATGTATGTCCACAATGATGTTTGTCCACAATGATGTTTGTCCACAATCACAATGATGTATGTTCACAATGATGTTTGTTGTTTGTCCACAATGATGTTTGTCCACAATGATGTATGTCCACAATGATGTTTGTCCACAATGATGTTTGTCCACAATGATGTTTGTCCACACTGATGTTTGTCCACAATGATGTTTGTCCACAATGATGTTTGTCCACAATGATGTATGTCCACAATGATGTTTGTCCACAATGATGTTTGTCCACAATGATGTTTGTCCACACTGATGTTTGTCCACAATGATGTTTGTCCACAATGATGTATGTCCACAATGATGTTTGTCCACAATGATGTTTGTCCACAATGATGTATGTCCACAATGGTGTTTGTCCACAATGATGTTTGTCCACAATGATGTTTGTCCACAATGATGTTTGTCCACAATCACAATGATGTATGTCCACAATGATGTTTGTCCACAATGATGTTTGTCCACAATGATGTATGTCCACAATGATTTGTCCACAATGATGTATGTCCACAATGATGTTTGTCCACAATGATGTTTGTCCACAATGATGTTTGTCCACAATGATGTATGTCCACAATGATGTATGTCCACAATGATGTTTGTCCACAATGATGTTTGTCCACAATGATGTTTGTCCACAATGGTGCTTGTCCACAATGGTGTTTGTCCACGACGATGCTTGGCCACAATGAGACTTGTCCCAGCGTTGTTCATCCACAGTGATGATTACTTCATTTATTAGCACAAAGACAAGAAAGTATCCACATTATTTACCATCCATTCCAGTTTAACATACTTCTTGCATAGAGCAGAATTCAAATACCACATTTTGGCTAAATTTCGAACTATATATATCTTGGAAACAAGAGAAAAACAGTGCTCTCCAAAGACACGCTGAAATCAAGCATTCAAAATAGTAACATTTTTACTACATAGAAATGAGATATTGAATATCACCGTGAATTTGCCTCTTGAAAATGGCCGCCAAGCCTAGCTACCTATCATATTCGCATGTCAAGCGTACGTCTGTCCCACGAAAACTGAACACGCTAAAATCCACGGTATCAATATTCTATGTTACATTAATACCACATAGGGCGAACATATGATGACCACACCGAACATGAATTCGATACAGGAATTTGATCAGGGCCAATTCGAAACTAAAGCTACCCGTGAACCGTGAGTTCAAAATAGGACACATGTTGAATCTGGAAGAGTACAACACAAGATAGTGCGTGACAAGACAATCCCTGAATATCCCTCTAAAACAACTTAAATCGACAGAAAGGACTGTCTACACATTGGTTGACATTCGAGTTGACGCCGGATACCATTCGTACATTTGTAAGTAGCTCTTTCTTGCAAAATTGTTTAAGAATACATTGTGGTACACTTTTTGACTATGGTTTTGGTATCAATTTATAATGATGCATTTTTCATATTAAATATCATGGAGACACAGTGTGTTATGTTTCATATACATAACGAACGAAGTATGAATTAACACTTGCCAATAAGACAGTTGGTTCAATAAGAGCGCATGTACAGACGGATATGTAGCCCAGTGGTAAAATGCTGGACTGGTAATCCAGGGATCGCATGTTCGATCCCCCGTCTGACCATAATAAAATTAACAACAGTCTTTCAGATGGGACGTTAAACCGAGGTCTCGTGTCGGTGCTTTACACCGTGCACGTAAAAGAACCAGAGGAGACTCTGTAATGGGTCTATGTCTGTATCATTGCACTATCCTCCAAACATCTAACATTACTAATCTCTTCAGGAGGCGTCGCTCATATGGGCAACCGGTAGCGACGATAAATAAACGTAAAACACACAACAGCGCATGTCTTCAAAACTTCAGCAAAGACGAATACCGGACGTGAAAACAGCCACAAATCTTTTGTTTTATGTCACACACAAATCATTTTACTTTCTCAGGGTCAAACAGAAATTAATCAAGATATTCAATACAATTAGCTTTAAACCCCAAATTAACATGTGGGTTACAGTATTGTGAACGTGATAGAAATTGTAAAAGTTTAAAAATGTTAACGACAAAAAATATATGACTCATAGTTATATCATATCATACGTGAGTAGAGTCATCTTCATCAGAGACGATGGTCCACAATTGTTTGTGTCTGATATGCACTTGAAGCTATCAAACAAACCCAAGCTGGGCCTTGTGGCAGAGTGCTAAAGGTCAATTTAGTTAATCATATTTTATTGAATTCATCATGATATAATAACACAATGTTACACAAAATATAGCATGATAATACAAATGGTTTGGGCCACACGTTTTAACATCATTAGAAAACGGCCCGCACCAGAACGTCACATTTATGCATAAATAAACAAAAGGAATGATTTTGGCAAGAATTAATGGGGGGAAAAGGGCATGAATTAAACGAAAGCACTAAATATAAAAGCAGCCCACGTGCCCACCCACTGTTCCATTCCACCACGACATGACCAGAACCCAAGACCCAGATATCACCAACAAAGTGATGTACTATTAATATAGTGTGACAATGCAACAGAAGCCGACCAGTACTCTTTTATATATGTTTGTACTTGTAAGAATAAAGCGGTGTTCCCCTCGTCAGATATTGTCAGGAATTTTAATAAAGCATGCTAAAATTGATATGCTCACATTAATGTCGTTACTATTGACATTTGTTACGGAGAAATGGAGCTCCGAACGACAAAAAATAGGTTTTAAAGACCAACCTACATGTATCCAAAATTAGATTATAGTTTGTTCTTCAACAATGTTCAAGTGCATTAGAAATGAGAAAAGTGATGCATTTTTATTACTGCAAACCTTAAGTACGGCAAGCCATGAGTTGTTTAACGAATAGTCGAATACAATGATATACATTACTTGTGTTTCTATTACACGATAGATAACATCCGATTTATCCCGAAATACATATTGGTCCCTTAATTGGAACGCTTTGTTTTTGCGCCTGTTTCTAACAGTAGCCAGATGTTGCGGTATGATAACTGTCATTTGATCAAAATTATGTTAATTGATTTATAACCAATTTTTACAGTAAAGTATCCATTGGCTATGGTAGCAAATACTGAAGAGTTAATATTTTAATAATTATAAGACGGGAAAATTGATGAAAATTGATAGCATGTGGTGCAAAGGAAGCAACGATAAAAACAGAGGAAACCAATTAAGAGGAGCAATCTACTTTCAGGAATATTCAGGGGCAATAACTGACAAATGTTTCTCCTTGTATGATAACAACTGTCTTAGTTTAAACATTATTGATTTCAGTATTTGTACATGTAATCAAGAAATGAACATTTTACATATAATTTAACAGCAGTAGACTGAACGGGATTAGAACGAAAGAAAACTTATGTAGTTCTTCTCCCTATCAATTGATTGATATACAATAGGCAGGAAAATAATATATAATATAACAATGAAAATACGTGAAATCTATTCTAGGTATTTGCTAAAGAATTTCAGAACTTAATGTATTAGTGAGTCAATAGTTTTGGATGTAAAAATGAAAATGGTTAATATTTAAAGGAATATATGAAGAAAATTCAAGAACATGAACTATCAAATCGGAGCACTTGAAGAAAAAGCGCCTTAGAAATTGTCAGTTTGAACAGACTAATGAAGCTTATTGATATTCCTGGAACATGTCTGTACTGTTCGTTTATGATCAAATAGGCACTACTTATCAACGCGGAAAGCCAATGCCAATTACTAAGCTAGACATTATAGGAGGAATGACTATGACTACATCCCCGCGAGTCGTTTGACATTCCCCATTTATGACCTACGCTATGGGTGCGAATTAAAACCCAAAGCAAGCAAATAAAACAATACAGAACACAATGCATACGTATACGCAAATACTATGTAATAAGTACAGCTTCATTTACTACCGACTGCATATTGTATAGTTATCTATTGCTACACAATACTCCGGCATTGATTACGACATGTACTTTAAATAGTACGGTGATACCTGACATGTATACGTACACTACACACCATCAAACTGAAACAAGAAAATATGTAATAGAAGGACGATTGAAAACTCACTCGGATAGTGTATTGAGTGAATGTATATAAAGTGCATTATTTAGTAATTAAAGGCACACATATTGACACTAACATGAAACCCTGTTCAACATAATAGTATATTCCACATCCCTGCTGGAACATCCGCGAATCATATGGGAATCAAATATTGTTGCAGAATTCCTACTACGTAAATAGATTGACCTAGCCAGTTCTAGATTCCAGCTCAAGCATGTATTTCTATGCGCACACATGTGCAAGATTGTAACTAGTTCCCTGAAAACAATTGGACAATGTTAATACCTATACTACGAATACATAGCAGTAATTCTTATTACATACATTCCCATTCGTCCAGAAAAAGAAATAATGTACACTGTATAATACTACTATGTATGGAGTATATTGACAAAGTAGGAACACATTTAGGTAGCACATAGTCAGTTAGGGAGCCGACATAACTTCCTAACTTTGAGATCATTGAAGGGTCATACATACACTATTCCTTGGACTATCGTGCTAGCTGTCGTCGACCTTGATATTGGCACTGTACAAATAAACAAACAGTGTGGTCATGTCTGAAGAATGTGCGGATCTGTAGTCCAGTGGTAACACGCTGGACTTGTAATCTAGGGATCGCATGTTCGATCCCGTGTCGGACCCTAATAAAATTAACAGTATTTCACATGGCACTTTAAACCGATGTCTCGTGTCCGTATTGTACACCGTGCACGTAAAAGAACCAGAGGAGACTCTGGATTGGGTCTCTGTCTGTATCATTGCACTATCCTCCAACAATCTAAAATGACTAATCTCTTCAGGAGGAGTCGCTCATATGGGCAACGGGTAGCGACGATTGATAAACATAGAACACACACAAAGAAGAACGTGCGGATACCAGTGCTCAGTGGTTACATCGTATAATATGCATACTTATGTTCATGTTCTCAGGAAACTTGCCTTTAAATGGAAAACCTTTGTATGCCCATTTAAGCTCCATCTAGCTCCATCGCGGAGGTCGTGAAGCGCATTGGATACACGTTCGCTTCAGATGCGAAAAGTCGAGCCCCGCTGGAGCCGTTACGATTGTACCCTTAGACAAGGCATTTAAATCCCACGTTGCCTCTTCTCTCTCCCTCGTGACGATGGATTCCATCAGGAATGAGGTCTCGAGAGTGATTAATATAAGTTATAACTAAGCTCCGTCTAATTGAAAATGTGGGCATAATATTGAAACAATTATGAAATCGGCCCTTCAAACACATTATGCGAATTTGAAAAATTGAAATGGATGCCAATTTGGATGTTATATATAAAAGTTCACTTCCTGAGACTTGGTTATATCAACGAAATCGAAAAATAACCATGCTATGCAAACAAATGACCAGTTAGTCGAACAGAATCTAAAAATAGCGATGTTATACCGAAACTGACAAGTGGTCAGCGGATACTGTATAGTTATGGTGATTGATTTTTTAAAGAATCAATCTTCTAATCAATACCATATACAATCACACTTATATAACCCGTTGTTGTAAATTTCCATAGAGTAAATCCCACACTAGATAGAGATTTTGCCGACGGAACACGTCTACGCCCATTCGATGAAACGTGTTTGGCGCAATGAAACTATATGATTGGGGGTGGTGTCATAGCGTCGCGGTTCCTAATAAGGAGACGATGTTTCCGGTTCCCATATTACTGGGCATCGTTACGACCAGATATACGATGACTCGCCTCGCTAAATATTGTGTGCTCTTCATGTATATGGAGGTAATAAAAGGAGTATCTAGCTAAATATAGATGACCGCGTGGGTCGTGACGTCACGGCGTGTGTTATGACGGTAAAGGGTTGGCTCACATTTCGACTAATGAGAACGTGGTACGTTACAAATAATAACAGTGTCTAGACTGATTGGATGTTCAATGACTCATTCCGCCATACAAAGGGGGCGGAGCGTAACCCATTAAAACTCATTAGACCTGTCAATCAAATGTTCTATGCTGGCCCGACTGTAGTCGACTAAAGCACTACATTCGCCAAATGATCACAGACTGCTGGTGCGATTTTTTGGGTAAAACCGCAAAACACAAGCATACATTGTCAATTAATCCAATAACCGTTGTATTTTACAAACTAGGAAAGGCGAACACAATGACTGCCCACGTTGAAACTGTGATAGAGCGTAGCTGCGTGAGTGTTGGCGAGGGCCCACACTGGGACGAGCGCTCTCAGACGCTGCTGTATGTGGATATAAATGATGGATCCGTACATAGATGGTCATCGGTGACAAGAATAGACGAAAAACATACGTTTGGTAACTGTAACTGTATAATACCTCTTCTTCCATTCTGTTGTAACACAGAGTCGCCGATCATGTACCTTATTATACCCAAATCACCATTCTGCTTTGTATTACCCTGAACCTAAATGTCATTATTCTTATTGTAACATAGGGTGACCATGAAACTTATAGCCCAATTCTGCTCTGAAATGAGCATTACGCTAAATCATAAAATCCCATATATTGTAACATAGGGTGACCATGAACCTTATAGCCCAATTCTGCTCTGAAATGAGCATTACGCTAAATCATAAAATCCCATATATTGTAACATAGGGTGACCATGAACCTTATAGCCCAATTCTGCTCTGAAATGAGCATTACGCTAAATCATAAAATCCCATATATTGTAACATAGGGTGACCATGAACCTTATAGCCCAATTCTGCTCTGAAATGAGCATTACGCTAAATCATAAAATCCCATATATTGTAACATAGGGTGACCATGAACCTTATAGCCCAATTCTGCTCTGAAATGAGCATTACGCTAAATCATAAAATCCCATATATTGTAACATAGGGTGACCATGAACCTTATAGCCCAATTCTGCTCTGAAATGAGCATTACGCTAAATCATAAAATCCCATATATTGTAACATAGTGTGACCATGAACCTTATAGCCCAATTCTGCTCTGAAATGACCATTACGCTAAACCATAAAATCCCATATATTGTAACATAGGGTGACCATGAACCTTATAGCCCAATTCTGCTCTGAAATGAGCATTACGCTAAACCATAAAATCCCATATATTGTAACATAGGGTGACCATGAACCTTATAGCCCAATTCTGCTCTGAAATGAGCATTACGCTAAACCTTAAAATGCCATATATTGTAACATAGTGTGACCATGAACCGTATAGCCCAATTCTGCTCTGAAAAGGGTATTATACTAAACACTACCATTACATTATACTGTAACATAGTGTGACCACGAACCTTACAGCTCCGTTCTGCTGTAAAAGGGTATTATACTAAACACTACCATTACATTATACTGTAACATAGTATGACTATGGACCTTACCGCCCCTTCTGCTATAAAAGGGTATTATACTAAACAATACCATTCCATTATAGTGTGACCATGGACCTTACCGCTCCGTTCTGCTATGAAAGGGTATTATACTAAACAATACCATTCCATTATACTGTAACATAGTGTGACCATGAACCATACCGCTCCGTTCTGCTGTAAAAGGGTATTATACTAAACAATACCATTCCATTATACTGTAACATAGTGTGACCATGAACCATACCGCTCCGTTCTGCTGTAAAAGGGTATTATACTAAACAATACCATTCCATTATACTGTAACATAGTGTGACCATGAACCATACCGCTCCGTTCTGCTGTAAAAGGGTATTATACTAAACAATACCATTCCATTATACTGTAACATAGTGTGACCATGGACCTTACCGCTCCGTTCTGTTGTAAAAGGGTATTATACTAAACAATAGCATTCCAGTAAACTGTAACATAGTGTGACCATGGACCTTACCGCTCCGTTCTGTTGTAAAAGGGTATTATACTAAACAATAGCATTCCAGTAAACTGTAACATAGTGTGACCATGAACCTTATCGCTCCGTTCTCTTGTAAAAGGGTATTATACTAAACAATACCATTCCATTATATTATTAAATAGTGTGACCATGAACCTTACCGCTCCGTTCTGCTGTAAAAGGGTAATATACTAAACAATACCATTCCATTATAGTGTGACCATGAACCTTATCGCTCCGTTCTCTTGTAAAAGGGTAGTATACTAAACAATACCATTCCATTATAGTGTGACCATGAACCTTACCGCTCCGTTCTGCTGTAAAAGGGTATTATATTAAACAATACCATTCCATTATAGTGTGACCATGTACCATACCGCTCAGTTCTGCTGTAAAACGGTATTATACTAAACAATACCATTCCATTAAACTGTAACATAGTGTGTCCATGAACCTTACAGCTCAGTTCTGCTGTAAAAGGGTATTATACTAAACAATACCATTACATTATACTGTAACATAGTGTGACCATGAACCATACCGCTCCGTTCTGCTGTAAAAGGGTATTATACTAAACAATACCATTACATTATACTGTAACATAGTGTGACCATGAATCATGGCATGATATTATTATCACATATAAATATTTGCTTTAGTGCTACATAATTAATTAGATATATTGACATAGTGATTTGCTATCGCCATATTTGTTTATATGTACATGGGTCTGAGACCTTCGATCCCCCGTCTGACCCTAATAAAATTAACAGTCTTTCAGATGGGACGTTAAACCGAGGTCTCGTGTCGGTGCTTTACACCGTGCACGTAAAAGAACCAGAGGAGATTCTGGAATGGGTCTCTGTCTGTATCATAGCACTATCCTACAAAACTCTAAAATGACTAATCTCTTCAGGAGGCATCGCTCATATGGGCAACCGGTAGCGACGATAAATAAACGTAAAACATACACACCTTCTGGATTTAAACAAATAAAAAACATGATAATGCAATGAACCTTAAAGCTCCAAAAGTGTGTACCAGTGTATCAGCCTAATTCTGAAAGTTGCGTCAACACAGTCTGCAAATTACGATCTAACTACTTGTTCGCAGTTATTAAAGCGACACTACATCGATGGAAAAAGAAAATGTCTGCAACGAGTAATTTCTTGTTACATGGTATTATTTGGTCCCAAATATTTGCAACAGAATCGAAATAGTTCAACTAATAAACTATTAAACAAGCGTCGTATACGACGTTTGTTGGCATAACAAAATCATGTCAATAGGGTCAACTTCTATGCGTATCATTAATAACAACATTTATTGTCCAGATATATTAAAACAATCGGGATAATGTTATTTTAACGGTACCTGGTAATATCCAAATATCCAAATATCCAATCAGGAATAATATTCCGCTGTACATATTCATTAATTTAGTGGGTGTGCATATTTATGTTTAGATTGATCAGATTCAGATTATCTCTAAAGGACTGGTTCCCGCGTTTTAGTATAAACTCAAATAATAAACAAACATCAAATCAGGAGCGTGGCTGACCGTTATATGAAATCTTACGTTCACTTATGATAGTTTGTTGACCACAAGATACTGTTTATGGATGTAAAGTTAGTGTTCATATGTTTTCGAAATAATTTGTAATAGGAATGTTATGCATACGTAAACTATGCATGCTTTTACTTTGTGCGATGTAGTGTCACTTTAAAGTATAAATTTATTTATTATCATTGTGTTTAAGAATTAGTCTTTCGGACACTGTGAACAGCGAAGCTGTAAGGTATATGCTGTTCACCGATCGTTTAGAGGTGTAAACGGTCACGTAGTTGTATAGGATATAAGCCGAAAATGGATCCAATATGTTATATATTGGACTGTGTGAGGCGCGTAGCGCCGAAGACAGTACCAATAATTTACATATTGGATCCGTTTGATGCTTATATCTTACTTAAAACACACACTTATATAACAAGATTCTACTAATTAAAATTGTTGATTTCGTACATTTACGCATACGATTTAATATAATAATCTGGCCTTTTGACAGCAGTCCAATATTAATAATAATGGACTGTAAGTACAAAGGCATGAACAGTGAACATAGTTTATAATGACCATTCCACGTTCAACAACGGGTCCGAGTATTCAGATCGGATGTCCAGTTCTTAATATGGAAAAAGAAGGGCGCGATAGCTATTATGAAAATGCTGATTTAATCAGTGAAACAACTACGGCTATTAGAAGAACTACATCCAGGGACTTGTCTGAAGAGAGGCATTCCCCCAGTACGAGAGGCATTCCCCCAGTATGTGTCCGGGATTCGTCACGAGGTAAGTCCCAGGTGGAGAGAAACAATGCCTTTGTTTTGTTTATATGTAACCAGACTGAAATTCAAAATGTTCAGTAAGAGTTATTCGTTGTCTCCCCTTTGACCGACGGGCAGCTTAATGATCGTGTGCATTCATCCCTGGTCAGTTCCATAATGTATAATACTCTAATAAACTGGTAATACATGGATCGCAGGTTTGATCCCCCGCCTGACCCTAATAAAATTAACAGTCTTTCAGATGGGACGTTAAACCGAGGTCTCGTGTCGGTGCTCTACGCCGTGCACGTAAAAGAACCAGAGGATACTCTGTACTGGGTCTCTGTCTGTATCATTGTACTATCCTCCAAAACTTTAAATGACTAATCTCTTCAGGAGATGTCGCTAATATGGGCAACCGGTAGCGACGATAAATAAGCTTAAGACACTCGTTTTTTCACATTTGTGCCATAAGTACACGGAAACTAGTCAACATGAATTTATTGTATGTGTGTCGTCGACATGTGTACGTGTGATACATGCATTAAGTAAACTATGGTAACATTTATTTACTTGTAAGCGCGTATTAAATGTAATGTAGTATATTGTGGAAGTCGTGATAGCGCAGTGGATGCGCGTTCGCTTCAGGTGCGAAAGGTCCGGAGTTCGAGCCCCGCTGAAGCCGTTACGAGTGTGCCCTTAGGCAAGGCATTTAAATTCCACGTTGCCTCTTCTCTCTCCCTCGTGGCGATGGATTCCATCAGGAATGAGGTCTCGAGAGTGATTAATATAAGTTGAAATAACTTGTTCGCAATCGAGCTAAAATAATTTGTATAAACTAATGTAGTATATGTGTATAGTTTTACACCAGACTGAACTTGTACAATATGCGAGTTGGACGTCTCGATCATATGGGGGAATATAAGTGGAGTCCGTGGTCCAGTGGTAGAGCGTCGGATTTGGAATCGAACGGTCCCGGGTTCGATACTCGGTCAGGCCACGTATGTTGTGTCATTGAGCAAGGCACCTCACACACATTGCTTAGTACTGGTTAATCGCTTAGGTCGGCTAAGCCTGCCCAGGAAAACATGTCTAAGTCCCCGCGAGGGGTTTGACATTAAAGGGACATACATACATAAGTTAATAATGGGACATTAGCTTATATGATGTATTTTCATTTCGTATATTTATGTTATTGTTATAGCATGGTGTTGTGTATAGATTGCATATGACCGACGTCAGTTGAAGTCTCCATCCTATCGAGAGGTGGATATATATACAAGTTTGAGTTGATCATGTGTACACGTTATTTAGCCCCTCTCCGGTGTAGGTTCGAATCCCACTGGGGTGTTGAACTATTTCAAGTGAGGAAGCTACCTAGCTGGCTTGCGGTAGGTCGGTGGTTCTACCAGTGTGTCCGTCCGTGCCGGAAATGCTGCTCCGGAGGGGCATCTGGGATCTATCTCCACCAATAATATATTGGGAGTCGCAATATGACCGAAGCCTGTTGGTTAAACTCAAAAAACAAATTACACATTATTGCTAAGTACATAATAAATGTATACTAGGAAACATAGAAAACTCACACTTCGGATAAGTGTGTTTTTACATGAAAAACAATAACTATATAAATACATAGTTTTAAACATTTTGGAATATTTTTAGTTGTTCAGTTTGTGTTTTGTAATAAAGATGGATATATCTTTGATGGAATCCTTCGTATTTCGTTTTCATGTAATACTAATCATATAATGTAGGTGGGCGTTTTCTATGTCTATGTTTTCTAGTATATATCTGATAAATATAATATATGTCTTGTCTTTTTCAGATTATATGGATGAATCCTAGGCGCATACTATTCAGTAACGAAGATATAATAGTAATTGACGACCGCCGAGTAGGGTGGAAAAAACGAGTCACGGAGATGGAATATGCACATCAAACACGTGCAGCATAACGCTAGTGGGAGACCAACGTGCCAAATCAACACGAGCCGGTCAACGAGTGCGTTTTCTATGCCCTATAGTATAGCTGTATGTGTACAGCAGACTTGCATCACAGGCAAGCTGAGTTCTATCATATCGAACATATAACGGTGAATAATGGAACCCGACAGACTTGCATACTATGCGAGTTAAAGTGGCGATCCTAGCGAGAGGCCAAGATATAAACACGTTTGAGCTTACATGTATTAAATGCATTAAATAAAACCTCCTGTCGAACCCTCATATGCTGTGTTTTATTGATTTATTTATCCTTTCAGGATATTTTTTGTTAATTCCATTTTTTATTTCTCTATCAACATACATAAATACAAAATCAATATTATGTTAGTTTATAAAAAATTGTTAGCTCGATTGCGAAAACAGTTCTATAACTTATAGGACACTCTCGAGACCTCATTCCTGATGCATCCATCGACACGAGGGAGAGAGAAGAGGCAACAGTGGAAATTAAATGCCTTGCCTAGGGCACAATCGTAACGGCTCCAGTGGGGCTCCAACTCCGGACCTTCGCACCTGAAGTGAACGGGCACCCACTGCGCTATCACGACCTCCACGTCGTGAGGAGATCGGCCGGATATTCATGAAACAGCACGCTGCTGCTGCGAGATGTGCCGCGACTGCACTCGTAGGAGATCGGCCGGTGTTCATGATAACAGCACGCTGCTGCTGCGAGATGTGCCGCGACGTGCACGTCGTGAGGAGATCGGCGGTTATTCATGATAACAGCACGCTGCTGCTGCGAGATGTGCCGCGACGTGCACGTCGTGAGGAGATCGGCCGGTATTCATGATAACAGCACGCTGTTGCTGCGAGATGTGCCGCGACGTGCACGTCGTGAGGAGATCAGCCGGTTATTCATGATAACAGCACGCTGCTGCTGCGAGTGTGCCGCGACGTGCACGTCGTGAGGAGATCGACGGGTGTTCATGATAACAGCACGCTGCTGCTGCGAGGTGTGCCGCGACGTGCAAGTCGTGAGGAGATCGGCCGGGTATCCATGATACGCACACGTTGTTGCTGTGAGATGTGCCGCAACGTGCACGTCGTGAAAGAGACGGCCGTTATTCATGATAACAGAACGCTGTTGCTGCGAGATTCCCCGCGACGTGCACGTCGTGAGGAGACGCGGGTGGGTGTTCATGATAACAGCACGCTGTGCTGCGAGTGTGCCGCGACGTGCACGTCGTGAGGAGATCGGCCGGGTGTTCATGATAACAGCACGTTGTTGCTGCGAGGTGTGCCGCGACGTGCACGTCGTGAGGAGATCGGCCGGGTGTTCATGATAACAGCACGTTGTTGCTGCGAGGTGTGCCGCGACGTGCACGTCGTGAGGAGATCGGCCGGGTATGCATGATAACAGCACACCAGTATAATACTTATGAAATTAGATGATAAATAGTGTGTTTGGTTGAATGTAATGACATTATTTATTTAATTTACAACGACTGTCATACAGAAATAGAAACCGCTTACATGATATCAACCTAGTTTCCGGAAAGAAAACACAAATCCAGTTTATGTATACTGAATTAGAAATTATCTTTAGATGGATTGATGTTCGTATAATTGTATTTTATTTGTATTTTCGCTTAAGGAGAAGATTTATATAAGACGCGTGTCTGTCATGCTAATCCTGTTTCTGTATTTTGATATGTGTAATGTATGCATTGTTTAAGATGTATTAGGTTGGGAAATAAAATATGTTTGGGAAAGAGGTAACCATACAAGCAGGTCTCCTCAATCCTACATGTATGTACATAATAGTTATACTTGACTATGTTTATTCAAAGACATAAATATTGTTTAAACTAAAATATGTTCAAGCTAAGATTAAATTATTTGTATCAAATATAGTTTGCTTAACTGTTTTGTATATCACTATGATGTTGTGTTTGTTGTTTTTTACGTTTATTTATCGTCGCTACCGGTGCCCATATGAGCGACGCCTCCTGAAGATATTAGTCATTTTATCATTTGGAGGATAGTGCAATGATACAGAAAGAGACCCATTCCAGAGTCTCCTCTGGTTCTTTTACGTGCACGTGGTAAAGCACCGACACGAGACCTCGGGTTAACGTCCCATCTGAAAGACTGTTTATTTTATTAGGGTCAGACGGGGGATCGAACCTGCGATCCCTGGATTACCAGTCCAGCGTGTTACCACTGGGCTATAGATCTACTATGACTATGAGTGTATGCCTCGTTGTATATATTGTAAATGTTTTATTCCTTGCATATATGGTGTGTAACTAGCTATGTTCTAGCTCTAACTTGAATCTCTCTAGCTTAGCGAATAGAATCGCGTATGTGGTCATTCGTGTGGGAGGAAATGAGAATACACGTAACAACAGTTATTAACTATTAAATGAGAGACATTACTGGTGTTTCTATTACCTCCCTTGATGGATAAAGTCAGATTTATCCCTAAATGTATATTGGTCCATTTAGTTGGAATCCTTTGTTTCTACTGTTGTCGTCTAAACAGATGTTGCGTTAGGATAAATGTAATTTTATTATTATTTAATTGAACCAATTTTTACAGTAAAGTATTCATTGGACAGCTATTAAAAGGATATCTGTCGAGATTTAATAATTTCATAATTATAAGAGGACAATACGGATGCGAATGGAAACATGTGGTGCAAAGGAAACAACGATAAAAACAGAGGAAACCAATTAAGAGGACCAATATTAGGAGTATTCAGGGGCAGTAACTGACTAATGTTTCTCATTGTTTATTCACTGCAGACTCGTACTGTACTATGGTAATACCATGCAAGAAGGGTGGCTACCTGGTGTCTATTGGACAGTCAATCTGTCACTTTGACTGGGACACCAAGCAGGTGACGGTACTGCAGACGGTTGACGAAGGCAAGGAGACGAGAATTAATGATGGGAAGTGTGATGCTTCCGGTAGACTCTGGTTTGGTAATATTCATTGTATTGCTTTACACTTTTCATTTAAAGCGACACTAAATCAGTTAAAAACGAAAGCGTCTACAGAATGTAATTTACTATAATTACATTGTATAATTTCCCCCTAAATATCTGTCACAGAATCAGAATAGTTTACCTAATATACGTTTGTTGACATAACAAAGGCAGATAAACACATTCTGAAATATGGTGGCAACAAGGATCGCCTGCCACCACCAATAATAGCTGAAGAGTCGCAGTATGACATTATATGTTGGTGTAACTTTAAACTACCAGAATAAATGAACCAACAAACTAATCCTCTTCTTTATGAAATCCATAATCAATTAAAACATAAACCGAGTCGTATGAAATGCATAGCCTGTTATTTTAGATAATATAAAGGAGAATTCGTTGTTGTCGCCAATGTGACACTAGCATGTTTACATGTTCACATTGACGCATATCGCACACTTATAACCTCAGGTACGATGTTACACTAGCATGTTTATATGTTCAGATTGACGCATATCGCACACTTATAACCTCAGGTACGATGTTACACTAGCATGTTTATATGTTCAGATTGACGCATATCGCACACTTATAACCTCAGGTACGATGTTATACTAGCATGTTTATATGTTCACATTGACGCATATCGCACACTTATAACCTCAGGTACGATGTGACACTAGCATGTTTATATGTTCACATTGACGCATATCGCACACTTATAACCTCAGGTACGATGTTACACTAGCATGTTTATATGTTCACATTGACGCATATCGCACACTTATAACCTCAGGTACGATGCTACACTAGTATGTTTACATGTTCACATTGACGCATATCGCACACTTATAGCCTCAGGTACGATGTTACACTAGCATGTTTATATGTTCACATTGACGCATATCGCACACTTATAACCTCAGGTACGATGTGACACTAGCATGTTTATATGTTCACATTGACGCATATCGCACACTTATAACCTCAGGTACGATGTTACACTAGCATGTTTATATGTTCACATTGACGCATATCGCACACTTATAACCTCAGGTACGATGTTACACTAGTATGTTTACATGTTCACATTGACGCATATCGCACACTTATAGCCTCAGGTACGATGTGACACTAGCATGTTTATATGTTCACATTGACGCACTTCGCATACTTATAACCTCAGGTACGATGGCCGAGGAGAGGATTCCAGGTCAGATAGCCAAGCATCAAGGTTCTTTGTACAGCTTCGAGCTCGATGGTTCCGTGCGCAAACATTTAGAAGGGCTCACTATTGCCAACGGTTTGACATGGTCGACAGACAACCGCACTATGTACTTCGTCGATTCCACTCCACAGACGGTGTTTGCCTATGACTTCGACATCAAGAAAGGGGAAATAAGTATGCACTTCTCGTTTTTATAATAATATTCCTGAGCTCGTGTCCATGTGGTTCATGCCGTTGGCTTCAAATACATTTCCCTTCATGGCCACCACAGGTTCGAATCCCACAAGGGCTGTCGAATTCATTCATGTGAGGACGCTATATTTCTAGCTGGCATGTTGGTGGTTCTACAGAGTTCCTGAAATACTGTCCAGAGGTGTATCCGAGGTATTTCTTCACAGCTAATACCTGGAGGGTCTGCATATAACCGAATATGTTGGTGTAACTATAAAAACTGTTATATGAAATATCCACTGGAATGGTATGCTTTTTGTTTAAAATCCATGTCTTTGTATTGAACATGTTTGTATTTGCTCTAAACATATATATACAACAATACAACAACAATACCTTTATTGCATTAAACATTCATACAATAGCTATAGCAAGTACATGTATACATGTAGGTAACGATATATACATGTTGTATGCAATAAACTTGTAACTAGGTAAAGATATATACATGTTGTATGCAATAAACTTGTAACTAGGTAAAGATATATACATGTTGTATGCAATAAACTTGTAACTAGGTAAAGATATATACATGTTGTATGCAATAAACTTGTAACTAGGTAACGATATATACATGTTGTATGCAATAAACTTGTAACTAGGTAACGATATATACATGGTGTATGCAATAAACTTGTTGAATTGAATATACATCGAACACAAACAAACATTACGGAGCCGATGGTTTGTCTGAACGGAAGTTGCAAGAACTAGTTTCACAATCGAACCTACGATGTAAATAAACTAAGTGGAAGTCGTGATAGCGCAGTGGATGCGCGTTCGCTTCAGGTGCGAAAGGTCCCGAGTTCGAGCCCCACTGGAGCCGTTACGATTGTGTCTTTAGGCAAGGCATTTAAATTCCACGTTGTCTCTTCTCTCTCCCTCGTGGCGATGGATTCCATCAGGAATGAGGTCTCGAGAGTGATTTATATAAGGTGAAATAACTTGTTTCGCAATCGAGCTGAAATAAATTTGTATAAATAAATAAACTAATCTGAAATGTCATATGCACGTAATGTATCGATAAGGTAAGCTCCATAACAGATGTTTATATTACTGAATTGGTTGTGTTCCCGTTTTTGTTACCTCCATGTTTTTTAAATATAGTTTTATATGCATATGTGTTTTACGTTTATTTATCGTCGCTACCGTTTGCCCATATGAGCGACGCCTCCTGAAGAGATTAGTCATTTTAGATTGTTGGAGGATAGTGCATGATACGGCCAGAGATCCATTCCAGAGTCTCCTCTGGTTCTTTTACGTGCACGGTGTAAAGCACCGACACAAGACCTCGGTTACAAGTCATATCTGAAAGAATGTTAATTGTATTAGGGTCAGACGGGGGATCGGACCTGCGATCCCTGGATTACCAGTCCAGCATGTTACTACTGGACTACAGATCCGTCTGTTTATGCATATGTGCATTCTTTGTTCTTAATAGACCTGTGGAACACCCATCAAACTGGTCTTGTCTCTTCAACAAAACATAAAACATGAACAGTTATACCTATGTCTACAACTATTTCATATGAATTAAAAACAACGTACGGCATCGTTAATTCTAGTATTTTGTATGCCCCCGACGAATTCCTTCTTCAGGGCTGTATCGTGTTCATGTAATGTCCGTGTGTCCGTCCGTCCGAGTCGATCTTTCCAGTCCGGGTTGTAACTTCTGTAGGGATTTCAAAACTAGTGTACCACACATATTCGCCATACAGAGGTGATGTATCGTGCACGTGGCAAATATCCGTAGCTTCAAGGTCAATGTCACATATGGAGACGTGAAATATAGGTACGATATTTCCATACAGCGGTATCGTACACATTGCAACAGTTCGTAACTTCAAGGTTAATGTGGAGACTAAATGAAGGGGACACTGGGTACGATATTTCCATACAGCGGTGATGTATAGTACACATGGCAACATAGCTTCAAGGTCAATGTGGAGACTAAATGTAGTGAAAAAAAGATACAATATTTCCTGTCCCGGCTATTTAGTTTAATCATATTTAATGGCTCGAATCATTTTACATAATTATATGCAATACAAAAAAACATGACAATTCAAAGAAAAGCCACGGATCGGGCTGTAACTTATTCGGCTATAAGCTATAGGAGGATTTCAAATCTAATGTGCCATTTCTTCTTCTGCTCGGGGGCATATAGGTTTCGCACTGTCCGTGTATCCGTCAGAGTACACATGACCCAGGTCCGTAGCTTAAATGTAAAGGTCACACTAGGAGATTAAATAAAAGTGGAATATAGATACAATAGTTGGCAGTTTCTTACGGAGGTTGGTGCACCCAAGTACTGGTTAACCGCTGGAGCCTGCCCAGAAAAGGTATTGTTAGGTAAACTGGTCGCTGACTTGTATACCACTGTAACCTATCAGCACTGATGGTCACGGGTTCGAGCAACGCTCAGGCCGTGTCTTATTTATATGAAAAAGTTGGCAATTTCTTACGGAGGTTGGTGCACCCAAGTACTGGTTAACCGCTGGAGCCTGCCTAGGAAAGGTGTTGTTAGGTAAACTGCCCGCCGGCGATATAGCCCGAAATGGTGCTGATGCAGGCGTAAAACCCGAAATATAATATATATAACAATATGTTCGTTCCGGGTTGTAGCTACTTAGTTTAGTTTATACAAATTTATTTTAGCTCGATTGGGAAACAAGTTATTTCAACTTATATAAATCACTCTCGAGACCTCATTCCTGATAGAATCCATCGCCACGAGGGAGAGAGAAGAGGCAATGTGGAATTTAAATGCCTTGCCTAAGGGCACAATCGTAACGGCTCCAGTGGGGCTCGAACTCCGGACCTTTCGCACCTGAAGTGAACGCGCATCCACTGCGCTATCAGGACTTCCACGTAGCTACTTCGACTATATAGCGTGGTTACAAAACTAACTAACATGCCACAAATGTTCACCATAATGAGGTAATATATCGTACACATGACACTGGTATGTAGCTTAAAGGTCAAGGTCACATTTGGAGCCTAACAGTGACATATGTGTGCAATATTACCGGTCCGTGCTCAAACTTCTTCAGCTATAAAGTCTCGAGAGAAATTAAACTAATGTTGTAACAACTTGTTTCGCAATCAGATGAAAATAAATTTGTATAAACTAAACACTTTAATACACTAGCAACTCTAAATTACAAATGTATTGATATTAAATGTATGGTGAATCATCTTGCATGAGTTTGTATCAGGTTTCATGATGTTGCATGAGGTTGTATCGTGTTGCATGAGGTTGTATCGTGTTGCATGATGTTGTATCGTGTTGCATGAGGTTCTATCTAGTTGTATGAGGTTATATCTAGTTGTATGAGGTTCTATCTAGTTGTATGAGGTTATATCTAGTTGCATGAGGTTCTATCTAGTTGCATGAGGTTGTATCGTGTTGCATGAGGTTCTATCTAGTTGTATGAGGTTATATCTAGTTGTATGAGGTTCTATCTAGTTGTATGAGGTTCTATCTAGTTGTATGAGGTTATATCTAGTTGTATGAGGTTCTATCTAGTTGCATGAGGTTGTATCTAGTTGCATGAGGTTGTATAGTGTTACATGAGGTTCTATCTAGTTGTATGAGGTTGCATAGTGTTGCATGAGGTTATATCTAGTTGCATGAGGTTGTATAGTGTTACATGAGGTTCTATCTAGTTGCATGATGTTCTATCTAGTTGTATGAGGTTCTATCTAGTTGCATGAGGTTGTATAGTGTTACATGAGGTTATATCTAGTTGTATGAGGTTGTATAGTGTTGCATGAGGTTCTATCTAGTTGCATGAGGTTCTATCTAGTTGCATGAGGTTCTATCTAGTTGTATGAGGTTGTATCGTGTTGCATGAGGTTCTATCTAGTTGTATGAGGTTATATCTAGTTGTATGAGGTTCTATCTAGTTGTATGAGGTTATATCTAGTTGTATGAGGTTCTATCTAGTTGCATGAGGTTGTATCTAGTTGCATGAGGTTGTATAGTGTTACATGAGGTTCTATCTAGTTGTATGAGGTTGCATAGTGTTGCATGAGGTTATATCTAGTTGCATGAGGTTGTATAGTGTTACATGAGGTTCTATCTAGTTGCATGATGTTCTATCTAGTTGTATGAGGTTCTATCTAGTTGCATGAGGTTGTATAGTGTTACATGAGGTTATATCTAGTTGTATGAGGTTCTATCTAGTTGTATGAGGTTCTATCTAGTTGCATGAGGTTGTATAGTGTTGCATGAGGTTCTATCTAGTTGCATGAGGTTCTATCTAGTTGTATGAGGTTGTATCGTGTTGCATGAGGTTCTATCTAGTTGCATGAGGTTGTATAGTGTTACATGAGGTTATATCTAGTTGTATGAGGTTGTATAGTGTTACATGAGGTTCTATCTAGTTGCATGAGGTTGTATAGTGTTACATGAGGTTCTATCTAGTTGCATGAGGTTGTATGGTGTTACATGAGGTTATATCTAGTTGTATGAGGTTCTATCTAGTTGTATGAGGTTGTATCGTGTTGCATGAGGTTCTATCTAGTTGTATGAGGTTGTATCGTGTTACATGAGGTTCAATCTAGTTGTATGAGGTTGTATAGTGTTGCATGAGGTTATATCTAGTTATATGAGGTTGTATAGTGTTACATGAGGTTCTATCTAGTTGTATGAGGTCTATCTAGTTGTATGAGGTTGTATAGTGTTACCTGAGGTTCTATCTAGTTGTATGAGGTTATATCTAGTTGTATGAGTTGTATAGTGTTACATGAGGTTGTATAGTGTTGCATGAGGTTCTATCTAGTTGCATGAGGTTCTATCTAGTTGTATGAGGTTGTATCGTGTTGCATGAGGTTCTATCTAGTTGTATGAGGTTGTATCGTGGCATGAGGTTCTATCTAGTTGTATGAGGTTGTATAGTGTACATGAGGTTCTATCTAGTTGTATGAGGTTGTATAGTGTTCATGTGGTTATATCTATTGTATGAGGTTGTATAGTGTTACATGAGGTTCTATCTAGTTGTATGAGGTTCTATCTAGTTGTATGAGGTTATATCTAGTTGTATGAGGTTCTATCTAGTTGTATGAGGTTCTATCTAGTTGTATGAGGTTGTACCAGGTGGCATGATGCTGTATATAGGTGCAATTTATCAGAAAACTCATTTCACCCAGATGTGAAAGGAACATGATTAGACATACTTAGTATGCATAACGAGCGTAAGACAACCATTAATAAACAATCCACAATGCTCTGACAATTCCAGGTAATGACCGTAAGACAAGCATTAAACAATGCTCTGACAATTCCAGGTAATGACCGTAAGACAAGCATTAAACAATGCTCTGACAATTCCAGGTAATGACCGTAAGACAAGCATTAAACAATGCTCTGACAATTCCAGGTAATGACCGTAAGACAAGCATTAAACAATGCTCTGACAATTCCAGGTAATGACCGTAAGACAAACATTAAACAATCCACACTTCGCTGACAATTCCAAGTAATGAAGCGTAAAACAAACATTAAACAATCAATAATGCTCTGACAATTCCGTGGAATGAACCGTAAGACAAATATTAAACAATCCACACTTCTCTGACAATTCCAGGTAATGACCGTAAGACAAACATTAAACAATCCACACTTCGCTGACAATTCCAGGTAATGAACCGTAAAACAAACATTAAACAATCAATAATGCTCTGACAATTCCGGGGAATGAACCGTAAGACAAATATTAAACAATCCACACTTCTCTGACAATTCCAGGTAATGAACCGTAAAACAAACATTAAACAATCAATAATGCTCTGACAATTCCGGGGAATGAACCGTAAGACAAATATTAAACAATCCACACTTCTCTGATAAGTCCAGGTAATGACCGTAAGACAAACATTAAACAATACACAATTCTCTGACAATTCCAGGTAATGAGCCGTAAGACAAACATTAAACAATCCACAATTCTCTGACAATTCCAAGTAATGAACCGTAAAACAAACATTAAACAATCCACAATTCTCTGACAAGTCCAGGTAATGACCGTAAGACACACATTAAACAATCTACAATGCTCTGACAATTCCAGGTATTGAACTGTAAGACAAACATTAAGCAATCCACAATTCTCTAACAATGCCAGGTAATGAACTGTAAAACAAACATTAAACAATCAATAATGCTCTGACAATTCCATGTAATGAACCGTAAGACAAACATTAAACAATCCACAATTCTCTGACAATTCCAGGTAATGAACGAGTATCTATACAGTTTGATACTAATGATAACGTATTTCCTGACGGAGTGACAATGGATACCGACGGAAAACTGTGGGTGGCCTGTTTCCATGGATCAAAAGTAGCTCGTTTCGATCCAGAAACAGGTAAGTGTTTGCTAAATTGCGGCTTCATTCTGCCAAAATTACAGATTCAGTTACATTCGTCCAACAGTATAGGCTGTTTTGGGTCAGCAATGGGTAAGTGAGTAGTTGAAGCGTTTACTTAGAATATGCTACACACATATCTAATGTAAGGAGCGGATAATTAGATAGTGTGATTATTGTCTTATATTTTAATTTTTCAGTAATAATTTATTACAGTAAATAGTAACATTCTGAAAATATTGCCGTTCACTGTTTATAAGTATTGCACTCGGTGACTTAGAGGACTAAATTCACGGTTGATGGTGTAAGCTACATAAACGAAGACAGTGTATTTCCTCTGTCCTCTGATAAAAAACGCCGATAATAATTTATAATATGAAAGCTGCAGAAAAGTGAATCGATAAAAGTAGAATAATCTCTGACCATTCCTGGAATATTTAATAACCTGAAATATGGTAAAGCGAGAATTGTAATAGCGTAATATTTAGACAGGCAGGCAACGTTGCAAATGTCAACAAATATGGCGGTATATTTTGTGCATAATGTATCCACTACAATTCTGGAAAACATATTATACGTGTATGGTTTCCATATTCATGTTGACTTGACGTTTAAACAGACCGTACATTATCTACTAGGCCCGTAATCGCACCGAGAAAACTGAGGCCACGGTTAGAATTTCGCAAGAAATGAAATATATGTAGGGAAAAAAGCTGGAAAACTGAAGAAAATCAGATGTTTTGATCTTGGTAACACATTAGTTTAAACATATTTATTCGGATCACGTACATATATAAACGTATAGGAACACAACGTTGATATACATTCAAACCGATATGGATTGGGAAACAAGCTGAAAGCTTATGTCATGGTACACATTCATTCTAGTTAGCTCCTGGGCAATCAGGTGTTGTACCGCATTACGGATAAAAACTGGTCTGAATTTCTACCCGGATGAATGTCTTCAGAATGCCTCAAGAGGTGCAGAGAAACATTGAAAATATAGTTGTCCAGGGGTACAGCATGCCACCGCATTCACGACCATAGCAAGTTTCCACTTCTGGATGCGTCACTGCCTATGTCTATGTAATGTAGTGGAGGTCGTGATAGCGCAGTGGATGCGCGTTCGCTTCAGGTGCGAAAGGTCCGGAGTTCGAGCCCCGCTGGAGCCGTTACGAGTGTGCCCTTAGGCAAGGCATTTAAATTCCACGTTGCCTCTTCTCTCTCCCTCGTGGCGATGGATTCAGGAATGAGGTTTCGAGAGTGATTAATATAAGTTGTAAGAACTTGTTTCGCAATCGAGCTAAAATAAATTTGTATAAACTAAACTATGTCTATGTAAAACTTGAACAGACCTAGGGAACAACTGCTTAGTACAGTATCATCACAAATCACATCATTATATATATACGCATATATTTGACAATGATTGATGGATTTAAATATCAATTACATATGCGCTTTAATCAAACTGGTGTTTTTACTCAGTTTTAGCAGCCGACTCATGATGTTCAAACGGGTGCATCGTATACATATGCAATTTATTCACAAACATATAAATAACTGATTATTTTAATAAACTGCTTAAAATGTTTAAATATATATTCCTGTTCAATCTGATTACCATGATTTCTAAACTAAAGTTGCTATACTAGAGGACATAGAAAACGCACAACTACATTGTATACTAGAGGACATAGAAAAAGCACACCTACATTATATACTAGGGGACATAGAAAACGCACACCTACATTATATACTAGAGGACATAGAAAACGCACAACTACATTGTATACTAGAGGACATAGAAAACGCACACCTACATTATATACTAGAGGACAGAGAAAACACACACCTACATTATGTACTAGAGGACATAGAAAACGCACAGCTACATTGTATACTAGAGGACATAGAAAACGCACACCTACATTATGTACTAGAGGACATAGAAAACGCACACCTACATTATATACTAGAGGACATAGAAAACGCACACCTACATTATATACTAGAGGACATAGAAAACGCACACCTACATTATATACTAGAGGACATAGAAAACGCACACCTACATTATATACTAGATAACATAGAAAACGCACAGCTACATTATACTAGAGGACATAGAAAACGCACACCTAATTATATACTAGAGGACATAGAAAACGCACACCTACATTATATACTAGAGGACATAGAAAACGCACACCTACATTATATACTAGAGGACATAGAAAACGCACACCTACATTATATACTAGAGGACATAGAAACGCACACCTACATTATATACTAGATGACATAGAAAACGCACACCTACATTATATACTAGAGCATAGAAAACGCACACCTACATATATACTAGAGGACATAGAAACGCACACCTACATTATATACTAGATGACATAGAAAACGCACATACATTTATTAGAGAATAGAAACCAACCTACTTATATACAAGGACAGAAAACGCACACTACATTATACTAAGACATAGAAAACACACACCACATTATATACTAGGACATAGAAAACGCAACCTACATTATATACTAGAGACATAGAAAACGCACACCTCATTATATACTAGAGGACATAGAAAACGCACACCTACATTATATACTAGAGGACATAGAAAACGCCACCTACTTATATAAACAAAACCACACCTACATTATATACTAGAGGACATAGAAAACGCACACCTACATTATATACTAGAGGACATAGAAAACGCACACCTACATTATATACTAGAGTACATAGAAAACACACACCTACATTATATGCTAGAGGACATAGAAAACGCACACCTACTTTATATACTAGAGGACATAGAAAACACACACCTACATTATATACTAGAGGACATAGAAAACACACACCTACATTATATACTAGAGGACATAGAAAACACACACCTACTTTACATGATTATTATTACATGAAAACGAAATACGGAAGGATTCCATGAAATATATATTACATCTTTATGAACAACTAAAAATATTCCAAAATATTTAAAACTATGTATTTATGTAGTTATTGTTTTTCATGTAAAAACACACTTTTCCGAAGTTTGCGTTGTCTATGTCCTCTAGTATATAATACAATTGTATTGGATTGGAGTATTGGAGAGAGCAGGTATCAAATAGCAATACGAACAGTTGTAGCTCTACTGTGGTACACTGAAACCCCTAAAAACCGGAACCCCCTAAACTGGAATTCCCTCCGAACTGAAACAAATTCTTGATCCAATATGTGTCCCTTCTTTGTTCATTGTAAAAATACCAATATGTGCAATATGTGCATTTTCAACTGTAATTTACGAGTGTAAGCCGAACTACAACTTGTCTAGACAAAATGTCCCTTGTAAGCCGAACTACAACTTGGCTAGACACAATGTACCCTTGTAGACCGAACAACAACTTGTCTAGACACAATGTACCCTTGTAAGCCGAACAACAACTTGTCTAGACACAATGTACCCTTGTAGACCGAACAACAACTTGTCTAGACACAATGTACCCTTGTAGACCGAACAACAACTTGGCTAGACACAATGTACCCTTGTAGACCGAACAACAACTTGTCTAGACACAATGTACCCTTGTAAACCGAACAACAACTTGTCTAGACACAATGTACCCTTGTAGACCGAACAACAACTTGGCTAGACACAATGTACCCCTGTAGACCGAACAACAACTTGGCTAGACACAATGTACCCTTGTAAGCCTAAGAACAACTTGTCTAGACACAATGTACCCTTGTAAGCCGAACAACAACTTGTCTAGACACAATGTACCCTTGTATACCGAAGAACAACTTGTCTAGACAAAATGTACCCTTGTAAGCCGAACAACAACTTGTCTAGACAAAATGTACCCTTGTAAACCGAAGAACAACTTGTCTAGACAAAATGTACCCTTGTAAACCGAAGAACAACTTGTCTAGACAAAATGTACCCTTGTATGCCTAAGAACAACTTGTCTAGACACAATGAACCCTTGTAAACCGATGAACAACTTGTCTAGACACAATGTACCCTTGTAAGCCTAAGAACAACTTGTCTAGACACAATGTACCCTTGTAAGCCGAACAACAACTTGTCTAGACACAATGTACCCTTGTAAGCCTAAGAACAACGTGTCTAGACACAATGTACCCTTGTAAGCCGAACAACAACTTGTCTAGACACAATGTACCCTTGTAAGCCTAAGAACAACTTGTCTAGACACAATGTACCCTTGTAAGCCGAACACCAACTTGTCTAGACACAATGTACCCTTGTAAGCCGAACAACAACTTGTCTAGACACAATGTACCCTTGTAAGCCTAAGAACAACTTGTCTAGACACAATGTACCCTTGTAAGCCTAAGAACAACTTGTCTAGACACAATGTACCCTTGTAAGCCGAACACCAACTTGTCTAGACACAATGTACCCTTGTAAGCCGAACAACAACTTGTCTAGACACAATGTACCCTTGTAAGCCTAAGAACAACTTGTCTAGACACAATGTACCCTTGTAAGCCGAACACCAACTTGTCTAGACACAATGTACCCTTGTAAGCCGAACAACAACTTGTCTAGACACAATGTACCCTTGTAAGCCTAAGAACAACTTGTCTAGACACAATGTACCCTTGTAAGCCTAAGAACAACTTGTCTAGACACAATGTACCCTTGTAAGCCGAACACCAACTTGTCTAGACACAATGTACCCTTGTAAGCCGAACAACAACTTGTCTAGACACAATGTACCCTTGTAAGCCTAAGAACAACGTGTCTAGACACAATGTACCCTTGTAAACCGAACACCAACTTGTCTAGACACAATGTACCCTTGTAAACCGAACAACTTGTCTAGACACAATGTACCCTTGTAAGCCGAACAACAACTTGTCTAGACACAATGTACCCTTGTAAACCGAACACCAACTTGTCTAGACACAATGTACCCTTGTAAACCGAACAACTTATCTAGACACAATGTACCCTTGTAAACCGATGAACAACTTGTCTAGACAACATGTACCCCTGTAAACCGAACAACAACTTGTCTAGACAAAATGTACCCTTGTAAACCGAACAACTTGTCTAGCCAAAAATGTACCCTTGTATCTAGACAAAACGTACCCTTGTAAACCGAACAAAATCTTGTCTAGACAAACAACTGTCAGATCTATTTTTCAGAATACTGTATTCTACAATCAGTTCTTTACTAGCTGCCAAACTATAAACATGTCTCAGTCTCCTTTTAAGTAATGCAGATTTGAATCGTTAATTCAGCAGAAATCTACCCCACTATGAAAACCCATCCAAGCCGAAAACCCATCCAAACCGAAAACCCATCCTAACCGAAAACCCATCCAAGCCGAAAACCCATCCAAGCCGAAAACCCATCCAAGCCGAAAACCCATCCAAGCCGAAAACCCATCCAAGCCGAAAACCCATCCAAACCGAAAACATCTCCAAGCCGAACCTTACATCTGGTCCGGTGGCTGTTCGGTTTAGATGTGCTTAACTGCACATGCAAGTACTATGAACTCAGTATGTAACCCGGGTTCGATCCTCGGACTGGGAAGTATGTGAGATGGTACGGTGGTCGCCAGATCGGCCAGATGGGGTTTCTCCGGGGACTCCGGTTTCCTCCCACACAAATGACCACATATAAGTATACGCTTTCATCCGCGCCAACTAGACTGATTAATATAAATTGTTAAAACTTGCCTTGCAATCGTTTTTTTCCCCATTATTTTTGTGGAAGAACACCTTTGAGAGATGTTCATTGGAATGAGGATTGTGTCCACTAAATTATATATTCAAATCGAAATCTGGATTAAGATTTTGAAATTGATACTTTTCTTAGAATCAATTTTGAAAGTAAAATTCAAAAACGAATATCACTAATACATCCAACTGGTGTTTAATTAGACGGGAGTTCATCAGACATACAGACAATGTATTTGAAAGTTGACCGCTACACGTCATAAACAATTCCGCTAAACGTCTTTAAGAATACGCTGTAACACGAGTTATTGACATTTAGTGGGGCTACAACTGTATTCTGGTGAATACATTTAACGATATACAGACGTCATCGTATCGGTGTAGCCTGGGAACAGGCGTCGATATATTTTGCCTGGTCAGTCAAATAAATATATTTTAACACCGATGCTATTAATTGGGCCGTATTGAGTTTCTGATGATATCAACCTGTCATTTTGGCAGAAGTTAAAAAGTGAAAAATCGACAGACTGGAACCCAGGCTAGTGTCGGTGCACACACATCTCCAACGAGAGTGATTAATATAAGTTGTTAGAACTTGCTTCGCAATCGTTGTGAAATAAATAAAGGTTAATCTTTAAAAAAACCATCTCTAATTCACTATATATTCATATTTCGGTGTTGTTAGGGAAACTGTCCGACGTCGATATGGCCCCAAATGGTGCTGATAAAAGCGCAAAACGCGAATACAGAAACAAGCATATTTCTACTGTTAATGTCATAATGCCATATTGTCAGTTAGCTCATTCATTCTTTTTTCATGTTCAGTTCATTCTCGACTATATCATCATTTAATGGTTTTAATTCACCAACACCACGTTCAGTGACGTCGTCATCTCTGTCCCGTGATAGCCTCGTTAACAAACATGGTCTCACTATGAGATGTCCTACCCCGGAACCGAGGACGACGGACACGAGTAGCCACACGTTCATTGTCATCACACAGAACATGAGTATGTATCCGACACTGGCAGATAGCGCGTGGCAGAAGGCTGTTCTTAAATGATGACATGTGAGCATCCTGTAAACAGAAAGGTGTCATAAATACAGTAGGGGCAATATACAGTCGTACATATACATCGTAGCGCAGTGGTTAGCGCGCTCGCTTCTCACCAATGCAACCCGGGTTCGATCCTCGGACCGGGAAGTATGTGAGATGGTACGGTGGTCGTCATATAGGACATGTGGATTTTCTCCGGGTACTCCGGTTTCCTCCCACACGAATGACATATACGCTTTCATCCGCGCCAACGAGAGTGATTAATTTAAGTTGTTGGGGCTTGCTTCGCAATCGTTGTAAAATAAATACAGTTTAAAAGTTTAAACATCGTATGCATATCGCATTCATATATATCTGACGGGTCAGTATTCCAGTGGATAACACGTTTGACTGTGAATCGAGGGATCGATCCCTCATCTGACCATAATAATAATTATTCACAGTCTTTCAGATGGGACATAAAACCGAGATCTCGTGTCGATGCCTTACACCGTGCACGTAAAAGAACTAAAGGACACTCAGGGGGATGGGTCTCTGTCTGTATCATTGCACCATCCTCCAAAATCAAAAATGACTAACCTCTCTAGGAGGCGTCGCTCATACGGGAAACCGGTAGGGACGATAAATAAACTTAACAACACACATACAGATAGTATAGTACATTTAACGACCATACCGTATTGTGATATGCTATCGGCCTCGTGCACAGCATATCGGGGCAATAGTTTTGACGAACCCACATACATTTACTGAGCATAATTTAACATCCCTGGGTTCAGTATTTGCCTGTTCGTTACTCTCAATGTCTACTATTTATTTCATAATGTAATCACTTGTCTTCGACTACATGCTACGTGTGGTTTCCAAGTGCTATGTCAACATTCTCAGTGGAGTTGTCACGGCTGTTACTGACTTGCTTGTTAATGTCAACATTCTCAGTGGAGTTGTCACGGCTGTTTCTGACTTGCTTGTTAATGTCAACATTCTCAGTGGAGTTGTCACGGCTGTTACTGACTTGCTTGTTAATGTCAACATTCTCAGTGGAGTTGTCACGGCTGTTACTGACTTGCTTGTTAATGTCAACATTCCTAGTGGAGTTGTCACGGCTGTTACTGACTTGCTTGTTAATGTCAACATTCTCAGTGGAGTTGTCACGGCTGTTACTGACTTGCTTGTTAATGTCAACATTCCCAGTGGAGTTGTCACGGCTGTTACTGACTTGCTTGTTAATGTCAACATTCTCAGTGGAGTTGTCACGGCTGTTTCTGACTGGCTTGTTAATGTCAACATTCTCAGTGGAGTTATCACGGCTGTTTCTGACTGGCTTGTTAATGTCAACATTCTCAGTGGAGTTGTCATTGTTGTTACTGACTGCTTGTTAATAATGCTTTCGTCATGAATGTCATCATCATTGGGTCACTTCTTTGTTATCTTATATGTTCTAGCATCACTGTCATGTTGTCCTCGCTGGCTATCACTATCAGCACTTACTTGTATGTGGTCTTTATGTCTTTAGGTATCGCTCCTGATTCCAAAGGTGAAGTGCCTACATAGTTGTACATAGTTGCATTTCTGCCTATTTATCTCAAACTTATTTGATGTAGAGATGGGATTGTTTTATCCTATATGATATGATATTTGGTTGCTAGTATAGATTGTTCTTTCGTTGTTGGTGTTTCATTTAGTTTAATCATATTTTATTGCTTGTTTATATACAATACAATTACAAATATAAACATGATAAATATATAAGCAAAATGATACAACTGCAATGCTCTGCTTGTACTTGAACACTGTAAGAATAAAATCTAGAAGCAAATGGGTTGGACTAGTGAACATTAGCTAGGTCCCTCCCTAACGTGGTAGTGAACATTAGCTAGGTCCCTCCCTAACGTGGTAGTGAACATTAACTAATGGCCTCCCTAACGTGGTAGTGAACATTAGCTAGGTCCCTCCCTAACGTGGTAGTGAACATTAGCTAGGTCCCTCCCTAACGTGGTAGTGAACATTAACTAGTGCCCTCCCTAACGTGGTAATGAACATTAGCTAGGTCCCTCCCTAACGTGGTAATGAACATTAGCTAGGTCCCTCCCTAACGTGGTAGTGAAGATTAGCTAGTGCCCTCACTAACGTGGTAATGAACATTAGCTAGTGCCCTCCCTAACGTGGTAGTGAACATTAGCTAGTGCCCTCACTAACGTGGTAATGAACATTAGCTAGGTCCCTCCCTAACGTGGTAATGAACATTAGCTAGGTCTCTCCCTAACGTGGTAATGAACATTAGCTAGTGCCCTCCCTAACGTGGTAGGTATTTGGTGGTGTGTATCATTTCTGATTCTGTATTTCTGTTCGTGTATTCTAAAGTTATTGTCACTGTGTGTAGCTTCACTGAATGTCTTTGCTCGTAGGTTGTTTTCCCTTCTTCTATGTTCATGGTACTGTCTGTCATTGTTTACTCTATAAAACCTCTGTTTGTTTATAAACAATTTATCTCTGACGAGCTTGTTTTCTTGTTCCATTACTTCTTCTCATGTCTGTAGAACTCTATTTCTCTGGGGCCCGTTTTATCAACGGTCGTAAGTCCATCTTAGTTAAGATTATGGCTTAAGACCGAGTGACGCCGTCGTAACTTCTTAGTTAAGACCACGGTCCGTTTTATCAACATAGTCGCAGTTAAGATATCGTAAATAACGTCTTAACTTTACGACTGGTTCGATGCAGTCGCAACTTCGGATTCACTGATTGCAAAATATGCACCTGTAAGGTTTTATTGCACACACTGGGTTTGGGTTGGATTAAAAGTGTTTGTTAGTATTTTGTACTGCAATAGTACCGTTCTTTCTCCTCTTTGTCAAATCTTATTCTTCTCCACACCGTTTTATTCAAATTGTCTTAGTTCCGATATAAATGCAACGCCATATTGAGGACGATACCATTACACTAAGCTATAGTGAAACACGCTTTTATGTTGACTAAGTGATTTTATTTTATGCTAATTGATGAAATACAGTGTTCTATCAGTGAGATATAATCCATATCATTCACTGCATATCACTCACTGTATTTTGCCGGACTACTTTTTATTATCTCCCTTCCCAATACACCAACTTGCACCGTGTCACACGTGTCATTTAATGTTCACCGTTTACCTGGCTTCAATGACACTATTTACCTGTATTATTGTTTTTGTTATGAAACAAATCAAAAGCGAAATACAACTGACAATGTCTCGAATTGTGTCACTGCAAATTGTAACAATAAATCCAATAAATATATTCATGTATTTTTCGTCGATTCAACTTTAAATTCAAGATGGCGGCAGATTTGTGTATCGACTCACGACGTATAGTCGTCAATGTAGTCATCCGCGCAAAAACACGGCGGTCAGCTATTTTAATTTCTTCATTTTGTGTTTGTTTTTCACCAATTAGCATAAAATAAAAAGAAAATTTGTTTGTTTTAAGTGAATATGGAATATATCTAACCTCGAAGTGAGAAATGTTTCATATTTTCACGAGCGCTATATTCCATATTCAACTCAAAACAAACAAATATCCTCTATGTATCTCATTACACCTAGTTGATACCAACTACCTGGATCACCTATATCGTGTTTATTTTATTGGTTTTCTGTTTATATACATATTTCACATATCGCCTTGGACCAGTAGTTCTATTGTTGTAGAAACATAGATATATTGTTTGTTTACACTTTTATTTTCCGAATTTGAAAATGGCGATTATCTGCCATGTATCACATATACAATAACAGCTGGATAGTCACCACATGATCGTAGCTGTTGGTGCGACATTACTCGCAACAAGCAAGCAAACAAACATCAGTGTACTAGTATATTAGATGGGGGAACCAGCAGTAAATTCATGTCGGAGTTTCTAAATATAGAATGAATGGTAAACGTACTAATACTACCTGTTTTCTGCGGTCGCAGTTATTATAGCTAGTCCTGTCCGGCTAGGCTGTCCGATTAGCGCAGTGGTTAGCGCGCTCGCTTCTCACCAATGCGACCCGGGTTAGATCCTCGGACAGGGAAGTATGTGAGATGGTACGATGGTCGCCAGATCGGACAGGTGGGTTTTCTCCGGGTACTCCGGTTTCCTCCCACGTGAATGACCACATATACGCTTTCATCCGAGCCAACGAGAGTGATTAATATAAGTTGTTAAAACTTGCTTCGCAATCATTGTAAAATAAATAAAGTTTATATATATAGCTAGTCGTAGGACTGCCTGGGTGTCACCACTTACTGGTTTGGCAGTTGGTCTCTCTGACGACCTCCCCTTGGATATGCCACCGTCTTCAAGATTTCAATCAATATTGACAACACCACAGTAAGAACCATCGCCATGGCAATACCTGCAAGTAAATCCATCGTGTTGTTGTTGTTGCTGTTATAGTGTTTGCTTTCACGATTTGCTATCGCTGTTCGGTCAGATGTGTAGCTTCTAGACGATGTCGTCGGTGGCTATGCGGGTTCGAGACCCGACCTATGGCTATATAATTATACACGAATTTTTAGTTTAATCATATGTTATTGCTTATTTATATACAATACAATTACAAATATAAACATGATACATATATAAGCAAAATGATACAACTACAAAGCTATGCTAATACTTGAACACTGTAAGAATAAAATCTAGAAGCAAATGGGTTGGGCAACAAGTTTTACCAACATTAGCGCCCTCCCCAACATGAATGTGTGTGACTTGAACATGATTGCGATTTCTATAATTGGTGACATTGTCATTAAATATTCATATAGGGAGGTAATATAGAGAATATTAAGTTACTGTCTTATAAATTTTAATTTATTAGGCGAGTCGAAGAACAAATACAAGGCGAGGCTCTGCCGAGCCTTGTATTTTTCGGAGACGAGCCTAATAAATTAAAATTTATAAGACAGTAACCTAATATTCTATTTATCCTACATTCTGAGTGTGCACCCGACACAAAAACAAACAAACTAGCCATGACAGCTTACAAAATGTTGCGCATTGATATTTCTATTTATATCCACGGTTAGCGACGTCACGAAAGCTTTATTAGGCACTGACTAATAAAGCAAAATTTAATAGGCAGACCGTTTTTGTACGTTATTTCGCATGAAGGTAGGATAAATAGTACTTTTATAATAATAGATAATTTTGTTAAGGATAAAACTAAATATTTTCACAAAATCCAGTTCATTTCGTTGACAGATCTTCAAATTCTATATAATCGCTTCTTGGGACAAAGGTTGGAAGTCTGACCCATAAGATGGTTAATTGTTGCCCCAATCACACTGTCACAATGATAGTTCGGTCAGATCCAATACTGATGAAAAACCTACGGACGACCCCATCTAGTGGAATATCCACGATCCCAAACCGATACACTACGGTTGAACAACGGTTTTTCACGGATAAACCGAGGATATATACTGATAGGGGCGAGTTGACAATGGATGTTTCACGGTCAAACAAGGGTTCTTGACGGATAAACTAAGGATAAATAACAATAGGGTCTAGTTGACAATCGGGAGCACTACTGGTCGGATTTATGGTGTCACATGGCAATGAGTATCACGGTACTGCGGATTACAATGGTTCGCTGCAGCTTTATGGCAACGGATTAGAACTGTCCATGGCAAGGATCCGGACACTACGGATATTTCGGTTTACAACGGATTAGAACTGTACATGGCAAGGATCCGGACACTACGGATATTTCGGTTTACAACGGATTAGAACTGTCCATGGTCCGGACACTACGGATATTTCGGTTTACAACGGATTAGAACTGTCCATGGCAAGGATCCGGACACTACGGATATTTCGGTTTACAACGGATTAGAACTGTACATGGCAAGGATCCGGACACTACGGATATTTCGGTTTACAACGGATTAGAACTGTCCATGGTCCGGACACTACGGATATTTCGGTTTACAACGGATTAGAACTGTCCATGGCAAGGATCCGGACACTACGGATATTTCGGTTTACAACGGATTAGAACTGTACATGGCAAGGATCCGGACACTACGGATATTTCGGTTTACAACGGATTAGAACTGTCCATGGTCCGGACACTACGGATATTTCGGTTTACAACGGATTAGAACTGTCCATGGCAAGGATCCGGACACTACGGATATTTCGGTTTACAACGGATTAGAACTGTACATGGCAAGGATCCGGACACTACGGATATTTCGGTTTACAACGGATTAGAACTGTCCATGGTCCGGACACTACGGATATTTCGGTTTACAACGGATTAGAACTGTCCATGGCAAGGATCCGGACACTACGGATATTTCGGTTTACAACGGATTAGAACTGTCCATGGCAAGGATCCGGACACTACGGATATTTCGGTTTATTACGGATTAGAACTGTCCATGGCAAGGATCCGGACACTACGGATATTTCGGTTTACAACGGATTAGAACTGTCCATGGTCCGGACACTACGGATATTTCGGTTTACAACGGATTAGAACTGTCCATGGCAAGGATCCGGACACTACGGATATTTCGGTTTATTACGGGTTAGAACTGTCCATGGCAAGGATCCGGACACTACGGATATTTCGGTTTATTACGGATTAGAACTGTCCATGGCAAGGATCCGGACACTACGGATATTTCGGTTTACAACGGATTAGAACTGTCCATGGTCCGGACACTACGGATATTTCGGTTTACAACGGATTAGAACTGTCCATGGCAAGGATCCGGACACTACGGATATTTAGGTTTATTACGGGTTAGAACTGTCCATGGCAAGGATCCGGACACTACGGATATTTCGGTTTACAACGGATTAGAACTGTCCATGGTCCGGACACTACGGATATTTCGGTTTACAACGGATTAGAACTGTACATGGCAAGGATCCGGACACTATGGATATTTCGGTTTACAACGGATTAAAACTGTCCATGGCAAGGATCCGGACACTACGGATGTTACGGTTTATTACGGGTTAGAAGGGACAAGTAAAGGACGTATATATGTTGTTCGATAAATGTACGTAATATTCCAAAGTGTGCAAGGACATACGCGTATTACTGCGATTGGACAGCGATGCAATAGGGACAGATACGTACCACAACGGATTTGCACGAAGTATGGCGGACCGCATCCGTGACTAATCCGTCATCCCGAGCATTGACAGTGTGATCGGGACATTAAGGCGGAACAAGGGTTCTTACTCGCGATATCTAAATTTGCCATCAAACAGCTTAACCAATGGACCCTTGTTCCGCCCAACTGATTCGTGCCAATATCAAAACGTACTATGTGTATTTGAGTGCAACAATAGAAACAGAAGACGCTCATTGTGATTACCTTGAACAGATGAAATTCTGATTCCTTCCAATAAAAAGTCTGTGTTGGTTTTCAAGGAGAAATACTTCGGTAATATGAAATGGAACAAAGCAATAAGATAATGGTTTCTAGAGGATCAATAAATGCAGGAAAGCTTGGCAATGGGACAGAGAGCTACTCGTGTTACGGAGCATGCGGTGTGTGTTTACGTTTATTTATCCTCCGTGGTACACTTACGCCTCATAATCGTAGTTTGTGAGTTCGAGCTTGGCAGGAACTATAGCGGTGGGTTCCTTGGGCACGACAGTTAAATCCACATCGCCTCTGTTCTGTCCATCATGGCGATGGATTATACATATACTGAACATAATGAAGTTTGTAGAACATAATGAAATTTGTACTGAGCATAAGGAAGCTTGTTCTGAACAGAATGAAGTTTGTACTGAACATAAGGACGTTTGTACTGAACATAATGAAGTGTGTACAGAACATAATGAAGTTTGTACTGAACTTAATGAAGTGTGTACTGAACATATGGACGTTTGTTCTGAACAGAATGAAGTTTGTACTGAACCTATGGACGTTTGTACTGAACGTAATGAAGTTTGTACTGAACATAATGAAGTGTGTACAGAACATAATGAAGTGTGTAGAACATAATGAAATGTGTACTGCACATAAGGAAATTTGTACTGAACATAATGAAGTTTGTACTGAACATAGTGACATTTGTTGAACATAATGACGTATGTAGAACATAATGAAGTTTGTACTGAACATAATGAAGTTTGTACAGAACATATTGAAGTTTGTACTGAACATAATGAAGTTTGTACTGAACATAATCCGGTTGCAGTACTACAATGTGGACAACATTAAAAAACTCTTCGACTATATCAGAGTAGAGTCCATCATATCATGTATCAAGGCAATAGGAATTTATAATAAGCTGTGATATCAATTGTTAATCATGCCTTTGTAGTAATCATTCATTCATATATTACCTGTAATTAATCTTACGTCTTTATAACTTCTTAGTATTAATTTTTACGTAATGCATATACTTATATAGAATTTTATTTCATACACTCGAATAAACATAACTTTAATGCGCGCTACATGACCTTAGGTGTCAATGCACCGTAAAACACCATTCATTCATTCATACTGAACATAATGAAGTTTGTGGAACATAATGAAGCTTGTGGAACATAATGAAGTTTGTGGAACATAATGAAGTTTGTGGAACATAATGAAGTTTGTGGAACATAATGAAGCTTGTGGAACATAATGAAGTTTGTGGAACATAATGAAGCTTGTGGAACATAATGAAGCTTGTGGAACATAATGAAGCTTGTGGAACATAATGAAGTATGTGGAACATAATGAAGTTTGTGGAACATAATGAAGTTTGTGGAACATAATGAAGCGTGTGGAACATAATGAAGCTTGTGGAACATAATGAAGTTTGTGGAACATAATGAAGTTTGTGGAACATAATGAAGTTTGTACTGAACATAATGAAGTTTGTGGAACATAATGAAGTTTGTACTGAACATAATGAAGTTTGTAGAACATAATGAAGTTTGTACTGAACATAATGAAGTTTGTAGAACATAATGAAGTTTGTGGAACATAATGAAGTTTGTGGAACATAATGAAGTTTGTGGAACATAATGAAGTTTGTACTGAACTTAATGAAGTTTGTACTGAACATAATGAAGTTTGTACTGAACATAATGAGGTTTGTACTGAACATAATGAAGTTTGTAGAACATAATGAAGTTTGTACTGAACATAATGAAGTTTGTGGAACATAATGAAGTTTGTAGAACATAATGAAGTTTGTACTGAACATAATGAAGTTTGTAGAACATAATGAAGTTTGTGGAACATAATGAAGTTTGTGGAACATAATGAAGTTTGTAGAACATAATGAAGTTTGTGGAACATAATGAAGTTTGTAGAACATAATGAAGTTTGTGGAACATAATGAAGTTTGTGGAACATAATGAAGTTTGTGGAACATAATGAAGTTTGTAGAACATAATGAAGTTTGTACTGAACATAATGAAGTTTGTAGAACATAATGAGGTTTGTGCTGAACATAATGACGTTTGTAGAACATAACGACGTTTTTACTGAACATAATGAAGTTTGTACTGAACATAATGAAGCTTGTGGAACATACTGAAGTTTGTACTGAACATAATGAAGTTTGTGGAACATAATGAGGTTTGTACTGAACATAATGACGTTTGTAGAACATAACGACGTTTGTACTGAACATAATGAAGTTTGTACTGAACATAAGGAAGTTTGTAGAACATAATGAGGTTTGTAGAACATAATGAAGTGTGTACAGAACATAATGACATGTGTGCAGAGCAATACGCAAGTGCACCTGTTAAGGCAGCTATGTCGTATACGATACCGTAACTCGATTGATGTCCGCAAGAGTATTTAGTTCAGATTCCATTCACGTGTGTGTGCAACGACTTGCTGCTGCTGCTGATGATGATTGTGCGTATTTACCCTCGTCTCCGGCGAACCACATGGGCGAGCGAACAACTTGCTATATGCGCCTGTCAATTATATATCAGCGAAATACTGATTTCGCGATGGATGTCTTTCGCGAATTACAGTCTACATCCGTCGGTTATGTCAAATTATCCGGTTATCTCAAAGTCGGAAGTCGAAGCCCCGTTTCATACACTATCACTTTACATATAACTGGATTTGTTCATATCGAATTTCGTTAAGTCAAACTTCGGTTATGTCGAAGTATTTTGTTCGGTCAGACGGAATTCGACATAACGGATGTAGAATGTATATCGAAAATATAGTTCACGCGAATACATATTGATTTACAGTGGCCTTGCACAAACATACTCCGCAAAAAAGGACTATTTTAGCATGTAATCAGGTTGGAAAATGGCTTGACGTAGATGGGCTAGTTTTGGGCTGAATCATGCAGACACGTTAAGCTGATAAATCCCTGTGTAAATACTAGACCTGCAGCCCCATGTGTGCACAGATAGTATGTATGGCGCGATCAGGTGCTCGCTGCGACAGACAGGCATGAAGTTGATAAATGCACTAAATGTTCACTCAATATCATACTATACACTCATTATATTACATTGTGGAGTGTGTAATAGAACACCGACACTGGCTGTGAACCAGTAAAATAAATTGTAGATTTTGTCGCATTAAACATTTAAAGTTTAAGCTTTAAATTATTTATATTATACGATTGCGAAGCAAGTTTTAACGACTTATATTAAGCACTCTCGTTGGCGCGGATGTAAGCGTATATGTGGTCATTCGTGTGCGAGGAAACCGGAGTACTCGGAGAAAAGCCACCTGTCCGACCTGGCGACCACCGTACCATCTCACATACTTCCCGGTCCGAGGATCCAACCCGGGTTGCGTTGGCGAGAAACGAGCGCGCTAACCACTGCGCTAATCGGACAGCCATTCGTACTTGTTGAAACAATTAACGGAGTCATTATCAAATCAAAATATATTGTAAAGAATCATCCGACTCGGTAAGACCTTGCAATTCTTCAGTGTGAACAGGCTGTGACTCGGCAGTGCTTAATAATGATATATGTTTCATTCTAGCATGGCTCGGCATTGTGTCTGTCTGTCCATTTTAAAACATCTGGGAAAAAATCATTCAAACGCGGACATCCTATCCATTGCGCTAATCGGACACATATATACTGTCCACGCGGTTTATCTGTAATCGGACACATATATACTGTCCACGCGGTTTATCTGTAATCGGACACATATATACTGTTCACGCGGTTTATCTGTAATCAGACACATATATACTGTTCACGCGGTTTATCTGTAATCAGACACATATATACTGTTCAGACGGTTTATCTGTAATCAGACACATATATACTGTCCCCGCGGTTTATCTGTAATCAGACACATATATACTGTTCAGGCGGTTTATCTGTAATCAGACACATACATACTGTTCACGCGGTTTATCTGTATTTTATGCCTACACATATCCAATATTGATGTGTTTACACGTGTGATCTATTTTTAAAACCCATACTATTGTCAATTTAATCATGTACGACAGTAGTTTCTATAGAATAATACAATAACTATTTTTGCGCATTTGGAAAAACTTGGTCATGTTAGAATCGAAATAATATGTGTATTTGCGTTAGTTATAGTCGTATATATACACATATACTAACAATTAGTTTCGTATTGTGACGGACAGTTTACCTAACAATACCTTTACTATGCGGGCTCCAGCGGTTAACCAGTACTTGGTGCACCAACCTCCGTAAGAAACTGCCAACTTTTTCATATACAGATATAGGATATGAGCGGGGCTCGAACCCATGCCTATCAGTGATGGATATACGATGATATATTGGCCGCGACCTTGACCATGGTAGCGGTCGAATTCCTTGCTACTAATATGATCGTCATATGAAACAAGTATTTATCGAGTAAACCATGTCGCATATTTTAACGAATGCTTGTAGAATATTAACTTTTGCCGTATTAAACACATTCAATCTTGAAATATATATATACATGTATATGTGAACACTCTTATGAATTGGTTTATTTTACAATATAACATTGTGTTAGGGGACAACTTTGTCCCCTATACTATATATATAATTATATATATATATATATATTCAAATTTGTATATATATTCAAATTTGTCCCCTATACTATATATATATATATTCAAATGTGTCCCCTGTGTGCTGTGTGTGTGTGTGTGCGTGTGCGTGCGTGCGTGCGTGCGTGCGTGCGTGCGTGCGTGCGTGCGTGCGTGCGTGCGTGCGTGCGTGCGTGCGTGCGTGCGTGCGTGCGTGCGTGCGTGCGTGCGTGCGTGCGTGCGTGCGTGCGTGCGTGCGTGCGTGCGTGCGTGCGTGCGTGCGTGCGTGCGTGCGTGCGTGCGTGCGTGGCTACCGGTTGCCCATATGAGCGACGCCTCCTGTGAAGAGATTTGTTATTTTAGATTTTGGAGGACAGTGCATGATACAGACAGAGAATACACCAGAATCTCCTCTGGTTCTTTTACGTGCACAGTGTAAAGCACCAACACGAGACCTCGGTTTAACGTCCCATCTGAAAGACTGTTAATTTTATTAGGGTTAGACGGGGGATCGAACCTGCGATCCCTGGATTACCAGTCCAGCGTGTTACCACTGGACTACAGATCCATCTCATTCGTGTGATATATTTTTACCGTCTCTTATATTTCTTTTAAGAAAGGTGTATGTACTTTATAATAAATGTTTTATATAATGAGGTACATATAAAGAGACGAAATAAACGATTCGACTTTACTTGACTTGGACTCCATATAATAATTACAGTATATAGATAGACACTCCGCTGAGGGAGCATGTCTTACAGCTATTTAGTAGCAATGTTTTATTTCAAGGTTTTCCAACAGTGATGTGCTCAGTCAAGCTTAACTATATATATATTCCGAATGGTCACATGGTGTTGAAATGAGCCAGAAAACGTTTAAAAACTCGGTTTAACGTCCCATCTGAAAGACTGTTAATTTTATTAGGGTCAGACGGGGGATCGAACCTGCGATCCCTGGGTTACCAGTCCATCGTGTTACCACTGGACTACAGATCCGTGGAATTGGAAATAGCGAAAATATTTTTAATTGTAAAATTCTAAATCTCGTTTCATAAAATTTAAATATGGTATGAAATCACCACTCGTGTAAGGCGATCCTGCATGTTTACTAGGAAGATTAGAAGTTGCATAATGGAAAAGATATTCAGGAAGTACGCCGTAAAATGTTTATATGCTCTCAATAAGGCTAAAGCTATTGGTATTCAACATGTACTGCACATTATGGACGAGTAAATATGTTTAGACCAAATGTTTACTATAGAGATCCTGTTACAGTAATGTTGTAAAACTGTTTATGTGTATCAATCTAAGCTTAATACAACGAGCTTAATAGAAAACTAAGCTTAATACAAAGAGCTTAATAGAAAACTAAGCTTAATACAAAGAGCTTAATAGAAAACTAAGCTTAATACAAAGAGCTTAATAGAAAACTAAGCTTAATACAACGAGCTTAATAGAAAACTAAGCTTAATACAAAGAGCTTAATAGAAAACTAAGCTTAATACAAAGAGCTTAATAGAAAACTAAGCTTAATACAAAGAGCTTAATAGAAAACTAAGCTTAATACAACGAGCTTAATAGAAAACTAAGCTTAATACAACGAGCTTAATAGAAAACTAAGCTTAATACAAAGAGCTTAATAGAAAACTAAGCTTAATACAAAGAGCTCAATAGAAAACTAAGCTTAATACAACGAGCTTAATAGAAAACTAAGCTTAATACAAAGAGCTCAATAGAAAACTAAGCTTAATACAACGAGCTTAATAGAAAACTAAGCTTAATACAACGAGCTTAATAGAAAACTAAGCTTAATACAAAGAGCTTAATAGAAAACTAAGCTTAATACAAAGAGCTTAATAGAAAACTAAGCTTAATACAAAGAGCTTAATAGAAAACTAAGCTTAATACAAAGAGCTTAATAGAAAACTAAGCTTAATACAAAGAGCTCAATAGAAAACTAAGCTTAATACAACGAGCTTAATAGAAAACTAAGCTTAATACAACAGCTTAATAGAAAACTAAGCTTAATACAACGAGCTTAATAGAAAACTAAGCTTAATACAAAGAGCTTAATAGAAAACTAAGCTTAATACAAAGAGCTTAATAGAAAACTAAGCTTAATACAACGAGCTTAATAGAAAACTAAGCTTAATACAAAGAGCTTAATAGAAAACTAAGCTTAATACAAAGAGCTCAATAGAAAGCTAAGCTTAATACAACGAGCTTAATAGAAAACTAAGCTTAATACAAAGAGCTTAATAGAAAACTAAGCTTCCTAAACGAGTTTTATTAAACATGGCATGACATCACCAAGAGAGCGAGTTTCTTTTTATCACATTACCACGGTGACAGTAGCCTAGCTCCAGTCTGTCGACTTTTCACTTTTTAACTACTGGCAATATGATCAGAAGCTCAATACGGCCCAATAAATAGTCTCAGTGTTACTATATTTGACTGACCAGGCAAAATATATCGACGCCTGTTCACAGGCTAACAGTAGCCATAAATTGCGACAATCTCTTGAGCCTATTACATCTCAAGGACAGCAGTAAGGTGCATCCGTACGCTGTAGTAAATAAACAAGCGACGTCACGCAAATAATCGACATAATCCATTCAATCATTATATGCAGACCTTCAGACACATACGTGCACTCGGGGTAGAACCACCGACCGACCGCCAGTCAGCTGGAAGCTTCCTAACATGAAAGAATTCGACACTACCAGTGCAATTAATAGAGAAATATAATTCATACCTGTGTGTGCATATTCATATGATCCATTTCACTCATGTGTTGGTCGTTCTTTCCCTGCATCGACATGTGACCACCATGGCTAATCGCCACTCCCTCTTTGTGGTGACGCATTGTGACGTCATGACTGTTACTCATTGCGTCGGTGACGTCACGGAGTCTCTTAGCAGATTGCTGACCGTCACCATACACTCGCATAGAATTAACCTATTTAATATTACCAAAACATGCATTTAAGGCGGCGTTTGGAGTCGTCGTCGTATCAATGCCAGTAACTTAGCTTATAACTAAATGTGCAGTTTGACGGCCATTGTAACTTAGCTTATAACTAAATGTGCAGTTTGACGGCCATTGTAACTTAGCTTATAACTAAATATGCAGTTTGACGGCCATTGTAACTTAGCTTATAACGAAATGTGCAGTTTGACGGCCATTGTAACTTAGCTTATAACGAAATGTGCAGTTTGACGGCCATTGTAACTTAGCTTATAACTAAATATGCAGTTTGACGGCCATTGTAACTTAGCTTATAACGAATGTGCAGTTTGACGGCCATTGTAACTTAGCTTATAAAATTGCAGTTGACGGCCATTGTAACTTAGCTTATAACAAATGTGCAGTTTGACGGCCATTGTAACTTAGCTTATAACGAAATGTGCAGTTTGACGGCCATTGTAACTTAGCTTATAACTAAATATGCAGTTTGACGGCCATTGTAACTTAGCTTATAACGAAATGTGCAGTTTGACGGCCATTGTAACTTAGCTTATAACGAAATGTGCAGTTTGACGGCCATTGTAACTTAGCTTATAACTAAATATGCAGTTTGACGGCCATTGTAACTTAGCTTATAACGAAATGTGCAGTTTGACGGCCATTGTAACTTAGCTTATAACGAAATGTGCAGCTTGACGGCCATTGTAACTTATCTTATAACGAAATGTGCAGTTTGACGGCTATTGTAACTTGGCTTATAACTAAATATGCAGTTTGACGGCCATTGTAACTTAGCTTATAAGTAAATGTGCAGCTTGACGGCCATTGTAACTTAGCTTATAATTAAATGTGCAGTTTGACGGCCATTGTAACTTAGCTTATAACGAAATGTGCAGTTTGACGGCCATTGTAACTTAGCTTATAACGAAATGTGCAGTTTGACGGCCATTGTAACTTAGCTTATAACGAAATGTGCAGTTTGACGGCCATTGTAACTTAACTTAGCTTATAACTAAATGTGCAGTTTGACGGCCATTGTAACTTAGCTTATAACTAAATGTGCAGTTTGACGGCCATTGTAACTTAGCCTATAACGAAATGTGCAGTTTGACGGCAATTGATAACCCTCGCGATTCAGACTCAGAGATGTTGTCATACTAACATGTCGATGTGACACACTCGATTGCATCAGCATTGTTTGCGTAACCTGTCGTTGTGGTGATGGCTTAGTTGTAGAGTGGTCAGCGTTTTAGTCATTTCTTTCTCCAATTTGTGTTTTAAGAACGAGTTGTATTGACTAGGGAATATAACTTTATTGCTAAAATCTATATCATCTATGTATATATAGCATACAGATGTTCAAACCACAAAATAAAAACAAAAATACAAAGTATGCTGTACATTTGAAGATCAGCAATTAAATGGGGGGGGGGGGCGACGAGTGGTTTAAACTTTATTTATTTTACAACGATTGCGAAGCATGTTCTAACAACTTATATTAAACACTCTCGTTTGCGCGGATGAAAGCGTATAATTATGTGATCATTCGTGTGGGAGGTACCCGGAGAAAACCCACCTGCCCGATCTGGCGACCACCGTACCATCTAACATACCGTTCCGAGGATGATAGCGGATGAAAGCATATATGCGGTCATTCGTGTGGGAGGAAACCGGAGTACCCGGAGAAAACCCACCTGTCCGATCTGGCGACCATCGTACCATCGCACGAGTGTCTATCGAGATACCGTCTCGTTACACTTGGATATAGACTAACATGTTTGTATGTATAGTGTCAAGCTTATAGTTTATCAAAATGTTCTTAGAAAAAAAAAAAAAATTAAACCCGAGACCCCAAGCGTATGTTGTAATTGTTGCGGTGTCTGTCTTGTACACGAGATGTTGTCGTTCAGAACCACGAGTGTTGTGTTCTGAGGCAAGACACTTAAATCCACATTGCCTCTTCTCTCTCGTCCTCACGGCCATTGATGTCATTAGGAATGAGATCGGTTACTATGTTGCTGTAATAACTTGTTTCGCAATCGAGCTAGCATACATTAGTATATGATATTTGATATTTTATTTCTGAATTCCAATAGGCTCAAAAACCCATGAGGACATATACATGCATACTTTATGGTAAACAGTGATAATAGCATACATTATATAAATACTTGTACAATGTACATAGATATCAAACATAAAGAAATATATAGTTGTTCAAATTTTGAGAAGGTTATACGTATTCATGATCATATTTTACATATAGTATGCATAAATTTACAGTAATTACTCACATTTTAAATATTGCTATATTGCTATATTGTAGCATTTACTATAATATTATTGTATATATGAACTACTATTGTTATAATATCTATATATACTATATCTTATAATTCTAACAGAGAAACAATGAATTTGTCCACATATGTCCGATAGTCATTAATTGGAGGAGAGAATTACTTTAGCTCCTGTAGCTTTCAATTCAATCCACTTGTCTTGATAGTTGTATTGTATGGATGTTATATGTACACTTGAACTGTATAATGATTGTAAATATGATTTTGGATATGAAACCTACTTGGACATTTTACCATATACATTGCGACTATATATAACCAGAATAAGAATATCTGCACATTCGCTTAGAATACAAACTGGTCGATATGCATCAAATAGAATACAGAGAAACGAAAGATACTGTCAATGCTGTAATACTCTGGATGTGGAAGATGAGTTTCATTTTATCTTAACATGTTCATGCTATATAGATTTGAGGAAACGTTATATTACTAAAAGATGGTATACAAGACCAAGTATGTATACATTTTTGAAATTGTTAAGCTCTGATAACATAAGTGACCTGTATAATTTGGCTCTTTACATTAAAAATGCTTTAAACAAACGAAATAATATATTAAATACCTTGACTTCTTAGATTTAAATATGATATTAGAGTTTATCCTCCATGCTACATGACAACATTCGTAGCACTTGTATATAATGGCTATTACATTGATTGATTGTGATATGTAATTATGTTTTTATGTGTGGATATATATATATATATATATATATATAATTATGTATATATATCTATATGCATGTATGTATATTTCTATTAATGACTATGTACTTATGTATACGTCAAAATAAACATATGTTCTGTTCTGTTCTGTTCTGTTCTGTACAGATGTAATATGTCATGTTTATCTTGATAAATAAAATATGTTTAAACCAATAGTCATTAATTTAGTCTTAAAATAGTCTTCGGTTTAAACATATTTATTCCACTATATACATTCACAAAACAATACATGTACACACAATCAAAGAAGTAAGTATATAGAAAAGGATTAAAACGGAAGCAGGGCTTATATAGTTTCTATCCTTTTAAATAGTCTTTCTGAGTTGGTATTTGAAATTGTCCGAAATAAAAGGGACTGCCAACAACACTAGGCGAGAAAAATACAAGTCCTCGCAAACAGGCATTATGTGATTTGCATTGGTTACCTGTTAAGGCAAGAATTAATTTTAAAATCCTCACTTATATGTACAGGTGTTCTGTTGGAAATGCTCCTTAATACCGTATTGAACTTTTGTCCAGTAAAGTCTCAAAACGCTCACTACGATCCTCTGAATCATCAGTAGGATGCTACCGTGTTCCTTATAATAAGACAAAGACCTTCAGTGACAGAAGTTTTAGTACTGTTGGACCCAAGCTTTGGAATGAACTTATGTGGAAGTCGTGATAGCGCAGTGGATGCGCGTTCGCTTCAGGTGCGAAAGGTCCGGAGTTCGAGCCCCACTGGAGCCGTTACGATTGTGCCCTTAGGCAAGGCATTTAAATTCCACATTGCCTCTTCTCTCTCCTTCATGGCGATGGATTCCATCAGGAATGAGGTATCCAGAGTGATTAATATATGTTGAATGAACTTGTTTCGCAATCGAGCTAAAATAAATGTATATAAACTAATGAACAACCTTTGAGCCTTAGACAAAGTGAGTCAGTTAACCTATTTAAGAAACAATTGAAAACTCACTTCTTCAGAGACTACTACTACGCATTGTTCTGAATATTCTAATGTGATTTCTTCATTGATGACTGGTTATTTAATGATTGTGTCTGTATTGATGTACTGTTTTTATTATCTTTAATACATTATTGTACAACACCATTGAATGTGTATTTATATATAGAAATAGGCGTTTAATCAAATAAACACGTTTCAAGTTTCATTGAAACGACATATTTGTTTGCTAATTTAAAATTGAATATCATTACTGTACATAAAGCTTCATATTTTCATAATACTGTTTGTTTATGGTCCTAATCTTTAGTTTATGCACATTTAGTTTAGCTCGATTACGAAACAAGTTCTTACAACTTATATTAATCGCTCTCGGGACCTCATTCCTGATGGAATCCTACGCCACGAGGGAGAGAGAAGAGGCAATGTGGAATTTAAATGTCTTGTCTAAGGGCACAATCGTAACCGCTACTGCTGGGCGCGGATTCGGGCCAGTTCTCACCTGATCTGAATGCGCTACCACTGCGCTATCACTGATCATTAAAATAGTAAATTGTGTCATGCGCCATGTTGATAGGCAACCGGTAGCCATTATTTATCTATAGCTGGCGGCTCATCAACAGGAATATCAGAATGAACCCCTGACGACGTACGACCCTTTGAACTCCCGCTTCGTAGGTGAACCTACGACGTCCCGCTCTATAGTTACTTTGTAAATGAGCTGTACATTACTCTTAGGCCTCGGAGATGGCATTGTATGGGAGTGCCCCTTATTTTATGCCAACCATTTTAACAAAACATACTAAAAATGATGTAGGCATGCTCATTTATTTTTTAAACTTTATTTATTTTACAACGCCGGATTGCGAAGCAAGTTCTAACAACTTATATTAATCACTCTCGTTTGCGCGGATGAAAGCGTATATGTGGTCATTCGCGTGGGAGGTACCCGGATAGAACCCACCTGCCCGATCTGGCGACCACCGTACCATCTAACATACTTCCCGTTCCGAGGATCGAACCCACCTGTCGGATCTGGCGACCACCGTACCATCTCACATACTTCCTGTTCCGAGGATCGAACCCACCTGTCGGATCTAGCGACCACCGTACCATCTCATATACTTCCTGTTCCGAGGATCGAACCCACCTGTCGGATCTAGCGACCACCGTACCATCTCACATACTTCCTGTTCCGAGGATCGAACCCACCTGTCGGATCTAGCGACCACCGTACCATCTCACATACTTCCTGTTCCGAGGATCGAACCCACCTGTCGGATCTAGCGACCACCGTACCATCTCACATACTTCCTATTCCGAGGATCGAACCCACCTGTCGGATCTAGCGACCACCGTACCATCTCACATACTTCCTGTTCCGAGGATCGAACCCACCTGTCGGATCTAGCGACCACCGTACCATCTCACATACTTCCCGTTCCGAGGATCGAACCCACCTGTCGGATCTAGCGACCACCGTACCATCTCACATACTTCCCGTTCCGAGGATCGAACCCACCTGTCGAATCTAGCGACCACCGTACAATCTCACATACTTCCCGGTCCGAGGATCGAACCCACCTGTCGAATCTAGCGACCACCGTACCATCTCACATACTTCCCGGTCCGAGGACCGAACCCACCTGTCGAATCTAGCGACCACCGTACCATCTCACATACTTCCCGGTCCGAGGATCGAACCCACCTGTCGGATCTAGCGACCACCGTACCATCTCACATACTTCCTGTTCCGAGGATCGAACCCACCTGTCGGATATGTCGTCTACAAGCTTTCAAAAGTGAAAGTAGGATTTCATATAACGGTCACCCACGCTCCTGAATTGACGTTTGTTTGTCATTGGAGTCAATACTAAACGCGTACTACTTTCGTTTAGAGATACTTTAACTAAGATTAGTCTACAAATAAATATGCAAAGGCACATAACTGTGATATAACGATAAATCTATACTACCATAAATTTCTGTTTTGCAGGATACAATAGTTGTATTACGCATGGACGTCGACCATATTTACATTATTTTATGTCAACAAACCGCGTATACGACGTTTGTTTATTAGTTGAAATACTCAGTTTTTGAGGCAACTATTTGGAAAAATAAATCACTTAATATTTAGTGTCGCTTTAACCTATTTCATTCTGGATACATTTAAAAGCTTTTGCTTGTCCGATACGTCTCTATTTCGACGTTTATGTACAAATTTGTTTTAACGCGACTGTGAGACAAGTTCTTAAAACAATAGTTTAGTTTGACCTCATTCCTGGTGGAATCCATAGTCATGAGGGAGAAAGAAGTTACAATGTGGAATTTAAGTACACGGTGCCTTTACTGCCCTGCTTAACCCATTTCATTCTGGATACATGTATAGGCTTTTGCAAACAACATAGATCCAGATCAGCCGCAGCGTGACACTGCATGATGATCAGGATCTATGTTGTTTGCTACATAGCCAAGTGTCTTAGCAAGATGATCTGAATAGTAAACAGCATAGAGCCTGATCAGATGGCACGTTCCTTAGCTTATATTCTATGTTCCTTGCAAATACTGTTTGAACGGTATCCATAATTACCTCCCCTCCATAAATAAAGAAATCCAGATATATATCAAGTCAAAATTAAAGTACATTAACTCTTTCCGCACAGAATAAATTCAAAACATTTACAAGCAATAAATTCAAAACTGTCTGAAGAGCAATCAGCTCACATTCTGTTCCGTCTGATCGGGTTCTCTGCTTTTTGCAAAACCGCTTTTATGCTACATTCGCGGTTAAAGAGTTATGCATGTTTAGCAGCATGGATTGTATTACTGCAAAGCTTGAATGATACTGGTTTTGTTACGCATACAATTGTATGATAGCAACTTTTTTTCGAAATTGTAACCGTCAATTTGAGGAGGAATATGACTTTATAAATTGTATATTCCATTAATGTCAACCCCCCCCCCTTACGGGGAACTAGACATGTATTCCTGGGCAGGCTTAGCCGACCTAAGCGGTTAACCAGTACTAAGTCATCTGTGTGAGGTGCCTTGCTGAATGACACTACATACCCATTCTGGCCGAGTATCGAACCCGGGACCGTTAACTTCAAAATTATTTAACTAACTTGCGGCTATACATATAATGTTCTCTAGGACGAATGTTCGAGAAAAGGCCAATTAAAATATAGCATTAAAGTTTATTGGCACTGTAGAAACAATATTTTCAATTTATTTACAGTTAATGATATATAGGCTACCCAACGCATGATGAATAAGATATATATAATAATTTAAATCTGATAACAAATATCTGTAAAATGCTTACTTGCAACTGTCGCTTCAGGTTATGTTATGCATCGAGCCCAGTATGCACTCACTTACAATGTAGATGTTTCGTATGTAGTACTAGTAACTGGTATTTCAAAAGGGTAGTCGATTGTATCGATGCATTTGCTAAGCATATTGAATCGGTTAATAACAAGCAAAATAATATCTATGTATGGTAACACTTCCCCTTTAGAATGAAAATGATCTTCCGCATTAGCTGTCCTATTAGCGCAGATCGGGCAGGGGTTTTCTCCGGCTACTCCGGTTTCTGCACACACGAATGATTGCATTTAAGCTTTCATCCGCGCCAACGAGAGTGATTAATATAAGTTGTTAGAACTTGCTTCGCAATCGTTGTAAAATTAATATTAAGTTTAAACTTTTCAGTATTATTAAATATTTACTTTATGTAAGCATTTGCGTCCAACACATTCGGAATTATACGCAACGTGTACCTCTTCAACATTGGATTTGATAAAAGGTAAATATTACTAAATAATAAAAGTTTAAATCTTTATTTATTTTTTCCCCAAAGGTTTACGGCATCTACATAAACCATATCCCGTTCACGTGGCCATGCATCATAAGTATCCTAGTCTGCACACATAAAACAGAAAACCTTGAATAATTAATATAATTATTGGTAAAAGAAAATCATTTATTCACAAATAATACCTGATTCGCTGTGTCCTGTGATAGCCTATGTACATAGTGTTTGTATTGTATACATAATGTAAATCGAGACCCCTTGAATTAAAAGGTACCCGCTAGGTGGTTGATAACGTTGTTTAAACAAAATGACGTTTAAAGTTATGTCACGCAATCGTATTGTTTTAATTAATAAATGTGTATATTAGATACACCCATATTTTCCTTATCTCCCCATGCTACCTGATTGGCCAATTCGATGCCACATGGACATCCGGGTATCTCGATAACAAACGATTAGACGATTCACAGGTCATAACAACTCGATGTTTCTAAAAATAGATGTAATAACTACTATGTGATTCTAAAAATAGCTCTGGTGTTGCCCGACGTCAATGCGCAGATTTCTCCGCAGTTGCAGCTTGTCTACAAACACGGCTGCAGTCAGCGAGTCAAATGTGCGCTCAGAGACAATCGCACAGTTCCACATATGATTATTTGAGAAATTGTCTGTTGGTTTGTATCTAGAATAATAACAAAGGACGTTCAATTCGGACAATACGTTCTTCTATGGACTTCGTCCTCGGCCAATATCACCCGGCTTGGTCTATAGACCAACGTACCAATTACCATTTACATTTCCTCAACCGTTAGCACAACTTCAAATATGATATTATTTCCGCCACCCTGTCATTCTCTAAGATAAACAGTATAATTACTTCCATCCAGTGCTTAATGGATTGCATAAGTGACGTCTCAGTTGACGTCAATTAAACAAAAAAATGTTATATTGCAAAAAGTAATTCACATGCTTAAGATTATGAATTTGGTAGATATAATGATATAGAATAGAAAACCGACCATGTACTCACCTATTGAATCGATGTATCACTGTGTGTTATGTTGTGTGAGATACAGACAGGCATTGTTTAATGGATTATATAAATTACGTCACATTTGACGCCAATTAAGTGTTATTTTCCAAAAAGTAGTTCGCATGCTATGTTGGTAGAAAACCGATCGTGTAATCGCCTGTTGAATCGAAGTTTCACTGTATGTTATAGTGTGTGGGATACAGTCATAAGCGTGTAGATATAGAGAATAGAAAACCGATCGTGTAATCGCCTGTTGAATCGAAGTTTCACTGTATGTTATAGTGTGTGGGATACAGTCATAAGCGTGTAGATATAGAGAATAGAAAACCGATCGTGTAATTAGTCCTGTAATTAAAGGTGGCGATATGCAGTGAGGTTCAAACAAATTGATGGGAAAGGTTTTTCAATGGATATGACTTCAATGATACCTCTATAGTGTGTAAAAAAAAGTCCCACAAAATCCAGCTATGGAAAATACCTTAAAATTGACGAAATCCAAGATGGCCGCCATCCGGATGACGGAAATAGGAAAACGGTCATAATTATGTATTTAATCATGATACAATCAAGTGTAATATGTTTATTCGTAATAGTTTCTCATGAGGCATGAGATGGACACTGTGTTGGCTTCGTAAAACCAAAATGACAAAGCAAAAACAAAATGGCCGCCATATATTACTAAAATTACTCGTTTTTCGTGGTATTTGCAGTTGAACGATTCCGATTCATGAAACATGGCGACCCTATCGGACAAGTTTACCTGTGCATTGTGCATGGAGACAGTCGACATGGATAAACCTCAAGAATATTCACAATTGCGAGAAAAAGGCTGCAGGACAATCAACGAATCTACGAAAGCTCGAAACATTAATATTCCCGAAATAAAGTACTATCCGAATGAACGACTCCATGTACACAAGGAGTGCAGCAGCATGCATACGCATCCAACCAGGGCATCAATGCAACAGGGTCCTTCAATTGGTTCCCGCCATCTACGATCGCATGCCACAGCTTTCAATTTTAAACAAAATTGTGTTCTCTGTGGTGTCCGTATTGACCAGGAAGCTGCACATAAATACCGAGCCAAACGGGCATTGCAGTTTAGTCGTGTGATGAAACTTGGATTTGAAGAAACCGTTAAAGCACATTGTCTTCAGAGGAATGACGAATGGGCCACAGCAGTACAGTCGCGAATTCTCCCAGTATTTGATTTACCAGCTGCATAAGCTATGTACCACGTTGAATGTGACAGACAGACATTTCCGTTCGGGGAGGAATATCCCTTCAGTTTTCAACAAGGAGGAAGATGTCCCTAAGAAAAAGCCAAAGCTCGGTCGACCAATGTGTGCACCAAAGATGATGGCATTCAACAGTGCCCTCGAATATTTGGAAGACTTTGATGACGAGACTATTACACTGGACGACTTACATCACATAATGAAGCAGAAGACTGGACTGAATGATGATGAAGTATATACCAAGGTGCAGCTCACAAAGAAACTCGAGGATCACTATGGAGAAAAAGTACCCATCATAACAGTCAGGCAGCAGCCCAACATCGTTACCCTAACGTCAACTGTTAAAAACATCATCCAGGATGCACATACAACCATATCGCACAGCCAACCTCTGGATCATGTATATGCATCTGGTTAGCATCCTCCGATCTCTGCTCCAATCTTCAAGTGGCGGGAACTGGAAGCTCTATCTTCAGTCCATTCACGATATGCTCCCATTCCATTCAGGTCATAATAACTACACCAAGTCACTCATTCTATACTTGGAGAAGATGGAAAAGCTCGAGGAGACACATCCAGCTGTTTATAGCAAGTTCCTAGAGGGACTGTTCGTCATCCGCCACAGTGACAGTTATTGGTCCGGAATATTCAGCGATCTGTGCATCGAGCAGGTACTGATCATGATGGGAAGCATTAAATCAGTTGGTGGGCTTACCCAAGGACACGGATTTCAGGAGTCAACTAGTTTGCTATGGCTGTTATCAATGCCAGCATGTGGGGAAGTCCACAAGGCCTACAGAAAGTGAATTTTCTCTCACGGACTGATGGTGATGCGGTGCACAAAGATCTTTCTCAATCAAGATTGAAGAGGGATGCAAAAGACCTCCATACAGTCCTTGACTATCTACAAGAAAGAAAACCATTCACACAAAACAGTAAGGAACTCCACAGTCTCTCTTCTGGGATCGTTGGAGAAGGGTCAGTTAACGTTGACAGCGCTAAGACCATAGGGGATGCTATTCTGACCTCTATGGCAGGAACGTCTGTCTCCGCAACACAAATTTGTGAAGAAAGATCAGGTCCGTACTCTGGCTTCCTCAGTGTATGTTTCCTCTGAAGGCGAGACGATTGAGATCAATCCACAACAGCTATACCAACGCCTAATAATTGCTGGTATCGGCAATATCGAACTCACGGAATTGTTCCAGTATGAGCTGTGTTCGTATCCCTCATCGCTGTTCGACTCCAAACTGCTTATGCGGCTCCCAGACAAAGCTGATCTCCAGAATGGCCTTGTTAAGAAGATCCCAGCGTGTGTTGTCTCTGACCAACCACTTGACATGCTTGAAGTGATGTATGTTGTAGATGGAGGTGCAATGCTGAAGCGTATACCATGGTCAAAGTCCACATCACATTTCAATCTCTGCAAACTCTACATCCAGTTCATTCAGAGATATTACCAGCGCGTGCTAGTCGTGTTTGATGGCTATGGAAGTGACCCGTCTACCAAGGATGAGACTCACGAACGGCGGACTGGAAGTGAGATGGGAGTGGGTGTCGATTTAACGAAGACATGATTCTCAAAATGAAGAAAAAACCTTTTCTTGCTAACTCCAAGAACAAGCAAAAGTTCATCAACAGCCTCTCATCACAGATGGAGAAAGAAGGCATCCATGTGAAGCAGTCCTCTGGAGATGCTGACTATGACAACGCAATGTCTGCATGTGCCCTCGTCCGAACGAAACCTGTGGTAGTTGTTGGTGATGACACTGACTTGCTGATACTTCTACAGCACCATTTCAACCCTGCTGAACACCGAAGTATTTATCTTCAGACCAGCTCTAAACTCATCAACATAGGTAGCCTCCACAGTTCACTGGATCCAGGCCTCAGTGAATCATTGCTCTTCATCCACGCATTATCTGGTTGCGATACAACCTCAAGACCTTATGGAATAGGAAAAGTATCTGCAATGGGGAAGTATACAGATTTGCAAGGACCATCATCAGTGTTCATACCGCCTGAGAAAAGCCAGGAAGCAGTTGAAGCAGCGGGAAACATAGCAATGGCAGTGCTATATGCTTGTAAGCAGGGCACATACCTCAATCTCGAACGAGCATCCATATTCTCTGAGAAGGTAGCTTCAAGCTCAAGCTATGTACCTCCTGAACGTCTTCCACCAACTACTGATGCTGCTAGATTTCACAGTAGAAGGGTCTACCACCAAGTACAGACCTGGTTGGGGAACAACATGGAGGCCACTGAGTGGGGATGGGTCCTACGCAAGACAAGACTCGGGACTGTCCTGAAACCAAATAGAATGGAGCAGGTTGCAGCTCCTGCCTCCCTCCTAAAGATGATCCGGTGTAAATGCACTGGAAATTGTGGAAAGAACACGTGTCCATGCAGGAAAAATGGACTCCAGTGCACGCTTGGCTGTGGACAGTGCAAGGGCATCACATGTACAAATGGGCCAATTCCTGATGACTCGGACACTGACTCTGAAACTTAACGTGTTGTACTAGTATTAACAAGTTGTATACAGTATTGAACATGATAAACATATTGAAAAAATTTGAAAAATGTGTCTGTTATTTTTTTCATCAGTGATACTGTACCAAGGTTTAAAACTTATCATTTAGGTCACATATGGCCGCCATTTGTTTTTACTTGGCTCTACGAAGCCAACACAGTGTCCATCGCATGCCTCATGAGATGCTAGTACGAATAGACATATTATACTTGATTGTATCATGATTAGGTACATAATTATGACCGTTTTCCTATTTCCGTCATCCGGATGGCGGCCATCTTGGATTTCGTCAATTTTAAGGTATTTTCCATAGCTGGATTTCGTGGGACTTTTTTTTACACACCATAGAGGTATCATTGAAGTCATATCCATTGAAAAACCTTTCCCATCAATTTGTTTGAACCTCTGTACTTTAATTACCGGACTAAATG
>CM026387.1:12670756-12683256 GCA_014843695.1 Archivesica marissinica
CATAACAATATTGCACCATAGTTACTATAGCTAGCATTGACATAACAATATTGCACCATAGTTACTATAGCTAGCATTGACATAACAATATTGCACCATAGTTACTATAGCTAGCATTGACATAACAATATTGCACCATAGTTACTATATCTAGCATTGATATAACAATATTGCACCATAGTTACTATAGCTAGCATTGACATAACAATATTGCACCATAGTTACCATAGCCAGCATTGACATAACAATATTGCACCATGGTTACTATAGCTAGCATTGACATAACAATATTGCACCATAGTTACCATAGCTAGCATTGACATAATAATATTGCACCATAGTTACTATAGCTAGCATTGACATAACAATATTGCACCATAGTTACTATAGCTAGCATTGACATAACAATATTGCATCATAATTACTATAGCTAGCATTGACATAACAATATTGCCCCACAGTTACTATAACTAGCATTGACATAACAATATTGCACCATAGTTACTATAGCTAGCATTGACATAACAATATTGCACCATATTTACTATAGCTAGCATTGACATAACAATATTGCACCATAGTTACTATAACTAGCATTGATATAACAATATTGCACCATAGTTACTATAGCTAGCATTGACATAACAATATTGCACAATAGTTACTATTGCTAGCATTTACATCACACTATTGCACCATAGTTACTAGAGCTAGCATTGACACAACAATATTACACCGTAGTTACTATAGCTAGCATTGACATCACAATAGTGCACCATAGTTACTATGGCTAGCATTGACCTCACAATATTGCATCATAGTTACTATAGCCAGCATTGATATAACAATATTGCACCATAGTTACTATAGCTAGCATTAACATAACAATATTGCACCATAGTTACTATAGCTAGCATTGACATAACAATATTGCATCATAGTTACTATAGCAAGTATTGACATAACACTATTGCGCCATAGTTACTATAGCTAGCATTGACATAACACTATTGCACCATAGTTACTATAGCTAGCATTGATATAACAATATTGCAAAATAGTTACTATACCTAGCATTGGCATAGCACTATTGCACCATAGTTACTACAGCTAGCATTGACATAACAAGATTGCACCATAGTTACTATAGCTAGCATTGACATAATAATATTGCACCATAGTTAGTACAGCTAGCATTGACATAACAAGATTGCACCATAGTTACTATAGCTAGCATTGACATAACACTATTGCACCATAGTTACTATATATAGCATTGACATAACAATATTGCACCATAGATAATATAGCTATCATTGACATAACAATATTGCACCATAGTTACTATAGCTAGCATTGACATAACAATATTGCACCATGGTTACTATAGCTAGCATTGACATAACAATATTGCACCATAATTACTATAGCCAGCATTGACATAACAATATTGCACCATAGTTACTATAGCTAGCATTGACATAACAATATTGCACCATAGTTACTATAGCTAGCATTGACATAACAATATTGCACCATAGTTACTATAGCTAGCATTGATATAACAATATTGCACCATAGTTACTATAGCTATCATTGGCATAACACTAGTGCACCATAGTTACTACAGCTAGCATTGACATAACAATATTGCACCATAGTTACTATAGCTAGCATTGACATAACAATATTGCACCATAGTTACTACAGCTAGCATTGACATAACACTATTGCACCATAGTTACTATATATAGCATTGACATAATAATATTGCACCATAGTTAATATAGCTAGCATTGACATAACAAGATTGCACCATAGTTACTATAGCTAGCATTGACATAATAATATTGCACCATAGTTACTACAGCTAGCTTTGACATAACAATATTGCACCATAGTTACTATAGCTAGCATTGACATAACAATATTGCACCATGGTTACTATAGCTAGCATTGACATAACAATATTGCACCATAGTTACTATAGCCAGCATTGACATAACAATATTGCACCATAGTTACTATAGCTAGCATTGGCATAACACTATTGCACCATAGTTACTACAGCTAGCATTGACATAACAACATTGCACCATAGTTACTATAGCTAGCATTGACATAATAATATTGCACCATAGTTACTACAGCTAGCATTGACATAACACTATTGCACCATAGTTACTATATATAGCATTGACATAACAATATTGCACCATAGTTAATATAGCTAGCATTGACATAACAATATTGCACCATAGTTACTATAGCTAGCATTGACATAACAATATTGCACCATGGTTTCTATAGCTAGCATTGACATAACAATATTGCACCATAGTTACTATAGCCAGCATTGACATAACAATATTGCACCATAGTTACTATAGCTAGCATTGACATAAAAATATAGCACCATAGTTACTATAGCCAGCATTTACATAACAATATTGCCCCATAGTTACTATAGCTAGCATTGACATAAGTATATTGCACCATAGTTACTATAGCTAGCATTGACATAACAATATTGCACCATAGTTACTATAGCTAGCATTGACATAACAATATTGCACCATAGTTACTATAGCTAGCATTGACATAACAATATTGCACCATAGTTACTATAGCTAGCATTGACATAACAATATTGCATCACAGTTACTATAGCAAGCATTGACATAACACTATTGCGCCATAGTTACTATAGCTAGCATTGACATAACAATATTGCACCATAGTTACTATTGCAAGCATTGATATAACAATATTGCACCATAGTTACTATAGCTAGCATTGGCATAACACTATTGCACCATAGTTACTACAGCTAGCATTGACATAACAAGATTGCACCATAGTTACTATAGCTAGCATTGACATAATAATATTGCACCATAGTTACTACAGCTAGCTTTGACATAACAATATTGCACCATAGTTACTATAGCTAGCATTGACATAACAATATTGCACCATGGTTACTATAGCTAGCATTGACATAACAATATTGCACCATAGTTACTATAGCCAGCATTGACATAACAATATTGCACCATAGTTACTATAGCTAGCATTGGCATAACACTATTGCACCATAGTTACTACAGCTAGCATTGACATAACAAGATTGCACCATAGTTACTATAGCTAGCATTGACATAATAATATTGCACCATAGTTACTACAGCTAGCATTGACATAACACTATTGCACCATAGTTACTATATATAGCATTGACATAACAATATTGCACCATAGTTAATATAGCTAGCATTGACATAACAATATTGCACCATAGTTACTATAGCTAGCATTGACATAACAATATTGCACCATGGTTTCTATAGCTAGCATTGACATAACAATATTGCACCATAGTTACTATAGCCAGCATTGACATAACAATATTGCACCATAGTTACCATAGCTAGCATTGACATAAAAATATTGCACCATAGTTACTATAGCCAGCATTGCCATAACACTATTGCACCATCGTTACTATAGCCAGCATTGCCATAACAATATTGCACTATAGTTACTATAGCCAGCATTGCCATAACAATATTGCTCAATAGTTACTATAGCCAGCATTGACATAATAATATTGCACCATAGTTACTATAGCCAGCATTGCCATAACAATATTGCACCATAGTTACTATAGCCAGCATTGCCATAACAATATTGCACCATAGTTACTATAGCCAACATTGCCATAACAATATTGCACCATAGTTACTATAGCCAGCATTGACATAACAATATTGCACCATAGTTACTATAGCCAGCATTGACATAACAATATTGCACCATAGTTACTCTAGCTAGCATTGACATAACAATATTGCACCATGGTTACTATAGCTAGCATTGACATAACAATATTGCACCATAGTTACTATAGCTAGCATTGCCATAACAATATTGCACCATAGTTACTATAGCTAGCATTGACATAACACTATTCCACCATAGTTACTATAGCTTGCATTGACATAACAATATTGCACCATAGTTACTATAGCTAGCATTCACATAAAAATATTGCACCATAGTTACTATAGTTAGCATTGACATAACAATATTGCACCATAGTTACTACAGCTAGCATTGACATAACAATATTGCACCATAGTTACTATAGCTAGCATTGACATAACAATATTGTACCATAGTTACTATAGCTAGCATTGATATAACAATATTGCACCATAGTTACTATAGCTAGCATTGGCATAACAATATTGCACCATAGTTACTATAGCCAGCATTGACATCACAATATTGCACCATAGTTACTATAGCTAGCATTGACATAACAATGTTGCACCATAGTTACTATAGCTAGCATTGACATAATAATATTGCACCATATTACTATATCTAGCATTGACATAACAATATTGCACCATAGTTACCATAGCTAGCATTGACATAACAATATTGCACCATAGTTACTATAGCTAGCATTGACATAACAATATTGCACCATAGTTACTATAACTAGCATTGACATAACAATATTGCACCATAGTTACTATAGCTAGCATTGACATAACAATATTGCACCATAGTTACTATAGCTAGCATTGGCATAACAATATTGCACCATAGTTACTATATCTAGCATTGATATAACAATATTGCACCATAGTTACTATAGCTAGCATTGTCATAACAATATTGCACCATAGTTACTATTGCTAGCATTTACATCACACTATTGCACCATAGTTACTAGAGCTAGCATTGACACAACAATATTACACCGTAGTTACTATAGCTAGCATTGACATCACAATATTGCACCATAGTTACTATAGCTAGCATTGACATCACAATAGTGCACCATAGTTACTATAGCCAGCATTGATATAACAATATTGCACCATAGTTACTATAGCTAGCATTGACATAAAAATATTGCACCATGGTGACTATAGCTTGCATTGACATAACAATATTGCACCATAGTTACTATAGCTAGCATTGCCATAACAATATTGCACCATAGTTACTATAGCTAGCATTGACATACCAATATTGCACCATAGTTACTATAGCTAGCATTGACATAACAATATTGAACCATAGTTACTATAGCTAGCATTGACATAACAATATTCCACCATAGTTACTATAGCTAGCATTGACATAACAATATTGTCCCATAGTTACTATAGCTAGCATTGACATAACAATATTGCACCATAGTTACTATAGCTAGCATTGACATAAAAATATTGCACCATATTTACTATAGCTAGCATTGACATAACAATATTGCACCATAGTTACTATAGCTAGCATTAACATAACAATATTGCACCATAGTTACTATAGCTAGCATTGACATAACAATATTGCATCATAGTTACTATAGCAAGCATTGACATAACACTATTGCGCCATAGTTACTCTAGCTAGCATTGACATAACAATATTGCACCATAGTTACTATAGCTAGCATTGATATAACAATATTGCACCATAGTTACTATAGCTAGCATTGGCATAACACTATTGCACCATAGTTACTACAGCTAGCATTGACATAACAAGATTGCACCATAGTTACTATAGCTAGCATTGACATAATAATATTGCACCATAGTTACTACAGCTAGCATTGACATAACAAGATTGCACCATAGTTACTATGGCTAGCATTGACATAACACTATTGAACCATAGTTACTATATATAGCATTGACATAACAATATTGCACCATAGTTAATATAGCTAGCATTGACATAACAATATTTCACCATAGTTACTATAGCTAGCATTGACATAACAATATTGCACCATGGTTACTATAGCTAGCATTGACATAACAATATTGCACCATAGTTACTATTGCTAGCATTGATATAACAATATTGCACCATAGTTACTATAGCTAGCATTGGCATAACACTATTGCACCATAGTTACTATAGCTAGCATTGACATAATAATATTGCACCACAGTTACTACAGCTAGCATTGACATAACACTATTGCACCATAGTTACTATAGCTAGCATTGACATAACACTATTGCACCATAGTTACTATAGCCAGCATTGATATAACAATATTGCACCATGGTTACTATAGCTAGCATTGACATAACAATATTGCACCATAGTTACTACAGCTAGCATTGACATAAAAATATTGCACCATAGTTACTATAGCTAGCATTGACATAAACATATTGCACCATGGTTACTATAGCTAGCATTGACATAACAATATTGCACCATAGTTACTATAGCTAGCATTGACATAACAATATTGCACCATAGTTACTATAGCTAGCATTGACATAACAATATTGCACCATAGTTACTATATATAGCATTGACATAACAATATTGCACCATAGTTAATATAGCTAGCATTGACATAACAATATTGCACCATAGTTACTATAGCTAGCATTGACATAACAATATTGCACCATAGTTACTATAGCTAGCATTGACATAACAATATTGCACCATAGTTACTATAGCTAGCATTGACATAACAATATTGCACCATAGTTACTATAGCTAGCATTGACATAACAATATTGCACCATAGTTACTATAGCTAGCATTGACATAACAATATTGCACCATAGTTACATAGCAGCATTGACATAACAATATTGCACCATAGTTACTATAGCTAGCATTGACATAACAATATTGCACCATAGTTACTATAGCTAGCATTGACATAACAATATTGCACCATAGTTACTATAGCTAGCATTGACATAACAATATTGCACCATAGTTACTATAGCTAGCATTGACATAACAATATTGCACCATAGTTACTATAGCTAGCATTGACATAACAATATTGCACCATAGTTACTATAGCTAGCATTGACATAACAATATTGCACCATAGTTACTATAGCTAGCATTGATATAACAATATTGCACCATAGTTACTATAGCTAGCATTGACATAACAATATTGCACAATAGTTACTATTGCTAGCATTTACATCACACTATTGCACCATAGTTACTAGAGCTAGCATTGACACAACAATATTACACCGTAGTTACTATAGCTAGCATTGATATAACAATATTGCACCATAGTTACTATAGCTATCATTGGCATAACACTAGTGCACCATAGTTACTACAGCTAGCATTGACATAACAAGATTGCACCATAGTTACTATAGCTAGCATTGACATAATAATATTGCACCATAGTTACTACAGCTAGCATTGACATAACACTATTGCACCATAGTTACTATATATAGCATTGACATAATAATATTGCACCATAGTTAATATAGCTAGCATTGACATAACAATATTGCACCATAGTTACTATAGCTAGCATTGACATAACAATATTGCACCATGGTTACTATAGCTAGCATTGACATAACAATATTGCACCATAGTTACTATAGCCAGCATTGACATAACAATATTGCACCATAGTTACTATAGCTAGCATTGACATAACAATATTGCACCATAGTTACTATAGCCACCATTGCCATAACAATATTGCACCATCGTTACTATAGCCAACATTGCCATAACAATATTGCACCATAGTTACTATAGCCAGCATTGCCATAACAATATTGCACCATAGTTACTATAGCCAGCATTGACATAATAATATTGCACCATAGTTACTATAGCCAGCATTGCCATAACAATATTGCACCATAGTTAATATAGCCAGCAATGCCATAACAATATTGCACCATAGTTACTATAGGCAACATTGCCATAACAATATTGCACCATAGTTACTATTGCTAGCATTGGCATAACAATATTGCACCATAGTTACTACAGCTAGCATTTACATAACAATATTGCACCATCGTTACTATAGCTAGCATTGACATAACAATATTGCACCATAGTTACAATGGCTTGCATTGACATAACAATATTGCACAATAGTTACTATAGCTAGCATTGACATAACAATATTGCATCATATTTACTATAGCTAGCATTGACATAACAATATTGCACCATAGTTACTATAGCTAGCATTGACATAACAATATTGCACCATAGGTACTATAGCTAGCATTGGCATAACAATATTGCACCATAGTTACTATAGCTAGCATTGACATAACAATATTGCACCATAGTTACTATTGCTAGCATTGACATAACAATATAGCACCATAGTTACTATAGCTAGCATTGACATAACAATATTGCACCATAGTTACTATAGCTAGCATTGACATAACAATATTGCATCATAGTTACTACAGCTAGCATTGATATAACAATATTGCACCATAGTTACTATAGCTAGCATTGATATAACAATATTGCACCATAGTTACTACAGCTAGCATTGACATAACAATATTGCACCATAGTTACTATAGCTAGCATTGATATAACAATATTGCACCATAGTTACTATAGCTAGCATTGGCATAACACTATTGCACCATAGTTACTACAGCTAGCATTGACATAACAAGATTGCACCATAGTTACTATAGCTAGCATTGACATAATAATATTGCACCATAGTTACTACAGCTAGCATTGACATAACACTATTGCACCATAGTTACTATATATAGCATTGACATAACAATATTGCACCATAGTTAATATAGCTAGCATTGACATAACAATATTGCACCATAGTTACTATATATAGCATTGACATAACAATATTGCACCATAGTTACTATAGCTAGCATTGACATAAAAATATTGCACCATAGTTACTATAGCTAGCATTGACATAACAATATTGCACCATAGTTACTATAGCAAGCATTGACATAACAATATTGCACCATAATTACTATAGCAAGCATTGCCATAACAATATTGCACCATAGTTACCATAGCTAGCATTGCCATAACAATATTGCACCATAGTTACTATAGCTAGCATTGACATAACAATATTCCACCATAGTTACTATAGCTAGCATTGCCATAACAATATTGCACCATAGTTACTATAGCTAGCATTGACATAACAATATTCCACCATAGTTACTATAGCTAGCATTGACATAACAATATTGCACCATAGTTACTATAGCCAGCATTGACATACCAATATTGCATCATAGTTACTATAGCTAGCATTGACACAACAATATTGCACCATAGTTACTACAGCCAGCATTGACATACCAATATTGCACCATAGTTACTATAGCTAGCATTGACATAACAATATTGCACCATAGTTACTATAGCTAGCATTGATATAACAATATTGCACCATAGTTACTATAGCTAGCATTGGCATAACAATATTGCACCATAGTTAATATAGCTAGCATTGATATAACAATATTGCACCATAGTTACTATAGCTAGCATTGACATAACAATATTGCGCCATAGTTACTATAGCTAGCATTGACATAACAATATTGCACCATAGTTACTATAGCTAGCATTTATATCACACTATTGCACCATAGTTACTATAGCTAGCATTAACATCACAATATTGCACCATAGTTACTATAGCTAGCATTGACATAAACATATTGTAACTGACCGTTTGCCGTGTGGTTGAAGAGCTTGTACAGGCCTAGGCCTATTGGTCATAACGTCTTCTTATATTTACAGATTTACAACTGAGCATTGATATATATAAATGTTGATATAGACGTTTTGAAATGTGAAACAGTACAATTATCAACCAATTGCGCACACTCTTTTTGGTGTTTAAAGTCGTACCAACAGTTCAGGTCATATGGCGAATCTCAGGAACGGACTGGCAAAACCACTCGGCGAACTGAATAACTTTCTCACTTGGACTAATTCGATACCCCATAGTCACTCAGGAGGAATATTGAGCATATGACCCTAATGATGGAATTGGACATTTTTGTTGATTGATACAAGTTTATAAAGGTTTAAGACAATATGTTTTGGAGGATGTGCAACATTTCATCCATTAGCATTTTTTAAAATTCAATATGGCCGCCGTGACCCCTGAAATTATTAAAATGGCCATAACTCTTTAGGTATTTATGTGATTAGACTATTATTTCATCCATTGGCATTGCTTAAACATTTTGCACACCCTCCAAAAAAGGTTGCCTTAGGCACTCATATTAATCAATTAAAACGTCTGTACTCCATTTCCACCCTATGTGTAATTTCCTCCTGACTACCAGTGCGATTAGAACTTACAGAAGTTAGTATCCCAATGTACATATATATGGTCATATGCTGACACGTGACTGTGTGTGTGTGTGCATGCGTGCGTGTGTGTGGTGCGGTGCAGTGATGTGCGTGTTTTAAATATTCGAAGCTACTAACATAACTTATTTAGAGCAGGCGTACCATATCAATGTTTGTATATAGAGTTCGTTCAGTTGTGGAAGTAGTGATAGCGCAGTGGTAGAGCGTTCGCTTCAAGTGCGAAAGGTCCCGAGTTCGTGCCCTGCTGGAGCCTTTACGATTATGCTCTTAGGCAAGGCATTTAAATTTCATGTGACCTCTTCTGTCTCCCTCGTGTCGATGGATTACATCAGGAATGGAGAGTGATTAATATAAGTTATAATAATTTGTTTCGCAATCGAACTAAAATAAATGTGTATTAACATATCAATGTTTGTTATGTATTACCCAATTATAACTGTGCTTTTGCAACTATTCCTGTGTGTACCATTCTTGAATAAAATATTGCTTAAATAAATGTATAAGGTACATTTCAAAATATAAAGAAATATCAAAATACTTATCACGTGAATATTATAATATTTAGAGTGCGTGCATGCAAGTAGTTAGGATAATGGTTGAGATCTTGTTAACCACAGTCATTTTACTATGCATTTTTTTAATTATTCAATATTTACATCGCGCTTGCATTCGATGAAGGTATATGCCCTATTTGTATCCATTTTGGTATGAATTTCCTTTCTAATGATATGCAGCCGACATGTATGCTCGAAGTTACGGTCATGCGCATTCGCAGTGTTGGGCAACGTTCCTCGCAAGAATAGGCGTGTCTTATTGATCACGCTGTGTTGTGTTTTAAGTTTATTTATCGTCGCTACCGGTTTCCCATATGAGCGACGCCTCCCGAAGAGAGTAGTCAGTTTAGATTTTTGGAGGATAGTGTAATGATACAGACAGAGACCCATTCCAGAGTCTCTTCTGGTTCTTTTACGTGCACGGTGTATACCACCGACACGAGACCTCGGTTTAACGTCCCACCTGAAAGACTGTTAATTTTATTAGGGTCAGATGGGGATCGAACCTGCGATCCCTGGATTACCAGCGTGTTACCACTGGACTACAGATCCGTCTGCTATTGATCACGCTGCTCAGACCGTGTCTCTTTATATGAAAACGTTGGCAGTATTTACTGATGTTGGTGCACCAAGTAGTGGTTAACCGCTGGAACCTGCAAGCGGTGTTAAAATGTGGCCATGAGTTTCATAAACAGTTTGAATAGAATTCGTTTATTATAGCTATTGCAGTCACCATAAGGTAGTGGCGTAGCTTCTTTTTAAGCTTTATTTATTTTACAATGATTGCAAAGCAAGTTTTAACAACTTATATTAAAACCCACCTGTCCGATCTGGCGATCACCGTACCGTACCGTACCTAGTTTGAGCTTGAAATATATGTAGGCACCATAGGATGGGTGGGTTCGTGTGTCTGTTCCCCGGAAGATTTTGAAAATCTACATAGTCATAGCTGCATGCATTTTATACGAGAAATAAGGAAGTGAACATATATAATACAGTATACCAACCTTCAGTTTGCAATGGCCTGAATTCTTATACTACACCTTATCTACACCTCAACTAATTAATCTGAAGTCTTCTCAAGTCACATCATTTCTTAAAAAAAACACAAAAACTATACACTGCCTGTCATGACAATGCATTTTTACCAAAATGAAAAATGAACTGTATTAGTTATTGGGTTACATTCGATGCACTTCTGCCTATTTACGTATACACAACCAAATAGCATGCATAACAGACGGATCTGTAATCCAGTGGTAACACGCTGGACTGGTAATCCAGGGATCTCAGGTTCGATCCCCCGTCTGACCCTAATATAATTAACAGTCTTTCAGATGGGACTTTAAACCGAGTTGGTGTCGGTGCTTTACACCGTGCACGTAAAATAACCAGAGGAGACTCTGCACTATCCTCCAAAATCGAAACTGACTAATCTCTTCAGGAGGCGTCGCTCATATGGGCAACCGGTAGCGACGATAAATAAACGTAACACACACACAGCAACGCTTGGTTTCCTGATCAATCCTGTTAAAACAAGGTCACGTCTAGCAAAACGTTATCTAACCTCTTTATATAATGGACATAACTCTGTCAAATAAACATAATAGGAATGCGAATAAGATATTCACAATGAGACGGGATACTGATTAGTTCGCTGACAGTCGGACGCAGGCTTCTGAGATTTAAACCAGACATACATTGTTCTTAGCAGTTACATTTGGTATACATTGTAGTATCTTACCGGAACCACAT
>CM026387.1:12688256-12768256 GCA_014843695.1 Archivesica marissinica
GAAGGACGTATATTCGCCATCGTTGTGTAGTTTATACTCATCTATTTAACTCGATTGCGAAACAATTTCTTTTAGGTCCGGAGTTCGAGCCCCGCTGGAGCCGTTACAAATGTGCCCTTATGCAAGGCATTTAATTCCGCATTGCTTCTTTTCTCCCCCTCGTGCCGATGGAATCCATCAGGAATGAAGTCGCGATAGTGACTAATATAAGTTGTAAGAACGTGCTTCGCAATCGAGCTAACATAAATTTGTATAAACTAAGCTTTTATTTTCAATTATACACATTTGGATGTAACATAATCATAGCTAAAATGATTAGTTTTCGAACTTTTTCTCTACTTTCGATATTAATTAGACACTTACTTAAAGTCAAGATTTTGAACCAATGAGAGACATTATTGGGTTTTCGATTACCTCCCTTGACAGATAAAGTCCGATTTAATCCGAAATATGTATTGGTCCTTTTAGTTGAAAGCCTTTGTTTTATTGGTGTTCCCTAACCATATGTTGCGGTATGATAAATGTGATTTTATCAAAAGCATGTTAATTAATTTATAATCGATTTCTACAGTAAAGTATCCATTGGATAGGCTGTAGGATATCTGTCGAGATTTAGTAATTTAATAAATTATAAAGATGAGAAAACTAATGAAAACATATATAATGTGGTGCAAACGAAACAACGATAAAAACAGAGGTAGCCAATTAAGAGGACCAATCTACTTTCATGAGTATTCAGGGGCAGTAACTGACTAATGTCTCACATTACAATGCTTTCACATGCCACGTAGTTTTGTATGATTCAAAATCCTAAATGACCGGCATAAAAACGCAACAGATATCGTCAGATTTCCTATATATGATTCACAACCAGATTAGATTAGTGGCTGACTTGTGTCATGTCGAGTTGTTGGGATTGAGTTGTTGTCGCACACGGATCTGTAGTCCAGTGGTTAACACGTTGGACTGGTAATCCAGGGATCACAGGTTCGATCGCCCGTCTGACCCTAATAAAATTAACAGTCTTTCAGATGGAACGTTAAACCGAGGTCTCGTGTCGGTGCTTTACACCGTGCACGTAAAAGAACCAGAGGAGAATCTGGAATGGGTCTCTCTATCTGTAAGTTTAATATAACACAGGCGTTTGAATTTCAATATACATAGGAGCTTGAAGTTTCATCAGTTTTAAAGCAACACAAGATTGACTGTAGGCTACATGATAACATTCAAATGTCATCTATAAGTTATATTTTTATGTTATATTTCGGGGTTTACGCCTGCATCAGCACCATTTCGGGCTATATCGCCGGCGGGCAGTTTACTTAACAACACCTTTCCTGGGCAGGCTCCAGCGGTTAACCAGTACTTAGTAGCCTCCGTAAGAAACTGCCAACTTTTTCATATAAATGAGACACGGCCTGAGCGGGGCTCGAACCCGTGACCATCAGTGATGATAGGTTACAGTGGTATACAAGTCAGCGACCTTAACCACTCGACCACGGAGGCGGTCAGTCATCTATAAGGTTGTGGTAAGGTATATAAACCCATATGAATATAGACTCATAACCATTATTAAAAGCTTCGCCAAATTAAGTATTTATAGTAACTATATTGGCATGAGATGGACCTCCATGACCGACTGGTTACGGTCGTTGAATTCAAATCACATGGCCATCACCGTTGAAGGTTCGAATTCCACTGGAGATATCGAATTGCTTAATGGGAGGAAACTATCCAGCTGGCTTACGGAAGGTCGGCGGCTCTACCTGGGTGTCCACCATCCGTGCTTGAAATACTAATCAGCGGTGCACCAGCGGACTTCCTCCACCGATAATAGCTGGAGAGTCGCCATATGGTCGGTGCGATTGCTAATCCACAACACACAGCAACATGAAAAGGTGCATGAGATTTGTATTTAGATATGACTTAATATTGTGGCTGGAGTTTCCAATTCCTTGTGTGCAACAACAGCCGTTTTATGAACTTATTGTTAACAATTATGGAGACTATTGTCGTGGGGGGGCAATATGGTGAGGGTACTCTGTGTGGAAAAACTACAGGTATCCGTGAGTGCAATCCTAACAGATGAATGTTGCAACATACTCGAGCTTCGGCGAAATTGATGGCATGTTCTGATTAGTGTTTATAATCCATTGCATTTTGAACCTTGTGTAAGAAATTGACAAACGGGAAATAACTGTTGAATTAATGTGTTTAACAAACGGTACAGATTTATCACCCTTAGTTAGTTTATACAAATTTATTTGAGCTCGATTGCGAAAAAAGTTCCTTCAACTAATATTAATCACTCTCGAGACCTCATTCCTGATGGAATCCATCGCCACGAGGGAGAGATAAGAAGCAACGTGGTAATAAAATGCCTTGCCTAAGGGCACACTCGTAACAGCTCCAGCGGGGCTCGAACTCCGGACCTTTCGCACCTTGAAGTGAACGCTGTTGAATTAATGTGTTTAACAAATGGTACATATGTATCACCCTTATAATCTGGATTGCTAATATGTCTGTAGATGTCCGTATTCTACCATTCCATTAATACAATCCTGGTACACACCTGATACAAATGTTGCTATAGGATTTGCCAACATACATGTATTGAATAAATGATATTCCATTAGCGCATTTGTAAAGCATGTACATTAAACTGCCGGTGTAACAATTAATCATGTGGACACCTATCTTGAAATAAATCTATGTAATAGCATAGTTGACAATGCAATACAAATACAAATCCTATTTCTATAGATAAAGGTTTAGATTAGATTATTGGCTTAAGACTAGATAATCCTATTATCGAATAACAACTATGTTTTATTTACTGCATATTTATATTATTGAACGTCAATAAGTTGGCAGTTTCTTACGGAGGTTGGTGCACCAAGTACTGGTTAACCGTTGGAGCCTGCCCAGGAAAGGTGTTGTTAGGTAAACTGCCCCGTCGCTCAAATGGGAAACCGGTAGCGATGTTAAGTAAACTTAAATAAAAAAACAAAAAAAACAAACGAAATAACGTTTCCGCCATTTTGTGGTTAGTTTAATATCGGTAGACACTACGATATTAGAATATCTAGTATGTGTGGTATAGTGTGTCACGTGGAAGGTGGTAGGGATGGTGGGTAGTGGTGGTTTACGTTTATGTATCGTCGCTACCGGTTGCCCATATGAGCGACGCCTCCTGAAGAGATTAGTCATTTTAGATTTTGGAGGATAGTGCAATGATACAGACAGAGACCCATTCCAGAGTCTCCTCTGGTTCTTTAACGTGCACGGTGTAAAGCACCGACACGATACCTCAGATTAATGTCCCAGCTGAAAGACTGTTAATTTTATTAGGGTCAGGCGGGGGAACGAACCTGCGATACCTGGATTACCAGTCCAGCGTGTTACCACTGGACTACAGATCCGTCTGTGGATGGTGGGTACGCACTACACAGAGCATGTAACATAATTTATGTTGGGTCGTATGACACGTGCATGGGTAGAGGGTAAACACTATATAGTATAAAACCGGTATTATGCTTGTAGTCCATGCTTGGAATAGAATTGATCTGTAGTCCAGTGGTAACACGCTGGACTGATAATCCAGGGCTCTGAAGGTTCGATGCCCCGTCTGAACATAATAACATTATATAATGTCGCTTTAACTAATAGTAAGCTGTGATGATGTTAACAATGTGATACGCTATATGTTGTATCATATGTCACTTGTAATTCTACGCATACTGACTATATATGTACGATTAGCATGTTTACTTTTGTGTGTGAATGAATGCCACCCAGGTAGAACCACCGACCTTCCACAAGTTAGCTAGATAGCTTTCTTACATATAATAATTCGGCATCCCATTGAAATTCGAACCTACAGCGATGAGGGACAAGTGCTTTGCAGTACATGACCATAACCACCATACAATTCATCATAGTATTTGCAACACAAAATAAAAGTTGCTAATCCTCTTGTTTGTCCGACCTACGAATGAAAACAACATTACAATTACATCACAGTAACCGGAATATAAACTTAAGAGACCGCTTTTTCTTTCAGATGGGATTCTAAACCTAGGTCTCGTGTTGGTGCTGTACAACGTGCACGTAAAAGAACCAGAGAATCCTCTAAAAATCTAAAATGACTAATCTCTTCAGGAGGCGTCGCTCATATGGGCAGCCGGTAGCGACGATAAATAAACGTAAAACACACAATAGAATGGAACGAGTAAATCAGAGGGAAGTATAGACACGTATCTATTGTGTGGTTTGTATGCGTAGCGTGCTAACAACTGTCGTTTTCAGTTTCAGTCGTCGACTGCATTTTTGAAGGGAAACAGATTGCGTACGTCCTGCCACGTACAAATGCATAGCCTCTCGGTAGTCAACCATACGCAGTCACCCCAGTTAGTGATACAAGGCAATACAGCACTAAGAGGCATGAAGCCGAACTACAATGGAGTGTGAGGTGGTCTTGTCCCCAGATGTGCGGCATGCCAGGTACAGTACAAGACCCCTGAACTAAGGGTGAGGTAAGAGTTCAAGACAGAGGTGCGGGGTAGGGCCATTCGCACTATGTTAGCAATCAACATCACCATGCATCATCGACATGACTACGCAATCATCCACTGCGCATCGTTGTTGTGTCGTATATTGGAGGTCCCTCCATGGTAACTCAGTGCCGTGATCTGAACCTCACACATATATAGCTAATCGGGGTCCTCCTTCATTCCACAACAAATTTGTTTGTTTCGGGTTTTATGCCTTCATCGGCATCATTTTGGGCTATATTTACGGCTGGTAGTTTACATAACAACACCTTTACTTGCCAGGCTCCAGCAATTAACCAGTACTTTGTGCACCAATCTCTATAAGAAACGTTTTCATATAAATAGACACGACCTGAGCGGGACTCGAACCCTTGGCCATCAGTGATGATATGTTACATTGGTATGCAAATCCTGAGACCGTAACAACTCGACCACTGAGGCGGTTCCACATCAATACAAGAGAAGAGACTGTAATTGGCTGCCATTGGCAGGATGGATATGCCGTGCATTGGAATACAGAAGTATAACATAGCCTTCACGAGGAAGCCATCAATGCACGTTTCGTCGGAAACATACGTGTAACCAGGTCCCGAGATTATAAAACTTTTCTCAGATCACAAACTCAAGCTCTAGTGATCTGATTGGTTGATTTTCAATATTACTGTCAGCTGAACAAATCTGACGATTGAGACTGAGTTTTGAGATTGGAGAAACGTTTTATAACTTCCAGGCATACACACTCGCCAATATGGTTCGCCGGAGGCGAGGGTAAATAAGCTCAATCATCATCACTCGTTAATAGCCAGGACATACCAGTGTTTCCACTGCGACAAACTGGAAAGAAGCAGGCATCCTCACATTAGTCGTGAGTTCAACCACAGGAGCTTGACCTCTCGGAGTAACCCATATGTGTTGAACCACAGGAACTTGAAATTGTATCCATAAGGTATCAAACACCATGTTTAAGCACACAGAACCCTGTACCTCTATCATATGACACGTCCTCTCTATATATAAACTACATGAATGCTACCTTATCCCAGGAGGCGTCGCTCATATGGGCAACTGGTAGCGACGATACATAAACGTAAAACACGCATACATTTGATGAAGGGTCATTAGTGGATAACTAAACAATGTATGTCTAAAACAGAGCATTGCGAAATACACATAACACACACACACCAGATCCCACCCATGTTATGTTTGACGTCTAAAATTGTGTTCGAATTGTAAAATGCGTCAATCGTACCTGTTTCCTGACACGAGAGGAGACAGCATTGTGCATGTTGATACCACTACATTCATGAGGATATGCACGCATGAAAACGCACATACAATATGTCACATAGATATAGCACAATAAATCATACAGGCAACCACTGCTTTTTTCTTTAGTGTATTCCAGATTGTAACAAAAAAGTCTGATGCAAAAAATAATATTTATTGTTGATGAAGAGAAAGGAAAACAAATGTATAGGTGAAATATAGTTCACTGACTAAGTAAATGCAACAGTAAATATAATTGATATACGAGGTGCCTAAACAGAGATTACACGTGCCATATTACATACTGTGACAACTTCAACATACAGGTGTACTAGCACGTGGTGGCATGTGTGAAGTGAATGTTGTGGTCGCATCGCGATATCTGATTCATATATGACGTCACTAGAGAAACTATTGTCAATTAGTTTTTACAACATTTATTTTAGCTCGATTGCGAAACAAGTTCTTAAAACTTATATTAATCACTCTCGAGACCTCATTCCTGATGGAAATCCATCGCCACGAGGGAGAGAGAAGAGGCAACTTAGAATTTAAATGCCTTGCCTAAGGGCACAGTAGTAGCGGCTCCAGCGGTGCTCGAACTCCGGACCTTACGCACCTGAAGCAAACGTGCATCCACTGCGATAGCACGACTTCCAAGGAATTCGTCAACGGCAGGAAATGTAGCCCATGCCATCATTATAATGACTGAATAACTTAATGTTAATGTAATCACCGTGACTTATATACAATCTTAATTATAACGATTTAATATAGATCCATTGGGTCGGGTGCTATATACACTGTTATTTATAACGATTTAATATTCAGGTGACTGATAGATCCATTGGGTCGGGTGCCATATTTATTTGTTCATATGTATGTATTGTAACTATGTTAATGCACACGTCACTATAATAACACATTTACTTACTTATTACTGTAGTCGTTTTTTAGTAAGATGGCCAGATAGCTACCTATGTATATAGTGCTATGACAATGCCTTCCTGCTATCATGCATCATGTAATTGCAATATGGCTATGTTATTATCTAAACATGTTTCTTATTCAAAATAATGCCTTCTTTCAAGCTAACAAAATACAAATAAACAAAAACAAAATTAGGTATGTGATGTAGAAATAAACATCACATGCACGAGCGTGAAGTTAATCCAATAGAAACGGATGTCAGATGCATTATGAACATGTTTTCCCCACATTACACAAAATAAGATAACAACACTATATATTGTGAGATGAGCGCATGCATGTATAATATTGTCGCGGTGTGAATCACTTAGTGTTCCCCCGAAACGAAGCGGAGCATTCCGTATCAGGACGCATCACGGTGCACTTCCTGTACTGAACATTCCGTATCAGGACGCATCACGGTACACTTCCTGTACTGAACATTCCGTATCAGGACGCATCACGGAACATTCCGTATCAGGACGCATCACGGAACATTCCGTATCAGGACGCATCGCGGTAAACTTCCTGTACTGAACATTCCGTATCAGGACGCATCACGGTACACTTCCTGTACGGAACATTCCGTATCAGGACGCATCACGGTACACTTCCTGTATGGAACATTCCGTATCAGGACGCATCACGGTAAACTTCCTGTACGAACATTCCGTATCAGGACGCATCACGGTAAACTTCCTGTACGAACATTCCGTATCAGGACGCATCACGGTAAACTTCCTGTACGAAACATTCCGTATCTGGACTCATCACGGTACACTTCCTGTACGGAACATTCCGTATCAGGACGCATCACGGTGCACTTCCTGTACGGAACATTCCGTATCAGGACGCATCACGGTACACTTCCTGTACGGAACATTCCGTATCAGGACGCATCACGGTGCACTTCCTGTACGGAACATTCCGTATCAGGACGCATCACGGTGCACTTCCTGTACGGAACATTCCGTATCAGGACGCATCACGGTAAACTTCCTGTACTGAACATTCCGTATCAGGACGCATCACGGTGAACTTCCTGTACTGAACATTTACGTCTCATGACGCGTCACCTTGCACTTCCTGTACTGAATTTGGTGGCGGAGAATGGCCACTCGTCGTCATCTGTAATTGTGAACGTTCGTGTCCATAGCTCGACAATCCCAGTGGATCCACACCATTTTGTAACGGGCTTGTGTGTTTGACGATGTCCATTGCTATTTGCGACTTGGTCCGAGGTCCCAACGTAACGCGGCTGGTGGAAAAACATATCCGGGACCTCTCTGATAGTAGACCTGTACTGTATCGTTCCAAGTTTGGAAGCACAAGTGGCGCAAGCTCTGGTCTTGGACTTATGTAATGATCTAACTGAATCGGTCCATTTATCTGTTGTCTGTGTGCTAGACTCGCTCGTACGTTCATCACATGGGAATCTGACACTGAGGATTTCGGTGCGATCTGTTCAGGAGTTGGACTTATCCTAGGGAAGAACGTGTTTTGTCTGAGAAAGTCGAACTTGGTTTGGTGCCGCATGATACGTCGGGCTGGGAATTGTTTATAGTTTTTCTCGAATAACGGTCGAGATCTATCAACCTCCGGCGTTGGTACACCCTCTTCCGCGTCATTAGGATCCGGGGTAATTTTTCTCGGTTGCGAACCCATAAACGTGGTAGAGTAAAATGTCATTTCCCTTGTTGGTTTGTCAAACGTATGAATATTCTTTTTCGCTGATAACTTGTTACTCAAATCTGATATTTCTTGAGCACGACATCGTTCAGAGATGTCTGTAAGAATCCGTTGATGTTTACCAAGCCGCCGACGTTCAAAACTAGTTGAGAGCTCCATTACGGCCACTTTCTCTGGTGTCGGAAGCCGTCGTCCATCCCTATACTGATTGAGATAAACAGGCATAATACGCGTCGCCTCGCGGTCGATGGAGAAGTGAGGCGGCGGAGGGGGTGATGTAATATCTCCATAGAAGTTTTGAGCTCGAAACAGACGCATTGTATCTTTGATTTCCAGCAGAGGGTTAAACTATGATAAACAACTCACAATTGAATATCGCCACTTAATATAACCCATTCTATTTTCATATTGTCAGGACTCCCTTATCTACAGTAATATTTTCCAAAATGTAATTTTCACGAAACAGAATCGTCTTCATATTAAGAAAAGCTTCAAAACATACACAGCACAACACACGTCACGCTAGCTTCCATACCTTATCAAAGTATACACATTGCAGCAGTATCAATATTGTAGCACCTGTCCCTAAGTATATTTTCTGTTATTCATTTCAATACCTCAAATTTATCAGTTATTAAATATACAATGCACTTGTATCACTGTTATATATTAACATTATAACTTGTACTTCATTATTTGAGAACGCGTTATAAACTGTATAATCCGTTCTTAATCCATAAGCCTATTTAATACTCTTAAAATACGTATTAAAGAAGTAATACATGCACGTGATTAAATTCTTGTCATTTATGAACACACACATCGATTAAATCACGACAATATAAATTAGCTACATGACCGTCTAGACGACATTATCAGAGCCAAACAGATCTAAAATGTAACTAGATGTTTAGCGTAACATCTTACAAATATGTTAAGATTCAATTGTGTATACTCCTTGGTTCGTTCATTAGTTAGTTTACAATGGGATTTTGACAAACTATTATTAAACTGTAGTATTTCGATCAATCTTTTTCGCGTAAGATAAGCCGGTGCGCAAAAAACCAATTTAGAAGTATTCCCCGTACAATAAATAGGTTGAACGAGACCCATTTAATAAGTAATTTAAAGAGGCGTGTGTTATGTAGTAAAATATTACTGTTCATTTAAAAATGCTGTTAATTTAAAAATGCTGTTAATTTAAAAATGCTGTTCATTTAAAAATGCTGTTATAGTTGATATACTTTCTAAATCTGAAACCCAGGCAACTGTTTATGAAATTATATTGTAAATACTGAAAGATCAAACAATCTTGATCTGACATTTTATGTGTTCGGTTGTATTTTGAATTACACATTTTTTTCTGAATTTGTTTCGTATTTAAAAATGATGTCTAAATTACGTTATATTTGAGTAACTGTATAGCCAGAACTATAATAAATAAAGACGCATAGTTCTTGCTATACAGTTACTCAACTATAACGTATATAACGTCTAACTATAACGTATATAACGTGTAGCACGCTAATGATAACGCTTATTAAACAATGCCATCAGCTTATCCTCGAAAAACTTGACTAATTCACACAGAACTTTAGGAACAACCTGTTAGATCAGGCTTTAATTGCTTAGTGCCGCAGTTGGCGATTTTTAGCACAAGCGCAAAGCATTGTTTCAAAAAATATACATTTGACGCCATGCTCATCCAATGAGAACGCACGGTATACAACTTGGAAAGAGTCAAACCCAGCTTCCTCCAAATAAAGGAAGTGCATTGCCAGAATTTCTGGACATTACTTGTCAGTGAGTAGCAATATATACCTTTCAGCTACGAGATAATGCAAGGTAAACATGTTCTAAGGACATTTTCCAGACAACACTATACTGTAAAATAAATCGTTTGAAGCCATTTCACCCAGCAACTTCGCTAGTCTTCAAGCAACCGTTGACACTTTAGAAGAAACAGAAGGAAAAATGCTTTTGCTCAAGCTTAAACTTTACAGTTTCTCGTCTTTTAAACAGATTCAACTGTTGGCTTAGTGCCAGGTTAGATGTTTTGAGTGTGTGTTTTACGTTTATTTATCGTCGCTACCGGTTGCCCATATGAGCGACGCCTCCTGAAGAGATTAGTCATTTTGAAATTTTGGAGGCTAGTGCAATGATACAGACGGAGACCCATTTCAGAGTCTCCTCTGGTTCTTTAACGTGCACGGTGTAAAGCACCGACACGAGACCTCGGTTTAACGTCCCGTCTGAAAGACTGTTAATGTTATTAGGGTCAGACGGGGGATCGAACCTGCGATCCCTGGATTACCAGTCCAGGATTACCAGTCCAGTGTGTTACCACTGGACTACAGATCCGTCTGTAGAGATGTTTTGCTTGAGCATGTTATTATTATATGGCCGCTTTAAGTCCGCCTGTTGGCAATTTGACAGCTAATACCGGCTGTCAACACTAAATTTCTGATTAATTTGACGAATACCCTTTAACAATTTATATTGTAGATATTATTATGCTACATGTGATTAATTCAAATGGCTATTTAAACAGAATTAAAGTCTTCAATGTCATTCAGAGACTTAATCGTTATAAGACGAGGTTGTCCCTTGTATAACGTGTGTGATTTGTCGAATACTTTCGTTTTACAAAGTATATTAAGCCACAGGAGTGTGAAGATGTATCTATTTTATAAAACAAATACAAAGTGTGTCTAAAACAAATCTAGATCTAGTAAATTAAAATGATTTAATGATTGTTTTTATATAAAATCAATTATTAAATTATTTTTATTAACTAGATCTAGATTTGTTTTAGACACAATTTGATTTATAAAATTGATACATATTCACACTTCAAAGAATTTAGAAAATATGTAGGGTAAGGTAATTAACATTTGCTCGGTTTTCTATATTTTTGAGACTTCAAACGCCTGTGGGTAAAAAATATTGCAACCTCAGTTATATTAACCGTTATATACAGATATGATATACATGTATACAGAACAGAACAGAAATTTTATTAAGACTTGTATATGGTACATCGTCAAATACATATATACAAATATATATGATGTAAATATATACAACAATTTTATCGTGGTCATGTGGCATATAGAATCTGATAATAATAAGAAAATGCATCTAATTATGAGGATGAACAATTAGTGCTGATATTGGATTTATGTCATATTATTTAAAAGTGTTATTTTAATGTCAACTGCTTTATTATAGAATAAAGCTAAAGTATATAGGATATTTCTTTTATTAGATTGCAACAATTCAATAAACTTAAGCATATTTGGTCTTACAAAATAATATTTCTTTATGTAAAGTTTTCTCAAATCTGAATAGCACGGGCAAACAAGTATAAAATGATATTCGTCTTCTAGGTCGTGTGTATTGCAACACAAACAATAGCGTTCATTTTGTGGAATTCTATTTTGTCCATATCTACTATTCGTAATGAATGTGCAGAAATTCTTAATCTTGTAATTAAAAAACGTAAGATATTTGGTACAATATCTAGATAAGGTTCATATTCAAATTTTAATTTACAGCTATCATACAAGTTTAGTACACCACTTGTCTCTTTGCTTGCAAACCAACATTGAATGAAACAATCAATCACACGTTGTTTAAACAAACTTATAAACTGGCTACACTGTACACTATATGGATTTTCCCAAATGTTTGAGAAACCATAACTATTTAAAATATCTTTAAGTTTGGACGCCCAATTTCTAGAACCATTTGCACAATCATTTACAGCCTGGCTATATACACGTTTTAAAATGATATTATCTGTATGTAACAATTTAAACCAATATTTTACAATTCGAGTATAACGTGTTATGTAAAGTGGATATCTGGCTAATTCGCCATATACGCCTGTAGAACAAGTAGTTACTCTTACATTTAAAATACATTTACAAAATTTCAAATGAATACGTTCTAGCTCCTTTGATTTGGTGAAACCCCAAATTTCAGAACTATAATTTAAAATAGAGCCCACAAAGGCATCAAAAAGCTGGCAAAGCAGCTTTGGTTTCAGGCTTATTTTTGTACAGTTAGTGAGGAGAATATTCAACGCTTTTAATGCTTTGCCTGACAAAAACTGTTGATTCATGGCAAAGTTACCAGTATAATTAAAAACAGTACCCAACTAATTAAAATCATTTGTTATTTCAATATTAGTTCCATTATAGGTCCATGATTCACCCGGCAATAATCCACCCCTTTTCCGAAATACCATAACCTTAGTTTTTGTCGTATTCACCTCTAATCCCCAAAGTTTACAATAGTCATTTAGCAAATTTAAATTGGTTTGCAATTCATGCGGTGATTTTGCTAATATGACCATATCATCGGCAAACAACAATAGCAATAGGGAAATATCATCAATTAATAATCCAGACTCGTTGTTACCCTGTAAAAATAATTCTAAATCTTCAACAAACAGTGAAAACAAAATGGGTGACATTATCTCCCCTTGTCTCAGGCCAATGGCGTATTCAAAGTAATCAGAATAGTTACATATTAAAATATAATTCTAGTATGACTCGGCGTTTTGTCTGCCTACGCAAAGAAGGATTTGACCGTGTTTAAATTTGCAATGAATCATTGTTTAGCGCCTGATATCACAGGTGACGTCATTTACTATCATTTTTGTAGTTCTGTGACCTCATTTACGCAATCTCCAAAAAAAATAACACCAGCAATTTTTTGCGCTTTATTTTTTACATATGTTGGTCATGTTAGAAACGAAATAATAATTAGATTTGCGTTATGTCGTTCTGAATGCCGGAATATATCACTATATCATAGGCACATGTTTAATTTCTTACGCGACAGAACTCGGTGTTTTATTCGCCAATAAATAACTGAAAGACAAATATTATTTCTTATTTAATAGATATATCGCGATGTTTACGAGAATGACATTTCTTCCGCCTTGTATTAAGACACGATTTATAAACAATTTCTATTTTAATAAAAGTTTGAAATAGGTTTAGTTATGAACAGTGTAAATGACGTTTAAATTTTATGGTTATAGTGTATTTCGCAATGCTCTGTTTTAGACATACATTGTTTAGTTATCCACTAATGACCCTTCATCAAATGTATGCGTGTTTTACGTTTATGTGTCGTCGCTACCGGTTGCCCATATGAGCGACGCCTACTGAAGAGATTAGTCATTTTAGATTGTTGGAGGATAGTGCAATGATACAGATAGAGACCCACTCCAGAGTCTCCTCTGGTTCTTTTACGTGCACGATGTAAAGCACCGACACGAGAACTCTGTTTAATGTCCCATCTGAAAGATTGTTAATTTTATTAGGGTCAGACGGGGGATCGAACCTGCGATCCCTGGATTACCAGTCCAGCGTGTTACCATTGGACTACAGATCCGTTTGTCCTTTTACATGAGTGGTGACGTCATACCATATTTTATGAAATGAATTGCCATCAAGCGAGCCGTTGACGAGCTTCTTTTTTCATAGCTTAATAGCAACATTTCAAATTCCTTTTTATAACAATACCATATAGCACTCGTTTTAATCATAGTAATTATGGCGCCAATTGTCAGCTCAAATTGTCATGACGCCACTAAATTGTCATGACGTCGCTAAATTGTCGTGACGTCGCTAAATTGTCGTGACGTCACTACGCAAAGCAGCGTTATATTTATGTTTTAAACAGTGTTATAATTACGCCAAGACTTCGTTTAATCGCCGTTTGTCTTATCATTAACGTTCACCAAATTCACATAGACATATGAATACGTTTAATAATTTGAATTTACTAATTATAAGGATCATTCTCTCAACCATTCAGAATACTTTCAGGCTTTAGTACACGTGCGTAATCTTCATATAAGAAACTAGGTGGTTGCGTTATGAACCTGAATACAAGCATAGCTATGGGATACACTTAGTTTGTGTCTATGACGTCGATTAATACGCACGCTAATACACTATGATATGCACAACAAATGTTATTAGATATATTATATTACATATTAATAGTAGTAGATAGGTAGGTAGGTAGGTTGATAGGTAGGTATGTGGGTTGGTGTGTTCTAAGGTAGGTTGGGTAGGGCCGGGTAAGGTAGGTAGGTGTGTATTAGGGTAGGTAGGGTAGGGCAGGGTATGTAAGGTAGGTAGGTAGGTATGTGGGTAGGTGTGTCTTAGGATAGGTAGGTAGGGTAGGGCAGGGTATTGTAAGGTTGGTAGGTAGGTATGTATGGTAGGTAGGTAGGTATGTATGTAGGGTAGGTAGGTATTTTATTTCCCTCCATTAAGGAGAGATATCGTTATATACAGAATATGCATCTATTCCAGCAGTATTTGTCAGCAAGTTATTGTGTGCTTTACGTTTATTTATCGTCGTTACCGGTTGCTTATATAAGTGACGCCTACTGAAGAGATAAGTCATTCTAGATATGTGGAGGATAGTGTAATGATGCAGACAGAGACCCATTCCAGAGTCTACTCTGGTTCTGTCATGTGCACAATGTAAAGCACAGACACGATACCTCGATTTTAAGTCCCATCTGAAAGACTGTTAGTTTATACAAATTTATTTTAGCTCGATTGCGAAACAAGTTCTTATAACTTATACTAATCACTCTCGAGATCTCATTCCTGATGGAATCCATCGCCACGAGGGAGAGAGAAGAGGCATGTGGAATTTAAATGCCTTGCCTAAGGACACAATCGTAACGGCTCCAGCGGGGCTCGAACTCCGGGCCTTTCGCACGTGAAGCGAACGCGCTAACACTGAGCTATCACGACTTCCATATTATTAGGTTCAGACTAGGGGACGAACCTGTGGTCCCTGGTCCTAGATTAGCAATACGATATATTTAGGGTCATCCTACAAATACAGGTAGCTGGGTATTGGCATTTTGAGGATCATAAGCTTTTATATAAATATTATCAGATTAATTATCTATCAACTTGAATATAAAGCAAGGATACAATCTGTATTTAGTATAGGATATAAGCCGAAAACGATCCAATATGTAAAATACTGGACTGTATGCGGCGCGTAGCGTCGAAGACAGTACCAATATTGTACATATTGGATCCGTTTGAGGCGTATATCTTACTTAAAACAAACATTTATATAACAAGATCCTATTAATTAAAACTGTTAATTTCGTGTGTGTGTTTTCCCTTTATTTATCGTCGCTACCGGTTGCCCATATGAGCGACGCCTCCTGAAGATATTAGTCATTTTAGATTTTGGAGGATAGTGCATAATACAGACAGAGACCCATTCCAGAGTCTCCTCTGGTTCTTTTACGTGCACGGTGTAAAGCACCGACACGAGACTTCGGTTTAACGTCCCATCAGAAAGACTGTTAATTGTATTAGGGTATGACGGGGGATCAAACCTGCGATCCCTGGATTACCAGCCCAGCGTGCTACCACTTGACTACAGATCCGTCTGTAAATTTCGTACATGTACGCGTAGTATTTAATAAAATACATTTTGCATTTTGGCACCAGTCCACTATTAATAATAATGAACTGCACGTACACATGTATGACGTCACGACAGTGTTTTAATAAATAATATAGAATGGTGTTGGCAATAAATGCACGAACACAGGCAGATCTGTAGTCCAGTGGTAACACGCTGGACTCGTAATCCAGGGATCGCAGGTTCGTTCCCCCGTCTGACCCTAATAAAATTAACAGTCTTTCAGATGGGACATTAAACCGAGGTCTCGTGTCGGTGCTGTACACCGAGCACGTAAAAGAACCAGAGGAGACTCTGGAATGGGTCTCTGTCTGTGTCATTGCAATATCCTCCAAAAATCTAAAATGACTAATCTCTTCAGGAGGCGTCGCTCATATGGGCAACCGGTAGCGACGATAAATAAACGTAAAACACACACAATGCATGAATGTTGAAAAGTGTGATTATATGCAAGGGCAGTAATACATGAATCCGATAAATGAATAATGATAGCTTGGTTGTCTTACATTTACTACATGAAACAACCTAAACTTGTGGAAGTCGTGATAGCGCAGTGGATGCGCGTTCGCTTCAGGTGCGAATGGCCCGGAGTTCGAGCCCCACTGGAGCCGTTACGATTGTGCCCTTAGGCAAGGCATTTAAATTCCACGTTGCCGCTTCTCTCTCCCTCGTGGCGATGGATTTCATCAGGAATGAGGTCTCGAGAGTGATTTATATAAGTTGAAATAACTTGTTTCGCAATCGAGCTAAAATAAATTTGTATAAAAACGAAACTAAATAAGATTATAGATAGCGACATAAAGGTACATTCCTGTTTCATTACATGTACATGTAGTTGAGGAACCAAACAAAGTCGGCATCGCCCAGCAGTCACAGCATTGGTGGTAACGGATAGGATTGACTGGCGGCAGTGTGTGTATATATGCAACACCGCAACTCTTAGCGTGAGTGTTTTACGTTTATTTATCGTCGCTACCGGTTGCTCATATGAGCGACGCCTCCTGAAGACATTAGTCATTTTAGATTTGTTGGAGGATAGTACAATGATACAGACAGAGACCCGTTCCAGAGTAGTCGTCTCTTGTTCTTCTACGTGCACGGTGTAAAGCACCGACGCGAGAAGTCTCATCCGAAATACTATTCTCTCTCTTCTGGTTCTTTAAGAGTCGCAAGTTCGAGACACGTCTGACCCTAATAAAATGAACAGTGTTTCAGATGGGACTTTAAACCGAGGTCTAGTGTCGGTGCTGTACGCCGTGCACGTAAGAGAACCCAATGAGACTCTGGAATGGGTATCTATCTGTATCATTGCACTATCCTCCAAAAATCTAAAATGACTAATCTCTTCTGGAAGCGTCACTCATATGGGCAACCGGTAGCGACGATAAATCAACGGAAAACACCAGAAAATGTTTTTCATTTTCAATGATTACATACTCTGCAAAGTCTTTGCTCTGGGGCTACACCAACCCCTTTCAGCGACCTTTCTCTATATTTAGGCGATCCATACAATCACTGGAAGTATCATTTGCTGTGTTTGTATCCGTCAATTGTATTATAATTTTACTATTGTCTATATATTACAATTGATATCGCCCCATGCATGTATACCCGATATATATTTTTTTATAACATATTCACATTAAAAGCATTTGCTACTTAGGCTAATCCCAATCTGTGAGATGGTACGATGGTCACCAGATCGGACAGGTGGGTTTTCTCCGGGTACTCCGGTTTCCTCCCACATGCATGACCACATATACGCTTTCATCCGAGCCAACGAGAGTGATTAATATAAGTTGTTAAAACTTGCTTCGCAATCGTTGTAAAATAAATAAAGAATAGAATAATCCGAATCTGATTTGAATTGGTATTTGATCTTTTAAAACAATTTTTAGTTTGCGCAGAAGAGTTTATTTTGCGTTCAGTATTTTTCATTCCATTTCATCTTAATAAGATTTGAAATTTCAATTAGCGACTGCTTTTCAGCTTTATCTCACACATGTAGTTATCACATGTACATGTATATACTATAGTAGTGCAATATGTTATAGATGACTGATGTATATATATAACCCTGAATTGAAAGGCAATGTACTTTTTAATATGTAAACTATATTTTGTGTTATTCGTGTACATTCGTTATAATATTCGTGTACATAAACTGTGCCACAATTTTTATTATACGTGCGTGCATGTAGCTACATTTTCCGCACTTTCATTTGTTTCATTTACACTTGATGAGATAGGCGTATTTTTTCGAGAATCTTTCATGAAGGTAATTTAGACATTTTTGCCGGTAATGACTGCTTTTAATTATGTGCTATTTTATCTTTGTATTATTATCTGTGTAACTACTTAGGATGCTGCTGTGTACTCTACACATTTAAATCACAACTGTTAAAGCAGCACTACATCGTATGAAATAAAAGATAGTTATGCTACACATTCTAACATTATACTTTGTATGCTTATGTTCATTTGGTAAACATTGTTTTTTTTTTGCGATAAAACAAACTCGAAACCGAAAGTAGGACTTTCCGAGTCGATCGGTCACGCACTTGTTTACAACCGCAACGCATCGTCCGCACTTGTTTACATTCGGAAGGCATCGTCCCCATTTGTCCAACATTGTCGTTTTTAATTAAATTACTTGATATGTTGATTCATACCTCTGTTAACTAACTCTTTTAGGGACATTTCTACATCCCCGCGAGGGGTTCGACATTAGAGGCAGATAGATAGATAGTATTTCATGTTCAAAATATATACGTTGTTTTCTACATCCTCTGTTGTTTCACGCATGCGCGCTATGCGTGTTTACATTTCGTGTGTTGATAAACAAAGTCGCGTATACGACGGTTTAAATTTATTGGAATTTTATCGTTTCTGAGAGACTATTTCGATTTTTGTAAACACACACATATTAGTATTTATATTTTACACAAACACATCCTTTATTATGATGTAATGCTGTTTTAACATACACACACTGTACTGTAGTGGGGAAAGAGTCAAAATGTAAATCGTTTCAATGGGAAACGGATAGCAGAACTTACATGTGATATTATCTTAATCGAAAAAACATTGGTGATCTATTTTCACATAGTATACTGGGTATTCATAGTACATACACAATGTGGGCATTTATGAAAAGTATAAACTTTATTTAATTATGTGTTTATATAAGGGAGTGGTGGCGGGTGTGGCTGGCTGGGGAACTTTGTTAGATTGGGCACTTTATTGGAGTAGCTATAATCAATTGCATTTCTTAATCCCTTTTTTGTTGGTATTGTTAAGTAGTAGTGTTTTTATTCTAAATTCTTGTTATCTATATTTTGCTAATGTTCTTCGTCATTTTCCTTTTATATTAGTAGTAATCAATTGTAGTATTTGCACAACTCATATATTCAGTCACTTTGTTTGTTACAATCTAGTATTTTGGGGTTATGTTGTTAAAACTTGTGGCCCAACCCATTTGCTTCAACATTTATTGACAATTCTTGTGCGCAACAATGACACAAATCGTATATACTATGCATAATTATACGCGTGTGTTCATTTGTTTTGTTCTGTACATTGTATATATAGAATGAATGCAATAAAATATGATGAAACTGATATACTATGCATAATTATACAAGTGTGTTCATTTGTTTTGTTCTGTACATTGTATATATAGAATGAATGCAATAACATATGATGAAACTTATATACTATGCATAATTATACACGTGTGTTCATTTGTTTTGTTCTGTACATTGTATATATAGAATGAATGTAATGAAATATTATTAAACTAAACTTTATTGAATTTACAACGATTGCGAAACAAGCTTTTAACAACTTATATTAAGTACTCTCGTCGGCATGGATGGAAGCATATATGTGGTCATTCGTGTGCAGTTATTCGTATATGTGGTTATTCGTGAGCAGGTATTCGTATATGTGGTCATTCGTGAGCAGGTATTCGTATATGTGGTCATTCGTGAGCAGTTATTCGTACATGTGGTCATTCTTGAGCAGTTATTCGTATACGTGGTCATTCGTGAGCAGTTATTCGTACATGTGGTCATTCGTGGGCAGTTATTCGTATACGTGGTCATTCGTGAGCAGTTATTCGTACATGTGGTCATTCGTGAGCAGTTATCGTACATGTGGTCATTCGTGGGCAGTTATCGTACATGTGGTCATTCGTGGGCAGTTATCGTACATGTGGTCATTCGCGAGCAGTTATTCGTATAATTTTTGTATGTGGTCATTCGTGAGTAGATATTCGTATATGTGGTCTTTCGTGAGCAGGTATTCGTATATGTGGTCATTCGTGAGCAGTTATTCGTATATGTGGTCATTCGTGAGCAGTCATACAATGTACGCTTTTAAAAAATGTGCACGTAAGCATCTAGGCAGTGCATACATTTAACAATTAGAGGCCTTGAAACAAGGCGTACCGTTAACAATGTCAACATCATGTATATTTGAAACATATATATACCTGTAAACAATAGATACCAACAACTACAATATATGTATCTTTAATATATATATATATATATATAAGCAATAGATACGGTTGAACATAATGTATCATTAGACAATGTCTTATCATTTAGCTGCAAGGTAATAAGCAATAACACGTGCTTAGCAAAACCACCGTACGAACTGCTAGGGCGTCTAATTGATAAGTTGTACGAGACACAGGTAAATGGGCACGGATTGCGTGCGTTTGTGCCTACTGTGAGTGTGCTCTCGTGTGATGGTGTACGCGCGCGCGCGCGTGAGTGTGTGTCTCATGCGAGTGTGTGCGTGCGACGTTCTCTAGTTGATTGCTTGCTTTGTGTTCTTGTAGTTTTATATTTGATGTCATGTTAATGGGTAGCTCTTGTTTATACAAATATATTTCAGCTCGATTGCGAAACAAGTTCTTTTCAAACTTATATTAATCACTAGAGGACATACAAAACGCAAACATACATTGTCTACTAGTGGACATAGAAAATACACATCTACATTATATACTAGAGGACATAGAAAACGCACACCTGCATTATATACTAGAGGACATAGAAAACGCACACCTACATTATATACTAGAGGACATAGAAAACGCACACCTACATTATATACTAGAGGACATAGAAACACACACCTACATTATATACTAGAGGACATAGAAAACGCCACCTACATTATATACTAGAGGACATAGAAAACGCACACCTACATTATATACTAGAGGACATAGAAAACGCACACCTACATTATATACTAGAGGACATAGAAAACGCACACCTCATTTTACTAGAGGACATAAAAACGCACACCTACATTATATACTAGAGGACATAGAAAACGCACACCTACATTATATACTAGAGGACATAGAAAACGCACACCTACATTATATACTAGAGGACATAGAAAACGCACACCTACATTATATACTAGAGGACATAGAAAACACACACCTACATTATGTACTAGAGGACATAGAAAACGCACACCTACATTATATACTAGAGGACATAGAAAACGCACACCTACATTATATGATTATTAGTACATGAAAACGAAATACGAAGGATTCCATCAAAGATATATCACATCTCTATTACAAAAGACAAACTGAATAAAGAAAATGCATATAATTAAACCAGTTTTTAAACTTTTAACAACATTTAAAATGTCTTCAATAGTTATGCGTGGCCGAGGGGTTAATGTCCTTGGCTTCAAATCACTTGTCCCTCACCGCTGCTGGTTGGAATCCCCAATTGCGTGTCACATTATTTCATGCTGTGAGAAGCTACCCATGTGGCTTGTGGAAGGTCGATGGTTCTACCCGGGTGTCTACCCGAGCTTGAAATACTGCTCGAAGGGCCACCTGAGATCTTCCTCCACCAATAATAGCGGGGGAAAGTCGTTATATGACATAAACAGTTGTACGACGATTAACCCAACAACAAAGAAACAAGGAACTTACGTTGATGAATACAGAATTATTTTATTTGCACTGTTATCAATAGTATTTTTCACAATATAAATAAATGTTATTCGGTCTCTTTTGACATTTCGTTACACAATTTACATAAACGAGTCTCCATTTAATTCTCTATATCTACCGAATGTCTAAATTATGTTGTGAACACTACGAGACCAATAATCTGTATTCTGGATAAGCCGCTGGCAATTGTGTATCTAGACATTCTTCATATCAGTAGGAAGCTTTAAATCTATTACTATAATCTAATTTGGAAATATTATTTATGTAGTGTACATGGACAGGGTTGTTTAATTCTAGAGGAAATAAAATAGCGTGATGGTATCTCGCCAAACTATAACGACATCAAAGCCAATACGCCCACCCAGCTTAATAACGTCACATGTTATATCTATGCAATATTATTGGCTGAAGTGTTAATTTATGTGTAACACTAAAACCCATGAAAACGTGCCGTAATCTTCCGGACAAAAATAGATGTACCATGATATATAAATACGTTTATGTGGGCATAACATGTTACTACAGACGGATCTGTAGTCCAGTGGTAACACGCTGAACTGGTAATCCAGGTATCGCAGGTTCGATCCCCCGTCTGACCCTAATAAAATTAACAGTCTTTCAGATGGGACATTAAACCGAGGTCTTGTGCCGGTGCTTTACACCGTGCACGTAAAAGAACCAGAGGAGACTCTGGAATGGGTCTCTGTCTGTCCTCCAACAATCTAAAATGACTAATCTCTTCAAGAGGCGTCGCTCATACGGGCAACCGGTAGCGACCATAAATAAACGTAAAATACACACTAAAATGTTATTTAGGAAAGCACTACAACCTTGAAGAAGCTCATCACGTTATCTTCTTCTTTATGAAGGCAACTCATAGTGTTAGCAAAGTTCTGTCATAAATATGAAACACTACTTTTAGATGTCATCCGATTAGACAACCACATACAAGTAATATGTTACACATGTCATATTGTCAATATAAACGTTAGATATAATGTTAGACAATGGTGATTGAAATGTATAATTTATCTGCAACTTCTATATATCTCACCCTTGCAATAATAACTATTTTCACCATAGCTAGTTCTGGACTGGAAACGATAATAGATTTCGTAGAAACGCTGATATGAAGCTAATATGAAACTAAAGACCATGCAGTAATGTTACTTTTGTGCTGACTAGCAGAAGATACGGATGAGAACATTTTGCTCGATTGAAATATAAATTCTTAAAACTTTAGTTTAATCGCTGTCAATACGTACTTATTGTTGGAATCCATCGCCATGGACCAATAGAGACGAGAATATGTGGGTCTACTTGTGCGATCACCACCGTCATTTGGTGTGGCTCAAACTATCAACACATGGGTTACGGTCGTAACCGTTACGAGGAAAACCAGTTATATCCATGGCAGCCATGAAATTCCAATACACCATACAATATAAACACATATGTTATTATGGCAAATAATAGACATAGAATGGGCATCTATCTGTATCATTGCATTATCCTCCAAAAATCTAAAATGACTAATCTCTTCAGGAGGCGTCGCTCATATGGGCAACCGGTAGCGACGATAAATACACGCGTAAAACACACAATGCAAAAGTATCTGCTCTGGACAGACGGATCTGTAGTCCAGTGGTAACACGCTGGACTGGTAATCCAGGGATCGCAGGTTCGATCTGACCCTAATAAAGTATTTCAGAATTGACTTTAAACCGAGGTCCCGTATCGGTGCTGTACACCTTGCACGTAAAAGAACCAGAGGAGACTCTGGAATGGGCCTCTGTCTGTATCATTGCACTATCCTCCAGTATAATAATCCTCGCACTAATCTCTTCAGGAGGCGTCGCTCATATGGGTAACCGGTAGCGACGATAAATAAACGTAAACACACATAAATATTGCAAATAGTTTTATTCTATATATCTATAATGATTGTCTGAAACCGAAGGAGCTGACATTGACAATATTTCAAAATTCAATTTCAAACGCGGTGTTAATTCACTACTTCCAACTCATGAGCCAACATTATATAGCACTGACGCAGTTCTATATTTCACTGGAAAGCATATTTATAGAAAATAATACTTAGTACAACATATTTATTTTATTTACTCTAGACTCTCTATGATTTTAAACAAAAGAGAATTATTAATTTCAAATTAATTTGCCCCCACCCGAAAATGGCCAAACATTTACTTACCGTCTGCAGTTTTTATTACATGTTAATTAACTGTCGTGGCGTGTTCACTACACAGAACGTATATAGTGTATTCGAAGCATGTAACATTCATTATAGATAACAATTTAAATGAATGTGTCTGAGGAGACATTGCAATCCATCGAATGAAACAATTAAGTTTAATGTAGATGGGATCGACGGTTCAAGCACAAATTGGTTACACGATATCAGTTTCCGTTGTCCGGGCAACAATTCGAATGTTAAGGAATAGTGCATATATCTTTAAAGCGACACTACATCAGTGAAAATCAAATATTTATTTTTTGGTGTTTTACGTTTATTTATCGTCGCTACCGGTTGCCCATATTAGCGACGCCTCCTGAAGAGATTAGTCATTTTAGATTTTTGGAGGATAGTGCAATGATACAGAGAGAGAGAGAGAGAGACCCATTCTAGAGTCTCATCTGGTTCTTTTACGTGCACGGTGTCAAGCACCGACACGAGACCTCGGTTTAACGTCCCATCTGAAAGACTGTTAATTGTATTATGGTCAGACGGGGGATCGAACCTGCGATCCCTGGATTACCAGTCCAGTGTCTTACCACTGGACTACATATCCGTCTCAAATTTTTACAGAATGTAATTTCTTATTATATGGTATAATTGTTTTCCAAATATTTGCCTTAAAAGCTGAATATTTCAGCAAATAAACAAACTCGCGGTTTGTTGAAATAAGAAAATAATGTAAAATAGGTCGACATTCATGCGCAATACAACGAGTGTATCCCGAATAACACTATTTATGGTACAGGTTTGCCGTTATATCTCACAGTTGTGCCTATGCATATTTATTTGTAGACTAATCTTAGTCAAACTATCTCTAAACGACAGTATCACGCGTTTAGTATTGACTCCAATGACAACACACGTACATTCAAGAGTGTGGATGAACGTTATATGAAAAGCTACTTTCACTTTTGAAAGTTTATAAACCACAAAACACTGTTTATTGATTCATTGTTAGTGTTCGAATGTATTCGGAAGAATGTGTATGGTAGCACTGCATTTATACGTGAAAAAGTGCATTTTAATTGTTTGTTGTGATGTAATGTAATGTCGCTTTAACGTCTCAATATTTATATTCCTCTCTTCCATATGCTCATAACGCGTTGAATGCTTTGTCATATGAGGCTAAGGGTATTGCTATTGTTAGATTAGCTTATACAAATTAATTTTAGCTCGATTGCGAAACAAGTTATTTCAACTTATATTAATCACTCTCGATACCTCATTCCTGATGGAATCCATCGCCAGGAGGGAGAGAGAAGAGGCAGCGTGGAATTTAAATGCCTTGCCTAAGGGCACAATCGTAACGGCTCCAGTGGGGCTTGAATTCCGGACCTTTCGCACCTGAAGCGAACGCGCATCCACAGCGCTATCACGACTTCACGAATTGAAATTGATGATTGTTTGGAATATGGCTGTCCAATTAGCGCAGTGGTTAGCGCGCTAGCTTCTCACCAATGCAACCCGGGATCGATCCTCGGGCCGGGAAGTATGTGAGATGGTACGGTGGTCGCCAGATCGGATAAGTGGATTTTCTTCGAGTAGTCCGGTTTCCTCCCACATGAATAAACCACATATACGCTTTCATCCGCGACAACGAGAGTGATTAATATAAATTGTTAAAACTTGCTTCGCAATCGTTGTAAAATAAATAAAAATTAAAAAGATTGGTTACAAATATTACTTGAAGTCTAATAAACCTAATCCACTCTTTTATCAAGACGTCCGCCGTGCCCAAGTCACCCGACCATGCTTGGATCATTGTTTCTGCGTGAGAATGTACTTAGATAGAAAAAATAGCAACATAGGATGCCAATAGCTTGATGGTCCACATGACATAAACAAGTACACATTCTTTGTGGGAAGTAAAATTATTTAAAGTTAACGCCATATACCGGGGTCCCGCCCACAGGGATTCGGCACGTGTGGGGGTACTAGTATATATATTTAAGTACAGGGATTCTACTCTGTGGGATGTCAGATTTCGTATCGATCAGTAAAATGTAACTAGATGTTTGTTTATTTTATGAAGAATAATCATAATCCAATCAGAACGCTCGTTTCAACGCGAACTGCGCCGCTTGACAAATTTTCAAAACAAATTGAAAAATTCTAGGAAATCTCTTTTTGACGTACATTTTTGCCGAATAAACCTACACGTTAGTGGAAACACATTTTATTAATAATGTTATTCACTGTTATAACTCTCCCGTCGAAGAATTTTTTTGGTGCTGACAGAACCCGTGTCCTAGTATGGAAATGTGACCTGCTATGGCCAATGTCTGTGGCAATTGTTTGTAAAGACTCGGGATAGGCGTTATATTTGGACAGATTTGTACAAAATTGTTTCAGATAGGGCCATTTTACTGATCGATGCGAAATCTGACATCCCACAGAGTAGAATCCATGTACTTAAATATATATACTAGTACCCCCAAACGTGCCGAATCCCTGTGGTCCCGCCCTTATGTAGAAAGCATACACGTACGCATTTCGGTAGAACTATCGATATATATACTGCGGTTGACAGGCATAGCATAAAGTTTCTCTTTCACGTGACCTATTGTGGTCCACCCATCGGCGATTGTGAGAGTTATTTCCAGGCTGGTTATTAATGGAGTATGGCTCTTTTCCATTATAACCAAATATAGCACACTATTATGCCATGAAATGTTTGTGTATATTATTTAGAAAGGAGAGGACAATCATAAGCTATACAGCTTTCTGTCCAATTCCTTATATCAGTTGTTGTAAATAATCATGTATTGACAGAAAATAAATATGTTTAAACTAAATATAGCACAAACTGTTGTTTTTCTAAACACATTTAGCCGACCGAGCGATTAGCAAGTAGTAAGCAATAATGTTAGAGAGGTGACATGCTCAAGAGCGCTTACAGACGGATCTATAGCCCAGTGGTAACACGCTGGACTGGTAATCCAGGAATCGCAGGTTCGATCCCCCGTCTGACCATAATAAAATTAACAGTCTTTCAGATGGGACGTTAAACCGAGGTCTCGTGTCGGCGCTTTACACCGTGCACGTAAAAGAACCAGAGGAGACTCTGGAATGGGTCTCTGTCTGTATCATTGCACTATCCTCCAACATCTAAAATGACTAATATCTTCAGGAGGCGTCGCTCATATGGGCAACCGGTAGCGACGATAAATAAACGTAATAAAATATAAAATAAATCAAGAGCGCTTCAATCGTGCTGTGACTGAATATCGAATTTAGAGCTCCGGATTTAGAATCTCAGATTAGACACCCTACCACTAGATCACGTGCTCAAAATAGTAATCATGATTGTATGAATTGTTTGTGTCTATGATTTCTAAAGACATTGTTATTGTCGCTATCGAAGAACCCGGGGAATACTGTTTTTGCAGATATAAGTCGAAAGGACGGTCGAATGCTAGCCTGGGTGCCAGTCTGTCGATTTTTCACTTATTAACTTCTGGCAAAATGATATGATCAGAAACTCAATACGGCCCAATTAATAGTATCGGTGTTAAATATATTTATTTGACTGACCAGGCAAAATATATCGACGCCTGTTCCCAGACTAGTCGAATGCGATCATTCGAACGATCAGTCTCTTGAAACCGCTGAACCATTTTCCAGATATAATCACACGAGGTTTCACCATATTCAGTCGAAGTGCCGCGCGTAAGACTCAGACCCCGTAACGGCATTGTGAAGTTTCCATATGTATTATGTTACTTGCAACACATAACAGAATGTGGAAGTCGTGATAGCGCAGTGGATGCGCGTTCGCTTCAGGTGCGAAAGGTCCGGAGTTCGAGCCCCGCTGAAGCGGTTACGATAGTGCCCTTAGGCAAGGCATTTAAATTCCACGTTACCTCTTCTCTCTCCCTCGTGGCGATGGATTCCATCAGGAATGAGGTCTCGAGAGTGATTAATATAAGTTGAAATAACTTGTTTCGCAATCGAGCTAAAATAAATTTGTATAAACTAACAGAATAATGTCATAAGCAAACAAGTGTAGGATCAGATAGATCAACTAAGAAGGTTAATAATTGTCTCATTCTAAGTAGTCATTACATGTGATATTGATACGTGTTCTACATTAATGAACCTGTCTGGAAACAACAAGCTAATATAGCTTTCTTTATTAACAGCTCACCATTGTACATACACATCATTACAATAGCATTACCAGTATAGGTTACATCATACAAGTACACTGCCACTCCAACATGGAGTTATAAGAGTTGAACATAATCTATTTTTGTCAGCCGCTTAGTTGTTTGTACAGTTTCTCTGCTTGATTTCTCAGAACAAAATTAAGAAACACAAATTCCAATGAGAGACATCGGTCAGTTACTGCCCCTGAATACTCTCTAAAAGTAGATAGGTCCTCTTAGAATGCTTCCTCGGTTTTGTGTCGCTGTTTAAGTGTTTTCCTCTGTTTTTATCGTTGTTTCCTTTGCACAACATGTCACAATTCTATACCACTATTAGGGTTAGGGTTATGATTATTAAATGACTATATCTCGACAGATCTCCCATAGTATATGCAATGGTACCCATTTGTAAAATAATGTGATCACTCAATTAACACGTTTTTTGATAAAATCACATTTATCATACCGCAACATCTGGTTAGGGCACAACAGTAAAAACAAAGGTTTCTAACTATATGGATCTATTCACAGTTTGGATTAATTCAGACTTTATCTACCAAGGGAGGTAATAGAACATTACAGATATATCATTTAAATAATAAATGACGGTATGCAAAATGACGGTATGCAATGCATAAACATGTAAAACATATCAACATAATTACGATATGCAAGCATGTATTGTACGATTAAACTAGTGTACACTGGGAGTTATGTAACACAACTATTGTTAAGTTTAGTTCAAAGATTTACTTTGAAATGAAATGTTGGGTTATGACAAACGCACCCTCTATATATTGAAGCCACATCACAGATATAATATGACATTCTGTGTGTGTTTTGCGTTTATTTATCGTCGCTACCGGTTGCCCATATGAGCGACGCCTCCTGAAGATATTAGTCATTTTAGATGTTTGGAGGATAGTACAATGATACAGACAGAGACCCATTACAGAGTGTCATCTTGTTCTTTTACGTGCACGGTGTACAGCACCGACACGAGACCTCAGTTTAACGTCTAACCTGAAAGACTGTTAATTGTATTAAGGTCAGACGGGGGATCGAACCTGCGATCACTGGCTTACCAGTCCATCGTGTTAACCACTGCACTACAGATCCGTCTGTTTAGACTTCCTAGTGTATGAATATGGTATTCTGAGAAATAAGTCATTCAAATAACCAACCGGTACAGAGCGGAATGATAATGTCAGGGGTTATAAAGTATACGCACTAATAATCATAGTTTAAACAGAGAGATAATGAGAGACGTTGGTCAGTGTTAATGCCCCCTGTATACTAGTTAATTCAAGTTTCAAGTTTCAAATTTATTGGCATAATCAGCAACTATATTGCCTTTGGCCATTTACAATGATAGAAATATGGCAAAGACATCACAAAACATGTTACATATATACATATATAAACAAATACAATACATTTAAGAAACAGTAGTAATTGACAGGGTATTACTACGTAATGACATAGCTTCTTTGATGTACTTACAAACATTAATCAAATATTTTTTATTTTTGCATGACATGATAGATATAAATTTATTTATTGATGGCCATGCTATGTAGCCCAAATATTTCAATCTTATATCTCTGTATTTTTCACAACATAATATAAAATGGTATTCTGATTCAATTACATTTTGATTGCATAATTTACATAACCTATTGTTTCTATCAATACCATTAAATCTTCCAAATTCAATTTCTAATTTATGGGATGTTAATCTTAAACATGTAAAACATTGACGTAAACTATCACTAGAGATTTGATCAATATAGTCTTCATAACGGAATGTCAGCTTAAATTTACAATAATAATCAAGTTTCGACATTGTGTTTACTGATGTGTTCCAGTCTTGAACGAACTGGTCGCGTAATCTCATTTTAAACATAGGTAAATAGTTAATATTAGCATCAAAATTGAGTCGAACATTTGTAAAACCGAGATGATCAATTAAGGAATTAACTCGGCTAGCCCAACATTTACCGTTAACGTTATTACACAGATCGGCATACATATTATACATTGGAGAATCAACATTTTTCATTACTTTAAACCAAAATTTAATTACTCTCTCTTTACATATAACAGATAATGGAAATCGTCCTAATTCACCATATATAGCATTGGTAGGTGTTTGCAGCTTAACACCCAAAATATATTTACAAAATCTCAAATGTAATTTATCGACATCCTTTAGGTTGTAGACACCCCAAACCTCAGAACCATATAAAATTATAGGTACAATCATTGTATCAAACAGCTTAAGTTTAGTTTTAACATCCATATGTACTCTATCGAATAATGACAATAAATTGTGATAAGCTCTTAATGCTTGATCCTGTAAACATTTTATTGCACCAGTTAAAGTTCCTGTATATGTAAACTTAATACCAAGATATGTAAAGCTATCAACAATATCTATTTGTTTTCCATTGATATAAAAGATAACATTATGATTCTGTTTACGCTTTTCAAATATACAAATTTTTGTTTTATTTACATTTATAGTTAAGCCCCATTTCACAGAATACTGGTAAATACTATCAATTTGAGATTGTAGACTCCTGGCATCTGTCGTGAACAAAACAATATCGTCAGCAAATAATATCAAATACATGGATAATAAATCCAGATCTTTTTCAGTTAACGAGTTAACATCCAAATTTTCAATAATATCATTAATAAATATAATAAATAACAAAGGTGATAAGGGCTCGCCTTGTTTTAACCCAATTGTAACATCAAAGAAATCTGAAAATGTCATATTATTAAGCATTTTCACGCACGATTGAACTCTGTTATAAATACATTTTACCATGTTAACCATTTTACAGCTTACGCCAGATTTGATTAATTTTTCCCACAAAGCATCCCGATTTACGGTATCAAAAGCACGCTGATAATCTATAAATATGCACCAAAGCTTGGCATTTTTAGATAATACCTTTTGAATTATTGAGTGTAGCAAAAATATAGCATCAGCTGTAGAACGGTTATCTCTAAAACCAAACTGAAAATCATTAAAAACATGCTCAGATTCACACCACTTGTTAATGCGATTCCTTAAAATCAAAGAAAATATCTTACCCATGCTGTTAACTAACGTAATCCCTCTATAATTGGAAGGGTCATTTTTATCTCCCTTTTTGTACAATGGAACAATGACTCCCTTGGTCCATGCCTCGGGATAAGTGCATGTATCAAATATATGATTAAAAATCAGACATAAATATGGTGATATAAAATTATTCGAGTCAATAAAGAAATCAGATACATTTTTATCATAATCACAACTTTTATAACGATTTAACATGGAAATAGTTTTTTGTACTTCTTCTACAGTGATTGTTTTGTCTAATTGATCAACAGTGACCGTATTGCTAGATTTTTAGATTTTATTCTTTATTTACGTCTCATCAATGTACAACAAACAACATTCAATATAATAAAAACATATCGATGTACATTGCCACTCAATAATGAATTATAAGAGACAGTAACAGTAACAATTCACAATAGAACACGATTCAACATATAAGTTTCTTAAAACTAGAGTTTATATAGGTTGATCCAGACCGATACTCTCACAAACTGAAGACAATCGTCAAAATGGTGACGGGCACATTGCCACCATTACACCACAGCCGCAAAACGTCACCATGGGTAACCGCTATCAGTTACAATCTAAAATCTTCTTATTAAATTTCGGTCGTGGACAATTAAAATATTCATAGCCATCAATTTTTATATTAGTTACTTTAGAGTTCCAAGTTTCTGTTAATAATATAATGTCGTAGTCTGAAACAAAATTTATGAAATCGCAATCTTCTAATTTAGCTCTAATACCCTGAATATTCCATAATAATTAATGAGAATATGTCATTTTAATTGGTTTTCTCTGTTTTCATCGTGGATTTCTTTTCACCTCAAGCTATCAATTATCATCCCTTTTCTCATCTTATAATCATTAAATATGGACCACAGGGAATCGGCACATTTGGGGGTACTAGTATATATATTGAAGTACAGGGATTCTACTCTGTGGGATGTCAGATTTCGCATCAATCAGTAAAATGGCCCTATCTGAAACAATGTTGTACAAATCTGTCCAAATATAACGCCTATCCCGAGTCTTTATATTGTTCTTCAAATAAAACACAACTTTAAACTGCGTGCATGTATACTGTGCAAACAATTGCCACAGACATTGGCCATAGCAGGTCACATTTCCATACTAGGACACGGGTTCTGTCAGCAACAACAAAAAATCTTCGACGGGAGAGTTTTAACAGTGAATAACATTATCAATAAAATGTGTTTCCACTAACGTGTAGGTTTATTCGGCAAAAATGTACGTCAAAAAGAGATTTCGGAGAATTTTTAATTTGTTTTGAACATTTCTAAAGCGGCGCAATTCGCGTTGAAACGAGCGTTGAAACGAGCGTTCTGATTGGATTCAAGATGTTTGTTTTTTATATGAAGAATAATCGTAATTGATTTATATGTCATTTCTGGCGGGGTTCGAACTCCCAACACATCTGTTATGAGGCGGACGTTATATCCATTTCACCACAGATGTTCAACTGACTGAAGTACAGTGGTTGCTAATACTGCTAATATTCAACTGAGACACGTGCTTTATGTTAAATGTGATGGTATGGAATGAGACGATCATAATTCATTTATAACTAAACACGAGAAGATATGTTGCCTAGCTCAGCATTTTCTATATCATTCGGTGTACTAGTACTTTATCTAATTCCAGGACACATATTTAATATTAATAATCGTACTGCGTTCCATGCCCATCCTATCATTATTACCTCACAAAAGCGATTTCGAAATTCTGCGATTACTCCTTACAGGACTTTTATCAGAGTTTCTTAGAACTACGTCATAAACCAACTCTGTAATACCTACAGCAAGCGCCAGAAGCGTGCGTATATCCTCGTATTTTGACAGGCCACGATTCTTGCAATTTCTAATCCCCATGAGAATGCGATAACAGCGATAGTGTAATCACCAGCCAGGTGAAATGTTGGCGATACTGTCCAAAACAAATATGTTAATGAGCTAATTGAAGGGATGGGTAACATGAGTAACGCACATGTACCGAACTACCTGGTCAGTTTGTAAATGCATGAGCCGAGAATAGAGAATGTAATTCCGAACTTGTGCATGTACCTCGCGGATTATTGTGTAGAGCGGTAGCGAAGTACTTGCTTCCGCTATCACGTTGATGTTATTGTATAGAACTCGACTCTGTCGATCCCTCGATACCTTTTTCTTCACTGATACTTTGAATAGAACCACTTCTTTTTGCGTCCATGGCTGAGTTGTTAAGTTCATTGACTTTGAAAATCACATGGTCCTCACGTCTGTATGATGTTCGAATCCCACATTGGGTAATCTGTTATGTGGTGAAGCTGTCAAGTTGGCTTGCGTGGGATCTGTGGTTCTTTTCCCTCTTACCAGCCGTGCCTGAACTACTGCATTGAGGGACACCCCCTGGATTTTCCTCTTATCAATGAAAGCTGCTGACAGCACAATCAAACTGCTGTCATACCAAAAGAGCAAAAAATATAATTTGAAATAAAAATTCACCAAATGTAGACATTAAGTGCTCAGCTGCTTCTATAAAATGTACCCCATTCGAACGAAAAAGTGCAAACGAAAATCTTGAATACGGAAAAGGTACACACCAGGATGAGAATGCGACCTTTGTTGTCTCACGTACAGTGCCTTCGAGCGAGCATGCCAATATAAACTGGAAACAGTTCACCAGAAGTAAGGTGCCTGAAGTATTCACCCAAACACTCACCCTCTCATAGGACTGCCAATAGTATAGTTGCGAAATGTAGTGGAGACATTGAGTCTAGAAAGTTTTCTCATAGGCAAATATTAAATTCCACATTGTAAATGTTTCAAGTACCTGTTATTTAGTTACAACCAATGAAGTGCGTTATGCGATCGGTTGTAAATTAATACAAAGCGCAAAAATTATATACTAGAGGAAATAGAAAATGCACACTTCGGATAAGTGTGTTTTTATATGAAAAACAATATCTATATAAATACATAGTTTTAAATATTTTGGAATAGTTTTAGTTGTTCAGTTTGTGTTTTGTAATAAAGATGTGATATATCTTTGATGGAATCCTTCGTGTTTCGTTTTCATGTAATAATAATAATCATATACTGTAGGTGTGCGTTTTCTATGTCCTCTAGTATATTTGTAATTTTCCGAAAGTGATTAATATTGTTCAAACTTGCTTCGCAATCTTGGTACAATAAATAAGATTTTAAGAAATATGAAATACGAACAATATGTAATAGCAATATTGCCTGTTTGCAGCGCAAGGAATGTTTATTTAAGGAATGAATCGCGGGTTAATAATTTCCATCGGGTATGAACTACATTGTGTGTGTGCTCAACGTTATCGCTGCGGTAGTTCATACCCCGATGGAAACCATTAACCCATGATTCATTACTTATATTTTACATTAATTATTCTTTTCAATGGCAAAGAAAAATTAATATAGTACACTTAGCATTTAACATTAATGTTTTAGTCCAGATTTGCAACTTACTGTGTGCCGGAACGGGTAACTAGATCATCCTTGGAACAGCGTAAGCTGTAAGACACGCCTTTTCTCGCGACGAACACTGCGAATGTACATGCCCGTAACTTCGTGGCGCATGCCAGCCTCATATCACTAGTTGGGAACCCTCATACGAAAATGTATACAATCATATACATATACATGCATCCTGCACAGACGGATCTGTAGTCCAGTGGTAACACGCTGGACTGGTAATCCGGGGATCGCAGGTTCGATCCCCCGTCTGACCCTAATAAAATTAACAGTCTTTCAGATGGGACGTTAAACCGAGGTCTCGTGTCGGTGCTTTACACCGTGCACGTAAAAGAACCAGAGGAGATTCTGGAATGGGATCCTCCAAAATCTAAAATAACTAATCTCTTCAGGAGGCGTCGCTCATATGGGCAACCGGTAGCGACGAGAAATAAACGTGAATAAAATAAAAAAAAGCATTTCCTGCGATGAACGTATGGGCCCTGATTGCGTGCGTGCGTGCGTGCGCATGCGCGCGTGTGTGGAATACCCGCAACAAAAAACCCACCTGCCCCCAACTAGGGAATACCAACTCATACCATCCCCACATATACTACCAATAGCACTGTATACAACAATTGAACATGCTCCGTGGTGTAGTGGAGACGGTACCCACCCCGTAACCGAGAGGCTGTCCGTTCAAGACCCCAATAGGTAAGCAAATAACTTAAATTCACATTGCGTCATCCAACTCGCTCATGGCAATGGAATCCAAAAAGGAAGGAGACCTCGAGAGTGATTAGTCATTTCCTTCCTTCTGTAAAATGTGCCACGTTAGTATTTCTTCTCAACTAACAGGTATTTCTAATTGGACACGCCTGCACGTATCTTCAGAAGTCCTCATTAAAGTGAACATGTTATACAATGTACTTGTATATATGCATCTATTACCCAGCTTCAGAACTGCTTACTGTTGTTGTTCTCCATTGATTCATTAGATCAAAACGGGCCTGTTCTAAGAGTTAATGAAGTGTTTCAAAAGGTTCATGTTTAAAGGGCATGTGCATTGTAATGCAAAACTTTATACCGTTTTCAACGATTAGAGGTTAGCGCGCTCGCTTCTCACCAATGCAACCCGGGTTCGATCCTCGGACCGGGAAGTATGTGAGATTGTACGGTGGTCGCCAGATCAGACAGGTGGGTTTTCTCCGGGTAATCCTGTTTCCTCCCACATGAATGACAACATTTACGCTTTCATCCGCGCCAACGAGAGTGATTAATTTAAGTTGTTAAAACTTGCTTCGCAATCGTTGTATAATAAATCAAGTTTAAACACTAGAATCCACTTTAGCCCACCCATGTTCAGTACCCATGGTATGCTCAATGCTTAAATATGTACTAGGTACCTACGCTATAGTACACATACGGATACGTAGTCCAGTGGTAGCACGATGGACTTATAATCCAGGGATCGCAGGTTCGATCGCCCGTCTGACCTTAATAAAATTAACAGTCTTTCAGATGGGACTTTAAACCTAGATCTCGTGTCGGTACTTTATACCGTGCACGTAAAAGAACCAGATGAGATTCAGCAATGGGTCTCTGTCTGTATCATTGCATTATCTTCCAAAACTCTAAAATGACTAATCTCTTCAGGAGGCGTCGCTCATATGGGCAACCGGTAGCGACGATAAATAAACGAAAATTACATGCTATTGTACAGTCATCGTCACCCGGCGAAACCCATTTCATGCGTGCGGAATACAATTACCATTGCCATACACTCATTTATACATACTATACATTAACAGCGATAATGGCAATCGAAATGTGTGCAAATGACGTCATGGCACGTTTGATAGGAATTTCCGTAAAAATACTGCGATTAATTAAATACTATAGCGACGACAGTCATCTAAGTTGTGTTCAAATTAATTGGGCTATGATAGTAGATTCATTCCTTATTCTCATCGTTGTGCAATACATAAAATATACACAACAAATTATCGTGGCAAAGTACAACCCCATTCATTATAAAAGAATTATAAGAGACTAATCTAATCACAGATAATCAAACTATCACAGTATACTGACATATTATTATATTTACATATTAAAAACGAGGAACAGTCGCTAATTGAAAATTAAATACTTATTAAAACCAGAAATGTTGAAATACTGAAAAAAATGTTTTAACAAATAAGTTATCAGCCTCGATCAGATCACGGTTGAACTAATTAGCAGCTGTTTCTCGGAATGTATAAGAGACATACAATTAATAAAATAAATGGATACATTAGTTACATAAATAAAAAGAGCGTCTTTGAAGAATATAAAAACAGGTTTTGGAAACAATTCTAATCAGAGGTATAGTAGTGAAAATAGATATTGGTCCAATACATAATAAGTATGTCATAAAATATGCTTAAAGTAAATATTTGTTTTTTTCACAATGACGGGTAATCAGAAAACTATTATGAAAACTCTGATTAATTCCGTTTATTTATCGTCGCTACTGGTTGCCAATATAGTCACGGAGGTAAAAGGTTTAATCGACTATTTAAAGCGATCAATAAGCGTTTTCAACTGTTAGTCCAGTAATTTCGCGAAATAAGTGTGTACTTTCTGTAAAACGCACATTGATTGCTGTAAGTGGTTGCTGAATGTATAAAGGTTTAAAATTTGGTGAATAAAATGGCCGCCAAACTCCATGATGGCCGACAAATACGAAAACATAGCATTCTGACAATAATACAGCCGATTTAATCTTCTGTGGTCAACAAATGTATGTTTAAATATGTTATTGATATAATTTAGTCATTAACTAAAATGATTGGTTGTATCTAAACACGTTTCAATCCAAAATGTCCATCGAAATCCAAAATGGCTACCATAATGTACAGTTTTTTACTACAACAGATATGTATCACGATAAGCTAATTAAATATGCCATGTAATACTTGTTAGATGCTGATAATTCAACACTGAATGCAAACAGGCACATACATGATTAAATGCATCGGAGTTGTCTGTTCTACTGCTCTCAATCACCATCACAATTGCAGCGCGGAGTACACTTTAAATTAACCGTAAAGCATTTGCACCTGTCAGTACAACCGTTTTCTGTTTTACAGTTGCATTTAACTAGCTCGCTGCAGGCCTTTGGTGCTTCTGGCAGGAGCGACCACAGAGGTGTCGATTTATGGTCGATGTTCTTTAAACTTAAATAGTTTACAACGTTTGCGAAGCAAGTTTTAACAACTTATATTAATCACTCTTGTTGGCGCAGATGAAAACGTAAATGTGGTCATTCGTGTGAGAGGAAACCGGAGTACACGGAGAAAACCCACATGTCCGATCTGGCGACCACCGTACCATCTCACATACTTCCCTATGGTCGATGTTGTGTGTCCAGCCCCATTCCTTCGGACTTGGTAGATCAGGTTGCATAAACGACTGCCCCCCTAACATGCCCTGCCTGTAGTGCCATATTGGGGTTTTTGGCCCGGATTCTAACTAATTTTAAACCTTTATACAGTCAACCACCGCTCTCAACAATAAAATTGCTATTTACAGGAAGTGTACAATTTGTCCAATAATGCTGACGAACTTGCTGCACTATATATTATATCTTTATTTCTGTCTCATCTATGTACAGTACATACATTTCAATTTATATTATAATACATACATTGCACATAGCCATTCTACAAATGAGAACTATAAGAGATAATAACATATTACAATAACGTTAAACTTTCTAAACGGTATGAAAAAGTCGCTAATCATGACATTAAAAATATTTAAAATACTGTTTTTTAAGATTAGATTCTGACAAGAGAAAAAGAGCACTATTGCGCAAATTAGAATATGTATTAAGAACTCAGATTATATAAATATTAATATTATATGTCTAGTGTTTTGCAGTGTCTGCACGGTATTGTGTAGCTAATTATGTTAATGTCAATAACATGGTTTCTGGCTCATATCATTAATTTGGAAACTATATTATTTTGAAAAATGTGTTAAGCGTTTTAGTGTATTAAGTCACATCGACAATTTAAGTCACATAACGCCTTCATAGCCATTATTGGTGGAGGAAACCCATGGCGCCCATCAGAGCAGTATTTCAGATTCAGGCACGGACTGGTACCCGTGTATAACCACCGACCTTCCGCAAGCCAGCTGGGTAACTTCCTCACATGAAGACCCCCCCGTGGGATTCGAACCTACAGTGGTGGAGGATGGTGTTAGTTCATGTTGGCAACAAACAACGATCTCCTTTAATGCAGCAGGTGTAGATTTGCCGTAAGTGCTCTTGAAATGAAAGATTGTTCTGCAGTATGAAATTCGGAGGAATGTATTTTTTTTAGTTGCGCAATGTTAGCAAAGGCAAATTATGCACTTTGTTAATAAATTCTATCTGTAGCATTTAGCAAGTACGTGTAGACTCGATGAAAGGCTGTTAGCTGCAGTTTTTTGTTTTCCAGAACCATTACGAAGTGTTAGAACTTAATCATGAAATACGTACTATTTCAAAATAATACTGACTAACGCCCAAGCGAAGTTGCCATATATTTTCACATTCTTTTGCAAAATAATATCGGCTAACACATAGTTTTCAGTGTACAGCACAGACACGAGACCTCGGCTTAAAGTCTCATCTGAAAGACTGTTAATTTTATTAAGGTTAGACGGGGGATCGAACCTGCGATCCCTGGATTGCCAGTCCAGCTTATTACCACTGGACTACAGATCCGTATGTACAACTATTCTGTGTTTGTATGTGGGGTTTTTTATATACAAATTTATTTTAGCTCGATTGCGAAACAAGTTCTTTCAACTTATATTAATCACTCTCGAGACCTCATTCCTGATGGAATCCATCGCAAATGCATTGCCTAAGGGCACAATCGTAACGGCTCTTGCGGGATGTGGGGTTTAAAGTCGCAACAACAGCAGGTTTCCTCCGAGCTGTATTTAGTGCACGACCGGGCTGTCGGGTTGAACCACCGACCTTCTGCAAGCCAGCTTGATAACTTCCTTAGTGGAATTCGAACATGCAGCGGTTTAAACTTTATTTATTTTACAACGATTGCGAACCAAATTTTAACAACTTATATTAATCACTCTCGTTGGCGCGGATGAACGCGTAAATGTGGTCATTCGTGTGGGAGGATATCGGAGTACACGGAGAAAACACACCTGTCCGATCTGGCGACCACCGTACCATCCCACATACTTCCCGGTCCGAGGATCGAACCCGGGTTGCATTAGTGGGAAGCGAGCGCGCTAACCACTGCGCCAATCAGATAGCCATTCGCATACTTCCCGATCCGAAGACCGATCCAGGATTGCATTGGTAAGAAGCGAGCGCGCTAGCGCTAACCACTGCGCTAATCGGACAGCAACTTATTTTAATAAGTCAACGATCTTAACCACTCGGCCACGGATAAGATTAACACCAGCTTAGCGAGGTTGTTGTCTTATTAATAATTTAATTACGTATACCATCGGCTCTAAGACAACTGACCGTCTCAAGATATATTGTGCTGAAACATGACAGACATTCAGCTTTTGTCTCCCGCCTACAATAATAGATACTCTGAACAGAAATTGTTGTGGAATTGCCAGACCAAAAATACCCGACGTAATACGATTGATGCTAAACTGTGGGGGGGGGGGGGTATGAAATTAACAAGAAAGCTATCAATACTCAATGGCACAGCATTCAAATATAATTGAAAACGGATCCAATTAACTTAATTTAGACGAAAGAAGACCGGGTATTTCTTGACGTCACAACCTGCATCAGTGGTTAAGTGGTTAACACGCTGGATTTGTAGTCCATGGATCGCATGTTCGATCCCACGCTATACTATACTAAAATTACTCATATAATAGTCTTTCGGATGTGACGTTAAACCGAGGTATCATACCGGTGCGAAACACCGGGCACGTAAATGAACCAGATGAGACTCTGGAATGTGTGTGTGTCTGTCTGTCTGTCTGTGAGACATAATGTTACAGAATGAAGAATGTGTGTGTTTTACGTTTATTTATCGTCGCTACCGGTTGCCCATATGAGCGACGCATCCTGAAGAGATTAGTCATTTTAGAATTTTGGAGAATAGTGCAATGATACAGACAGAGACCCATTCCAGAGTCTCCTCTGGTTCTTTTTCGTGCACGGTGTACAACACTGACACGAGACCTCGATTTAAGGTCCCATATGAAAGACTGTTAATTATATTTTACCGGCAAGGCATTTAAATTCCACATGCCTCTTCTCTCTACCTCGTGGTGATGGATTCCATCACGAATGAGATCTCGAGAGCGATTAATATAAATTTATAAGTTGTAAGAACTTGTTTCACAATCGAGCTAACATTTGTATAGATTATTCATGACGCAAGCGTCCTGGTCACTGTTAGATTGCACTCACAATCGTGTGAATATATGACGTGCGATTGTAGCAAACGTACCTGTTGCAATTAAAGTGCACATTGTAAATCTCTCGGAATGTTATTAATCTGTCTATACTTCAAAGTTGATCATATTTTTAGTTTCAAACTCCCAAGTACGAAACAGCTTACGTATGTCCAGGGCTTAACGAGTCGACAGACGAATCTGTAGTCCAGTGGTAGCACGCTGGACTGGTAATCCAGGGATCGCAGGTTCGATCCCACGTCTGACCCTAATAAAATTAACAGTCTTTCAGATGGGACGTTAAACCGAGGTCTCATGTCGGTGCTTTACACCGTGCACGTAAAAGAACCAGAGTAGACTCTGGAATGGGTCTCTGTCTGTATCATTTCACTACCCTCCAAAATCTAAAATGTCTAATCTCTGCAGGAGGCGTCGCTCATAAGGATAACCGGTAGCGACGATAAATAAACGTAAACACACACACATTCTTCATTCTATAACATTATTTCTCACAGACAGACACACATTTGTGTTGGTTTGTCTAGATACATGACGTGTGGAAGTCGTGATAGCGCTTCCGGTGCGAAATGCTTGGAGTTGGCGCCCAGCTGGGGCCGTTTTGATTGTGCCCTTAGGCAAGGCATTTAAATTCCACATGCCTCTTCTCTCTACCTCGTGGTGATGGATTCCATCACGAATGAGATCTCGAGAGCGATTAATATAAGTTTATAAGTTATAAGAACTTGATTCACAATCGAGCTAAAATTTGCATAGATTATTCATGACGCAAGTGTCCGGGTCACTGTTAGATTGCACTCACAATCGTGTGAATATATGACATGCGATTGTAGCAAACGTACCTGTTGCAATGAAAGTGCACATTGTAAATCTCTCGGAATGTTATTAATCTGTCTATGCTTCAAAGTTGATCATATTTTCAGTTTCAAACTCCCAAGTACGAAACAGCTTACGTGTGTCCAGGGTTAAACGAGTCCACTATGTCGTCTTTGCGTAATATAGTGTTCAATAGTATCAGTTACCCATTGCGTTAGGAATTAACTTTGCTGGAAAAATAATCTGACTACTGAGTTATATTCTTGATAGTATGTAGATAGCAATAGCAGAAAATACTGAAAACGAAATAAAACCAAGGTTTAACAAGTCCACTGTACGTTCTCTTGATGCAGATAATACTTATATCAAATGTCTAATGCGAATTAGGATGTTAATTGCAAATCGGTAAGTTAAAACAAAAACTAACCACTTCATAGTGGTTTCCGTGGCCGATTGGCTATCATCGCTGATAACAAATCACTTGCATTCCCCTGCACCGATATTGGTCCGAATTCAGTCCACTTTTGGTGTCGAATTATCTAATGTGAGGAAGCCATCCAACAGGGCGCTGGTTGTGCCCGGGTACGCGACTAAGACTGAACTACTGTTCGAATGGCCAACAGGGTTCTTCCTCCACCCAAATGGTTCGCCGGAGCTGAGGGTAAATAAGCTCAATCATCATCCACCAATAACAACCGGAGAGGAATGTAACATGAGCACAATGTAGATGCTTTCATTAACCAACAATGCAACGATTATAATTGGATATCAACTAGCACCAAGGGTAAACATAAAGTAAACAGCTACTTGAACATGAACTACACGGCTACGTAGACATGAACTACACGGCTACGTAGACATGAAATACACGGCTACGTAGACATGAAATACACGGCTACGTAGACACGAAATGCACGGCTACGTAGACATGAAATACACGGCTACGTAGACATGAAATACACGGCTACGTAGTTATGAAATACACGGTTACATAGACAGGAAATGCAAAGCTACGTATACATGCAATATACGGTTTAATGTCCCATCTGAAAGACTGTTAATTTTATTATGGTCAGATAGGGGATCGAACATACAATCCCTGGATTACCAGTCCAGAGTATACCACTGGACTACAGATCCATCTGTAAATGATGTACGTACCATTTCGTTTAGGTTATGTAGTGCCGTAATCAAAACAGTTGCTAGATTTATTGGAAATCCGCAAGCCAAATGGTCAGTTAGTACATTTACAAAACTGTTATGGTATTAGTTGTTGACATGCCCAAATGATGTAACAAGGTAAAATATGACCGATCTTAAATGAATCAGAATGGGACAAACTTATGATTGCTCTTCTGTTTGAGTATACGTAATTTCTACAAATTAATGTTAGCTCGATTGCGAAACAAGTTCTTACAACTTATATTAATCACTCTCGAGACCTCATTCCTGATGGAATCCATCGCCACAAGAGAGAAAGAAGAGGCAACGTGGAATTTAAATTCCTTGCCTAAGGGCACAATCGTAACGGCTCCAGCGGGGCTCGAACTTCTGACCTTTCGCACCTGAAGCGAACGCGCATCCACTGTGTTATCATGACTTCCACATTGAGTACACGTGATTACAGACGAATATGTAATCCAGTGGTAACACACTGGACTGGTAATCCAGGGATCGCAGGTTCGATCCCCCGTCTGACCCTAATATAATTAACAGTCTTTCAGATGGGACGTTACACCGAGGTCTAGTGTCAGTGCTTTACACCGTGCACGTAAAATAACCAGAGGAGACTCTGGAACGTGTATCTGTCTGTATCGTTGCACTATCCTCCACAAATCTAAAATGACTAATCTCTTCAGGAGGCGTCGCTCATATGGGCAACCGGTAGCGACTATAAATAAACGTAAAACACAAATACACGTACACTTGATCATTTATATTAACCACAGTGCGTGTTTATTCAAATGACACACCGTATTTCTATCTCCTCGTGTACAACTCTTGGTATAAATAATAATAATAATATACTTATTGTACCGTATTAACAGTAAGCTTATTCTTCCATTGTGATGTCCTCGTACAACACAGGCAATGTATCAGACAATACGGTCAATGTATCACACAATACAGTCAATATATCATACAATACAGGCAATGTATCACACAATCAGCCTTATTAAGGTGTGGCATTCAGGTAATCCCAGGTAATCTCAGTGTAGTTCAGTAGGGGCATTTTTATTAATGGATCACAGATTGGTCACGAACTTCTCATCTGGCTATACTACATACATTATACTGTACATCTATATATACAACGTACGTTGCACGATGAGCATATCTTAGCCTGGGTTACAGATTTGTCACTTTTACTTCCGGTAAAACGTCGTAGATATTATCAGAAACGCAATACGCGCGCGTGTGCGTCCGTGTGTGTGTGTGTGTGTGCTTTACGTGGAAGTCGTGATAGCGCAGTGGATGCGCGTTCGCTTCAGGTGCGAAAGGTCCGGAGTTCGAGCCCCACTGGAGCCGTTACGATTGTGCCCGTAGGCAAGGCATTTAAATTCCACATTGCCTCTTCTCTCCTTCATGGCGATGGATTCCATCAGGAATGAGGTCTCGTGAGTGATTAATATAAGTTGAAAGAACTTGTTTCGCAATCGAGCTAAAATAAATTTGTATAAACTATTGTCGCTACCGGTTGCCCATATGAGCGATGCCTCCTGAAGAGATTAGTCAGTTTAGATGTTTGGAGGATAGTGCATGATGCAGACAGAGGCCCATTCCAGAGTCTCCTCTTGTTCTTTTACGTACACGGTGTACTGCACCGACACTAGACCTCGGTTTAAAGTCCCATCTGAAAGATTGTTAATTTTATTAGGGTCAGACAAGGGATCGAACCTGCGATCGCTGGATTACCATTCCAGTGTTTTACCACTGGATTACAGATCCGTCTGTAAATTAACCACTAATGGCTTTGGTGTTAAAAATATATTTATATAGCGGAAAAGGCAAAGTTAATATATCAACGGCTGTTTCCAGGCTATGCAGAACAAAACACGTTGATGTTTGCCAGTACACGTTTAGTTAAATAATAATTATGTTATTACATTATAATTATACACATATACAACACTACAAAGATTGACACACACATGAAAGCAAATGGGTTGGGCCACACGTTCTATTAACATTAGTAATTGACCCTCCCCAGTGTAATTAAACAAATAAAGCGACACTGAATATACTTTTGAGCCTTTTTACATTCCGGTACATTCATACGCCATAGTAAATAGTCCCTAATAATCAAACAACTTCACGCAAATAATCGATACACTATTTTTAATCACTGTATGCCGTGTAGTGTGTAATGCAAGCTGTCAACCTCATGCCGCTATCAATCAGAATCACTCCATTTGTTATTACACGTGTGGACATTTAAGAACATGTGTGATGGCTGTGTTCCACTGAATAGATAGTTTATTAAATAAAACCCATCAGTTTACATTGTACAAATAACATTTTACAAATAATAGTCAATGGTGGTTTATATTTAAACTTTATTTATTTTACAACGATTACGAAGCACGTTTTAACAACTTATATTAATCATTCTCGTTGGCGCGGATGAAAGCGTATATCTGGTCATGCATGTGGGAGGAAACCGGAGTACCCGGAGAAAACCCACCTGTCCGATCTGGCGACCACCGTACCATCTCGCATACTTCCCGGTCCGAGGATCGCACCCGGGTTGCATTGTTAAGAAGCGAGTGCGCTAACCGCTGGTAGTTGAAAGTAAAATACATATTAAAGCTCAGTACTAGTTGCCTACTAATATAAAATGTGCACCATTAGGCCATAATAAAATAAATCCTAGATTTTCATCCAAATTTTTTTGAAAATGGGGGCGGGGGGTGAAATTTTATTTTTTATTTTATATTTTCAGGATATCGATATTTATGCTGATAAAATGGTGTTTTGACAAGATTCAACTTGACAAGATTTTTTTTTTTTCAAATAGTAATAAAAAAAATCGGGGCGGGCGGGGATGAAAATCTAGGAAATATTTTATTATGGCCTTATTGCTGTAAAATACTTAATATGTTAACCTTTTGTTTTGTTTCGAAAAGGTTGGTATATTAAAATAACTTTAATAAGTTAATCTTAATATTTAAAAAATAACATAATGTCCATATGTTAAATCTATTGAAATATTTTGAGTTATCCAACAAGTTGGAACTAGATTTTGGAGTAATATTTCCATTATTTTATTTTATTTTATTCATTACAACATTGTAAATTTGCATGAAATTGATTTCAATGTACAAAGGTAAAGGGTAAAAATAAATAAATTATTTGAAAATAATATTTATGTCATACGCCATACATGCATGTTTTCTCAAAGTCCGTAATATTTAGATTCATATTGCACGAATTTATACTCAGTGTACATTGAAACATTTCAAAATAATTCTGTAACCTTCTCCATTTAGTCTACTTCTTGTCGTTCGCGAATCACATGGATAAGCCGGCAGCAAACACGAAATGGGCCGTCCTCCTCAGATCCTCCCGGCAACCATGTAACTTCGTCTGGAGAGAAGTATCTGTTGCACAGGTTGTTTTCCTCAGCCCATGGAGATTGGGACACTCCTGGAGGATGTGTTCTGCAGTCTGGTCCCCTATTTTGCAGCTGCAGGCAGTTGATGGAGCTCGTCCAAGCTTCCGACACATATGGAAGTTCAGGCGGTTATGCCCTATTCTAAGCCGGAATATCGTGACTTGCTCCTGTCTGGTGAGAAGGTGGTAGTCATCCTTCTCGACTGTTGGCTTTGATGCAGATTTGATTATGGTGCATTTCTCCTTGTAAGTCAAATCTTTGTCTGGTTGCCTCTCGGTAGATCTTTGCTTGGCAAGCTGGTCAGCGGCTTCATTGCCAGGAATGCCTATGTGTGCAGGTACCCACTGGAGGACAATTCTTTTAGTTACGCTGACTGTTCGAAGGGCTTCCATCAGGTGGGGTTCTTTGTTGTTAGACAGGACATCCAGAACTGAGAGCGTATCAGTCAGGAAGACAACCTGGGCACACTCCACAGTGTTGTGTACTAGAGATGCTGCTGTTTCAAGGGCATGTACTTCTGCCCCATAGTTGCTGCAGTGTACTCCAGTAGGTAGAGCAACTGACTGTGTGTGTCCATCTGGGTGTCGGACATACACGCCTGCTCCTCCGTTTGCTACTGCTCTTGTGGCTGAACCATCTGTGTAGACTTGTAGCCATGCTTCTCCAGGATAACTCTTGTCGATGTGTGCTAGTGCGAGGGCACGTTTGACGTCATCATGGTGTCTATCTCTGGATGTCATGTATGGGATTGTACTGCAGATGGTAACCTTGGATTCATCGCTATAGTCAACCATGGCTTGGATAGAAATGGCATTGGAGGCAATGTCTTGGCTGGGAGATGGCTGGTGTGCTTTCGAGCAAGCTTCTTGGACTGGTGGATGAAACTGCTTCGCGTTAGACGATTCTTCGTTAGTGCCTCAACTCTCTGCTTCATCGGTTGTTCTTCCTGACATCGAAACTTCTCTGTCTGTAGAATAATTCGTGTGTCGCGACGTTCTTGCAGTGGCTGGATGGAAGTAATTTTCTCCATGGCCTTGATTGGAGTGCTCTTCATTGCACCTGTGATCAGCCTGAGAGCCTTGTTCTGAACTTTGTCGAGTGTATGTTGGTTGGTCTTGGCTGATGCTGTCCAGGCGGTGGATCCATATTCCAGGTGAGGCCTGACCAGATCTTAGTATATAGTCTTCAGGATGTGATCATTGGCACCCCATGTGGTGCCAGCAAGCTTCCGAAGGATTGCAAGCTTGCGCTTGGCTTTGGCCTCTGCTTTCTGGATATGTGGCTTCCATGTCTGCCGTCTGTCAAATGTCACCCCAAGTATGTTGGCTCGTTGTCCGTCCTCATGGCAGTTCCACCGACTTTGATGGTTCCAGCTTTCTGTTTGGTGGAAAGTGTGAATAGTGTGGTTGACGACTTCTTCTTATTAATAGAGATGCACCAGTCTTCTGACCATGGTGTGAGCTTGTCTGCGGCCATCTGCATTCTGTATGTGGCAGTCGTTGCATGTTCTTCAACACACCACATGACCAAGTCGTCAGCATAGAGTGCTGCTTTGATACCTTCTGGGAGCTCTGCAAGCAAGTCATCGATGAAGACGAGGAACAGCGTAGGCGAGATCACTCCTCCTTGAGGAACACCGTGACGGATGAGGAATGTCTTGCTCTTCTGGTTGTCAACAAGTACTCTGGCTCTGCGATTGTGTAGGAAGGATTTGGTCCATCGGAACATCTTGTCGGCAATTCCGCATCGTTGCATCTTGACCAGCAGCCCATCAGTCCAGACTTTGTCAAAAGCCTTCTGGAGGTCTATCCAGATTGCAAAAACTACCTTCTGGCCTTGGAATGCATCCTCAACTTCCTGAGCGTGGTATGTTGCCTGGTCCTCTGTGCATCTGAACTGTCGGAATCATGCTTGTTCCTTGGATAGGAGGTTTTCTGTCTCAAGGTACCACATGAGTCTCGTGTTAACTATCCTCTCCATTGTCTTGACCATACAGCTAGTGAGACTAATAGGGCGATAGCTGGAAGCTTTCTTTCTATCCTTGCCGTTCTTGTAGATTGGGATAACGTTGGCTTCCTTCCAGATCTGCGGAACTATGCCTTCTTCCCAGCTAAGATTGAAGATGTCAAGAAGTTTCAGCATGGCTGAGCATCCAAGATGAGTTAGCATCTCATTGGAGATTCCATCTGGTCCAGGTGACTTCCTCTTTTTCAGTTGTCTGAGCGCTGTGTACAGTTCCTGGTATGTAAGTGGAAGTTTCATGGAGTCTTGTTCCGTATGCCTTTTACTTCTATCCTTCTGTTCTTTCCGTGCCTCTCTTTGCTGTTGGCGTGTGACTTTGATGTTGCCCTCTTTCTGGTAGGCTTTGGCGAGCCAGTATGCAGTCTCTTTGCCGGTCAACAGTTTCCCATCCTCATCCAACGTGATTTTCTGTCTGCTATTTTCTTCATCATTTAGCTGTTTCGTGAGCCTCCACAACTTCCTCCCGTCCTTCTCAAGGTTCAGGGCAGCAGTTTTTCGTCGTGTAGCTTCCAGTTTAGAATTTTGAAACTGTGCCTTTGCTTTCTGAAGGTGTTCATGGTTTTCTTGTGATGGCTGTTCTTCTGCCCTGTTACTTGCTTCAGTGAGTTCATCTTGGAGGGTCTGCAACTGATTGGTCCAGTAGGGCTTGTATTCTCTTCTCGCACCTCTAGGGATGGTTTCATGGGCAGCTTTGAGTATGCAGCTGTTGAACTCTTTCACCACATTGTTAACATCTCTTCCTTGTACCTGTATGCCTCGAGTAAGAGAATTGGACAGAATAGCAAAGATACTCCACTTGGCTTTCTTGTAGTTCCATCTAGGGTAGGGATGGTCTGTCTGTATCACTTCACTGCTGAGTGTGAGGAACACTGGTTTGTGGTCACTTCCACCAAGTTGATCGCCAACTTCTCTAACCGTACCTTTCTGGGTGTCCTCTGTGCATAATGCTAGACCTGGAGAGGTAGTAGTGTGCCATCGCCTAGAGTAGAAGGTTGGTACATCATAGGGCTGGTTGACAAGAATCAAGTTGTGCTCATCCTGCCAGTCCTCCGCTTCATCCCCACGCCTATCAGACTGTGCATATCCCCAACTCTGGGAATGATTATTGAAGTCACCAACAACCATGTATCGACTGCTCCAATAGTGTCAAGGGCAAGGGCTTTGTCATTTGGGCAGTAGTAGTTGACGAGGTTCAACTCAGTTAATTTGGTCTTGATCTTGAACTCCTGGTATTCCGCTCCTTCAAGGTAGGTTTTCACTTCGCTCGCATTGATGTTGTTCCGGACTAGAGTGAGCACACCACCCTTGTGTCTGTCGTGTCGGTCTGCTCTTAGGCACTAGTAGCCTCGTTCATTGAACGTCTTGTCTTTGTTCAGGTGTGTTCCTGTATGCAGCAAACACTTACCTCTTTGTCCTGTAGTACTTGCTCCAGTTCAGTCTTTTTGTTAATGACTCCTTCAGCATTCCACTGCATGAGCACAAGAGGTGTCTGCTTCACGTTTCGGCCAGTAGCTGTCCTTCGCCGTCCCCTGGCTCCACAGGGCGGCGGCTTAGGGTGACCTCCAGTAGCTACGGATGGGTTCCTTCGATGTATGGAACCCGGCACTGTACCTGCCTGGCGGGTCTTCACATGTCCAGCACCATCTCGGCTTACTCTTTCTGTCATTGTGATTCATTTTTTAATCGTTTATGCGTAGTACCGTGGTTTATTAGAATGCGCCGTGCGGCCCAGTACTTCCGGCTTCAGTATTCGAGGTTTCTGTTGGGGTTACCTCACCCTTAGGCAGGGACTTTTAAGGCGGTCCATATATTCGCCTGATGCACCCGTTGTGGGACACATGGATTATTTAATAGGGGTAGCTTTGCCATGTGCTATCCTGCCCCGTCCTGGTAGGTACACCGCCATATGGTCCGGGACTGCTTATTTGATTCACAGCTAACCCCCATATCTGAGGGCTGTTACCCTATCCGCCACCTGAGGACCCGCTGGGTAGGGGATGGTCGCCCCACTACTGAATTGGAAGCAGCATGGACCCAGCTCCATTTAGTTAAATCAGTTATTAACATGCATGCATTGTTTACTATATTTATTTGTTAATTCACTGTCTGTTCATTTATATCATGCATTGGGCTTTTAAGCCCAATGGAATTGAAAATAAACTATCTATCTATGTGTATGTAGCTAAGGTGTGATTAGTTTAAGAATTATTTATTTCAGTATTTGTACATGTAATCACCAGGTAACACTTATATTATACAATGAAATAAATGCATTGCGCTTTGGTTCAGTTTAAACATTATTTATTTCAGTATATGTACATGTAATCAAGAAATGAACATTTTACATATAATTTAACAGCAGTAGACTGAAAGGGATTAGAACGAAAGAAAACTTATATAGTTATTATCCCTATCAATTGATTGATATACAATAGGCAGGAAAATAATATATATTTATTTTATGCTAATTGATGAATTACAGTGTTCTATCAGTGAGACATAATCCATATCACTCACTGTATTTTGCCGGACTACTTTTTTATTATTTTATTATCTCCCTTCCCAATACACCAACTTGCACCGTGTCACACGTGTCATTTAATTTTCACCGTTTACCTGGCTTCAATGATACTATTTACCTGTATTATTGTTTTTGTTATGAAACAAAAGCGAAATACAATTGACGATGTCTCGAATTGTGTAACAATAAATCCAATAAATGTGTTCATGTATTTTCCTCGATTCAACGTTAAATTCAAGATGGCGGTAGATGTGTGTAGGCAGCCAGCTATTTTAATTTCTTCATTTTGTGTTTCTTTGTCACCAATTAGCATAAAATAAAAATAACATTTGTTTGTTTTGAGTGAATATGGAGATATATTCCATATTCACTCAAAACAAATGAAAATACGTGAACTATATTCTAGATATATATCTTTCTATATGATATGAAAGAATTTCAGAAGTTATTGTATTAGTGAGTCAACAGTTTTGGATGTAAAAAAGAAAATGGTTAATATTTAAAGGAATATTTGAAGAAAGTTCAAGAACATGAACTATCAAATCGGAGCACGAGAAGAAAACGAGATTAGTATAGAGAAAAGTGGTTGAATAGGATCGGTTGTTGTGTCAATAACGACAGCATTCAGATTGGAATCCGTCATGTGAACCTTTCAGAAAGCATCCATCTCAGAACCTTTCACTGTATACTAGTAATTGATTGATTGATAAAATATCCAGTATGTGCAAAGTTTCATATTAAACTAGTATTCATATGCCCATTTATAAACCTAATATACTGGCTAGACATAAATATATTTCTTTTCTTGGAATTGTATTAGGTTTATGCGATCGTATGGTTTCTATTGATCTACTGTGGCCGACATTCTGTCTTATCAACGCTGTTCTAAATATCATATGTTCTATGAACCCTGAAGCCAAAATATAAATATATTTAATATTTTACATGAAGAAGCTTTTATGAATATTTTAGTGCTTCAATCCAGCCTTGTATACATGCATTTTTAGTTTAATCATATTTAATATTTTATAATCCACGACACCACGACCCGAACCTAAGTGCCATATATCTAGTATAATCCACGACACCACGACCCGAACCTAAGTCCCATATATCTAGTATAATCCACTACACCACGACCCGAACCTAAGTCCCATATATCTAGTATAATCCACGACACCACGACCCGAACCTAAGTCCCATATATCTAGTATAATCCACTACACCACGACCCGAACCTAAGTCCCATATATCTAGTAAATCCACGACACCACGACCCGAACCTAAGTCCCATATATCTAGTGTAATCCACTACACCACGACCCGAACCTAAGTCCCATATATCTAGTATAATCCACTACACCACGACCCGAACCTAAGTCCCATATATCTAGTATAATCCACGACACCACGACCCGAACCTAAGTCCCATATATCTAGTAAAATCCACGACACCACGACCCGAACCTAAGTCCCATATATCTAGTATAATCCACGACACCACGACCCGAACCTAAGTCCCATATATCTAGTAAAATCCACGACACCACGACCCGAACCTAAGTCCCATATATCTAGTAAAATCCACGACACCACGACCCGAACCTAAGTCCCATATATCTAGTAAAATCCACGACACCACGACCCGAACCTAAGTCCCATATATCTAGTAAAATCCACGACACCACGACCCGAACCTAAGTCCCATATATCTAGTAAAATCCACGACACCACGACCCGAACCTAAGTCCCATATATCTAGTAAAATCCACGACACCACGACCCGAACCTAAGTCCCATATATCTAGTAAAATCCACGACACCACGACCCGAACCTAAGTCCCATATATCTAGTAAAATCCACGACACCACGACCCGAACCTAAGTCCCATATATCTAGTAAAATCCACGACACCACGACCCGAACCTAAGTCCCATATATCTAGTAAAATCCACGTCACCACGACCCGAACCTAAGTCCCATATATCTAGTATAATCCACGACACCACGACCCGAACCTAAGTCCCATATATCTAGTATAATCCACTACACCACGACCCGAACCTAAGTGCCATATATCTAGTGTAATCCACTACACCACGACCCGAACCTAAGTCCCATATATCTAGTGTAATCCACTACACCACGACCCGAACCTAAGTCCCATATATCTAGTATAATCCACGACACCACGACCCGAACCTAAGTCCCATATATCTAGTGTAATCCACTACACCACGACCCGAACCTAAGTCCCATATATCTAGTGTAATCCACTACACCACGACCCGAACCTAAGTCCCATATATCTAGTAAAATCCACGACACCACGACCCGAACCTAAGTCCCATATATCTAGTGTAATCCACTACACCACGACCCGAACCTAAGTCCCATATATCTAGTATAATCCATTACACCACGACCCGAACCTAAGTCCCATATATCTAGTATAATCCACGACACCACGACCCGAACCTAAGTCCCATATATCTAGTATAATCCACTACACCACGACCCGAACCTAAGTCCCATATATCTAGTATATCCACTACACCACGACCCGAACCTAAGTCCCATATATCTAGTATAATCCACTACACCACGACCCGAACCTAAGTCCCATATATCTAGTATAATCCACGACACCACGACCCGAACCTAAGTCCCATATATCTAGTGTAATCCACGACACCACGACCCGAACCTAAGTCCCATATATCTAGTGTAATCCACTACACCACGACCCGAACCTAAGTCCCATATATCTAGTGTAATCCACGACACCACGACCCGAACCTAAGTCCCATATATCTAGTAAAATCCACGACACCACGACCCGAACCTAAGTCCCATATATCTAGTATAATCCACTACACCACGACCCGAACCTAAGTCCCATATATCTAGTAAAATCCACGACACCACGACCCGAACCTAAGTCCCATATATCTAGTATAATCCACGACACCACGACCCGAACCTAAGTCCCATATATCTAGTATAATCCACGACACCACGACCCGAACCTAAGTCCCATATATCTAGTATAATCCACGACACCACGACCTGAACCTAAGTCCCATATATCTAGTATAATCCACGACACCACGACCCGAACCTAAGTGCCATATATCTAGTATAATCCACGACACCACGACCCGAACCTAAGTCCCATATATCTAGTATAATCCACGACACCACGACCCGAACCTAAGTGCCATATATCTAGTATAATCCACGACACCACGACCCGAACCTAAGTCCCATATATCTAGTATAATCCACGACACCACGACCCGAACCTAAGTCCCATATATCTAGTAAAATCCACGACACCACGACCCGAACCTAAGTCCCATATATCTATTAAAATCCACGACACCACGACCCGAACCTAAGTCCCATATATCTAGTATAATCCACGACACCACGACCCGAACCTAAGTCCCATATATCTAGTAAAATCCACGACACCACGACCCGAACCTAAGTCCCATATATCTAGTATAATCCACTACACCACGACCCGAACCTAAGTCCCATATATCTAGTAAAATCCACGACACCACGACCCGAACCTAAGTCCCATATATCTAGTATAATCCACTACACCACGACCCGAACCTAAGTGCCATATATCTAGTAAAATCCACTACACCACGACCCGAACCTAAGTGCCATATATCTAGTGTAATCCACTACACCACGACCCGAACCTAAGTCCCATATATCTAGTGTAATCCACGACACCACGACCGGAACCTAAGTCCCATATATCTAGTATAATCCACGACACCACGACCCGAACCTAAGTCCCATATATCTAGTATAATCCACGACACCACGACCGGAACCTAAGTCCCATATATCTAGTATAATCCACGACACCACGACCCGAACCTAAGTCCCATATATCTAGTAAAATCCACGACACCACGACCCGAACCTAAGTCCCATATATCTAGTAAAATCCACGACACCAACCCGAACCTAAGTCCATATATCTAGTAAAATCCACGACACCACGACCCGAACCTAAGTCCCATATATCTAGTAAAATCCACTACACCACGACCCGAACCTAAGTCCCATATATCTAGTATAATCCACGACACCATGACCCGAATCTAAGTCCCATATATCTAGTATAATCCACGACACCACGACCCGAACCTAAGTCCCATATATCTAGTAAAATCCACGACACCACGACCCGAACCTAAGTCCCATATATCTAGTAAAATCCACGACACCACGACCCGAACCTAAGTCCCATATAGTATAATCAACTACACCACGACCCGAACCTAAGTCCCATATATCTAGTATAATCCATTACACCACGACCCGAACCTAAGTCCCATATATCTAGTAAAATCCACGACACCACGACCCGAACCTAAGTGCCATATATCTAGTATAATCCACGTCACCACGACCCGAACCTAAGTCCCATATATCTAGTATAATCCACGACACCACGACCCGAACCTAAGTCCCATATATCTAGTATAATCCACGTCACCACGACCCGAACCTAAGTCCCATATATCTAGTATAATCCACGACACCACGACCCGAACCTAAGTCCCATATATCTAGTAAAATCCACGACACCACGACCCGAACCTAAGTCCCATATATCTAGTATAATCCACGACACCACGACCCGAACCTAAGTCCCATATATCTAGTATAATCCATTACACCACGACCCGAACCTAAGTCCCATATATCTAGTATAATCCACGACACCACGACCCGAACCTTAGTCCCATATATCTAGTATAATCCACTACACAACGACCCGAACCTAAGTCCCATATATCTAATATAATCCACGACACCACGACCCGAACCTAAGTCCCATATATCTAGTATAATCCACTACACCACGACCCGAACCTAAGTCCCATATATATCTCTAGTATAATCCACGACACCGCGACCCGAACCTAAGTCCCATATATCTAGTATAATCCATTACACCACGACCCGAACCTAAGTCCCATATATCTAGTATAATCCACTACACCACGACCCGAACCTAAGTCCCATATATCTAGTATAATCCACTACACCACGACCCGAACCTAAGTCCCATATATATAGTGTAATCCACTACACCACGACCCGAACCTAAGTCCCATATATCTAGTATAATCCACGACACCACGACCCGAACCTAAGTCCCATATGTCTAGTATAATCCACGACACCACGACCCGAACCTAAGTCCATATATCTAGTATAATCCACTACACCACGACCCGAACCTAAGTCCCATATATCTAGTATAATCCACGACACCTAGTATAATCCACGACACCACGACCCGAACCTAAGTCCCATATATCTAGTATAATCCACGACACTAAATTTACACGACGTAACTACGCAACCATGTTTGTTATAAACAGCGTTATTATTTCGTCAATGCATTTTTTAAATCGTAGTATGTCTTACCATTAACGTTAGGTACCATTTCAAATAGAAAATATGCATACACATGATAAGGATTATTCTCTCAACCAATCAGAATCCACCCAGGTGTTACTACACGTGTGTACATATAAGAAATTATGATATGACTGTATTACACTGTACACAAGCAAAGTTATGTGATACACACTGACATGAATAAAGATAGTATATAGAAAGAGAGTTATTCTTGTTCTGATATAATAAGTTCTATCATAATTTACACGTGCATTTGTAGAACATTCAGGTAATTTGATGTATGCACCGTGTACAACACTACTGTTGTTTATTAATATTTCAAATCGTCAGTGGAATCTCCGTCGAGTTGTTAACTTCAAATCACTTGCCCCTCTCCGCTGCAGGTTCGAACCCCACTGGTGGCTACGAATTATTTCGTATGAGGAAGCTATCCAGCTGGTTTGCGGGGGGTCGAGGTGTCTACCCGGGTTCCCGTCAGTGCCTGAAATACTGCTCGAAGTGGAACCCAGGGTCTTCATCCACCCACCAATAGTAGCTGGAGAGTCGCCATATGACATAAACTTCCAGTGCGACTATAAGCTACACAAGCTACACAAGCAAACCAAAACAAAAGCAACCGTCAGACTAGTATTATTTAGCAGCCATTTTGAATTTCACCCCCCCCCCCCCACCCATTCGACCCATGTGCCTTTTCACTCGGAATTGAAATGATATCATTACGTATAGTGTTAATCCGTCAAAACGTCGGCTTCAAACAGCACCGTCTCTCATTTTTGCCAATTATGATATTTGATCATATTTCATAAAATGATTGCTTTTATGCCGGACATTTCTCTGAACATTTCAGCAAATTCGTGGTTCTTTCTTGGAACATTCGATATATTATCTAATTATGATAAAGCGTACTCAGAATAATACCCCGTATCATTCATTCAGGAAATGAATCGCTCATTAATAGTTTCCATCGGGGTATGAACTACACTGGGCGTGGTTAAAGTGTGTGGAGGCTGAAGGTATGTAGTTCATACCCCGATGAATATTATTAACCCAGGTTTAGATAACTTATTCTTTTCAATGACACAAAGAAAAAATAGTGCATATAAAATATTTTTAATCCACCTTTTGTTAGTGTGAACATCCTCGGGGCAGAGTGAACTTTAAGACACGCCTTTTCTCACGAGGAAAGCTGCTTAAACTGCGAATTCCTTCTCTCGTAACTTCGTGCGAGATTATCAGCTGCATATAATTAGTGAGGAAATTCATACGAAAATGGTACAATCAGGGCATATACTTTCATCGAAGGAAATGCAATAGCTATGTAAATATAAAGTCATAGATAACACATGAACGAACACATACCGTTATAAATCGTTAAAGCGACATTACATCGCAAAAAAGAAAACAAACGCATTTTGTTCACGTATAAATGCATTGCTACTACAAATTCTTCCAAATATATTCGAACACTAACATTGAATCAATAAACAGTGTTTTTGTAGTCTACAAGCTTTCAAAAAGTGAAAGTAGGATTTCATATAACGGTCATACATGTTCATGAATTGACGTTTGTTTGTCATTGGAGTCAATACTTAACGCGTGATACTATCGTTTAGAGATAATTTATCTGAGATTAGTCTACAAATAAATTAGATAGGCACAACTGTGAGATATAACGGTAAATCTGTACCATAAATCGTGTTGTTCAAGATACACGTGTTGTATTACGCATGGATGTCGACCATACTTACATTATTTTGTTATGTCAACAAACCGCGTATACGACGTTTGTTTATTAGTTGAAATACTCAGTTTTGGAGGCAAATATTTGTAAAAAAATCATACCATATAATAGGAAATTACATTCTGCAGAAATTTGCGTTTTCATTTAATATGTAATGTCGCTTTAAGATGTTGTTCACTGTTGTTGTTGTTGTTGTTATTGTTGTTGTTTTTGTTACTACTGCTTCTGTTGTTGTAGTTAGGATGTTATCCACATATTCAATTATAATGATCTCATCATAATTCGCAAAGCAAATTTGATACTTTGACACATTCCAAGGGATGATACGAAACATATGTATACATATATTAACGGATTCATCGCATTTATGTTTACTTGTTGTCAACATTGCATTTCCTAATTAGATTTTGCCGTTGGAGGAAAGTGTAACGCTACGTACCGTCCTAGTGGTTTAGTTGTTAAGTCGTCCGCCTATGAAACAGGAGGTCGAAGGTTTGAACCTCGTCAGGGGTTCATTCTCATATGGCCTGGCGGTCAGCCGTCAGCTTGTTAAATAATGTTACTGAATGGCGGGCGTCTGACATGCGAGGATATGATTCGGGTAGTACTTTTGTACATAAGAGGTGTCTCATAAGTCGGAAATGACTGGTAATCAATGGATCGCAGGTTCGATCCTCCGTCTGACCATAATAAAATTAACAGTCTTTCAGATGGGACTTTAAACCGAGGTCTCGTGTCGGTGCTTTACATCGTGCGCGTAAAAAAAAACAGAGTAAATTCTAGAATGGGTCTCTGTCTGTATCATTGCACTATCCTCCGAAAATCTACTATGACTAATCTCTTCAGGAGGCGTCGTTCATATGGGCAACCGGTAGCGACGATAAATAAACGTAAAGTACACAGTTGGAAATGACTGTCCCTTTCAAAAGGGGTGACACTATTATAAATTTTACTTTTACGTTAACAGTTCCTAGTTCCAGGCGTTCCTCTGATTCCATTGTAACGTCTACAGTATGTAACACATACACGAGATCTCGGTTTACAAGTTCATCCAAAGTGTCCAACGTTAGTTATTTTTAGAGTTTCAGGTCGCACCAACAGCTTAGGTTGTGCGGCGACTCTCCAGCTATTAATGGTGAATGGGGACCCCGGATGTCTTTGGAGGAGTATTTCAGAAACGGGAGGGCCCAGGTAAAACCACAGACCGTCCGCAAGCCAGCTGGGTGGCTTCCTCACTAGAAATAATTCGACACCCACAGTGGGATTCAGACTTGCAGCGGTGTGGGGGCGTCAATGACCATAAACACTCGGCTGCGGTTTTTATTAAGGTATAGTGGCTGAACGATCCTTCGTTGACAGACGGATCTGTAGTCCAGTGGTAACACGCTGGACTGGTAATCAAGGGATCGCAGGTTCGATCCCCCGTCTGACCCTAATAAAATTAACAGTCTTTCAGATGGGACGTTAAACCGAGGTCTCGTGTCGGTGCTTTACATCGTGCACGTAAAAGAACCAGAGGAGACTCTGGAATGGGTCTCTGTATGTATCATTGCACTATCCTCCAAAATCTAAAATGACTAATATCTTCAGGAGGCGTCGCTCAAATGGGCAACCGGTAGCGATGATAAATAAACGTGTAAACACACGCACGATCCTTCGTTTACGGGCCACTTGATCCGCTACATATATATCAATAGAACGACATGTCGGTAATGTTCTACCGGCATAATTAAAAAAAATGTTATACAAATTTATTTTAGCTCGATTGCGAAACAAGTTCTTACAACTTATATAAATCACTCTCGAGACCTCATTCCTGGTGGAATCCATCGCTACGAGGGAGAGAGAAGAGGCAACGTGGAATTTAAATGCCTTACATAAGGACACAATCGTAACGGCCCCAGCGGGGCTCGAACTCCGGACCTTTCACACCCGAAGCGAACGCGCATCCACTGCGCTATCATGACTTCCACTACGCGGCATGGCACAATCGTAACGGGGCTCGAACTCCCGACATTTTCGCATCCGAAGCGAACGCGCATCCACTGCGCTACCATGACTTCCACTACGCGGCATATACAGTTAGGCTGGTGTCAGACCGTATAATCAATCATTTATATAAATTATCTTGTTGTTTTCAATTGAGAAACCGTACCCACAGTAAAGTGAGAATATTATTAAAGATGCATTCTTGTTCATCCTCAAAATGTGAATAAGACGTGCTAAATTTGATTTACACGCATTCATAATCTTCACTATTGTCATTTAATAAGCGGGTGGAACGGAATACATCACCAGGGACAAGTCACTCTGAAACGATCGATGGTGTGGTTTTATCATTTTATCGTTGTAGGGATATTACGGCACAGACGGATCTGTAGTTCAGTGGTAGCACGCTGGACTGGTAATCCAGGGATTATAACAGGAAATATAACGTCTAACTATAACGTATATACCGTCTAACTATAACGTATATACCGTCTAACTATAACGTATATACCGTCTAACTATAACGTATATACCGTCTAACTATAACGTATATACCGTCTAACTATAACGTCTATAACGTCTATCAATGACGTATATAACGTCTAACTATGACGTCTATAACGTATAACTATGACGTATATACCGTCTAACTATAACGTATAAAACGTCCAACTATAACGTATATAACGTATAACTATGGCGTCTAACCATAAAGTATATAACGTCTAACTATATCGTATATATAACGTCTAACTATAACGTAAATGACGTCTAACTATAACGTCTATAACGTATAACAATAACGTATATAACGTATAACAATAGCGTATATAATGTCTAACCATAACGTATATAACGTCTAACTATAACGTATATATCGCCTAACTATAACGTATATACCGTCTAACTATAACGTCTAACTATGACGTATATACCGTCTAACCATAACGTATATACCGTCTAACTATAACGTATATACCGTCTAACTATAACGTATATACCGTCTAACTATAACGTATATACCGTCTAACTATGACGTATATACCGTCTAACCATAACGTATATACCGTCTAACTATAACGTATATACCGTCTAACTATAACGTCTAACTATAACGTATATACCGTCTAACTATAACGTTATATAACGTCTAACTATAACGTATATACCGTCTAACTATAACGTCTAACTATAACGTATATACCGTCTAACTATAACGTCTAACTATAACGTATATACCGTCTAACTATAACGTCTAACTATAACGTATATACCGTCTAACTATAACGTCTAACTATAACGTATATACCGTCTAACTATAACGTATATAACGTCTAACTATAACGTCTAACTATAACGTATATACCGTCTAACTATAACGTACATACCGTCTAACTATAACGTTATACGTCTAACTATAACGTTATACGTATATCGTTATACGTCTATATCGTCTAACTATAACGTATATAGTCTATAACGTATATACCGTCTAACTTCGTATATACCGTCTAACTATAACGTTAACCTAACTATAGTTTCGTCTAACTATAACGTATATACGTCTAACTATAACGTCTAACTATAACGTATATACCGTCTAACTATAACGTATATACTCGTCTAACTATAACGTATATACCGTCTAACTATAACGTATATAACGTCTAACTATAACGTATATACCGTCTAACTATAACGTATATACCGTCTAACTATAACGTATATACCGTCTAACTATAACGTATATACCGTCTAACTATAACGTATATACCGTCTAACTATAACGTATATACCGTCTAACTATAACGTATATACCGTCTAACTATAACGTCTAACTATAACGTATATACCGTCTAACTATAACGTCTAACCATAACGTATATATCGTCTAACCATAACGTATATACCGTCTAACTATAACGTCTAACTATAACGTATATACCGTCTAACTATAACGTCTAACTATAACGTATATACCGTCTAACTATAACGTCTATACCGTCTAACTATAACGTATATACCGTCTAACCATAACGTATATAACGTCTAACTATAACGTATATACCGTCTAACTATAACGTATATACCGTCTAACTATAACGTCTATACCGTCTAACTATGACGTATATACCGTCTAACCATAACGTATATAACGTCTAACTATAACGTATATACCGTCTAACTATAACGTATATACCGTCTAACCATAACGTATATATCGTCTAACCATAACGTATATACCGTCTAACTATAACGTATATACCGTCTAACTATAACGTCTAACTATGACGTATATACCGTCTAACCATAACGTATATATCGTCTAACCATAACGTATATACCGTCTAACTATAACGTATATACCGTCTAACCATAACGTATATATCGTCTAACCATAACGTATATACCGTCTAACTATAACGTATATACCGTCTAACTATAACGTCTAACTATAACGTATATAACGTATATACCGTCTAACTATAACGTATATACCGTCTAACTATAACGTATATACCGTCTAACTATAACGTATATACCGTCTAACTATAAAGTATATACCGTCTAACTCTAACGTATATAACGCTAATGATAAGGGTTAACTGACATTAAGAATAAGCTACTATCAAAACAGTGAAACAACATTACTCGTAATTAACAAGACATGTAATAAACCAACTAATTGAAATTATCACTTCTCTTTGTAACAAACATTACCTCATAGTCTGGGCCCTGGTGGATATTTTTTGGTCGTTTGGTTCACATTCTTCCAACAGCACCAAATGGTGCCGAAATGTTAAACAGGCTATACTCTTACGATGTTTGACGGCGATCCCACTGGGCCGCCATATCAGCCGGTATATTGTTCTTACAAGATACATTATGTTATATTTCGGGTTTTACGCCTGCATCAGCACTATATCGCCGGCGGGCAGTTTACCTAACAACATCTTTCCTTCCCAGTACTTGGGTGCACCAACATCCGTAAGAAACTGCCAACTTTTTCATATAAATGAGACACGACCTGAGCGCGGCTCGAACCCATAACCATCAGTGATAATCGGTTACAGTGGTATACAAGTCACCGACCTTAACCACTCAACCACGGAGGCGGATACAAGATACATGTAATACAAAATATTAACACAATACTTAGTTTCGAATCTAAAAGGTATCGTCTGTTGAAACATTATTTTCACAAGGATTTATCAAAAATAATGATAAAACAATTTTCATTTAAATGTAAAATACAGTTGTAACTTACTGAACAATGTAAAATACAGTTGTAACTTACTGAACAATGTAAAATACAGTTGTAACTTACTGAACAATGTAAAATACAGTTGTAACTTACTGAACAATGTAAAATACAGTTGTAACTTACTGAACAATGTAAAATACAGTTGTAACTTACTGAACAATGTAAAATACAGTTGTAACTTACTGAACAATGTAAAATACAGTTGTAACTTACTGAACAATGTAAAATACAGTTGTAACTTACTGAACAATGTAAAATACAGTTGTAACTTACTGAACAATGTAAAATACAGTTGTAACTTACTGAACAATGTAAAATACAGTTGTAACTTACTGAACAATGTAAAATACAGTTGTAACTTACTGAACAATGTAAAATACAGTTGTAACTTACTGAACAATGTAAAATACAGTTGTAACTTACTGAACAATGTAAAATACAGTTGTAACTTACTGAACAATGTAAAATACAGTTGTAACTTACTGAACAATGTAAAATACAGTTGTAACTTACTGAACAATGTAAAATACAGTTGTAACTTACTGAACAATGTAAAATACAGTTGTAACTTACTGAACAATGTAAAATACAGTTGTAACTTACTGAACAATGTAAAATACAGTTGTAACTTACTGAACAATGTAAAATACAGTTGTAACTTACTGAACAATGTAAAATACAGTTGTAACTTACTGAACAATGTAAAATACAGTTGTAACTTACTGAACAATGTAAAATACAGTTGTAACTTACTGAACAATGTAAAATACAGTTGTAACTTACTGAACAATGTAAAATACAGTTGTAACTTACTGAACAATGTAAAATACAGTTGTAACTTACTGAACAATGTAAAATACAGTTGTAACTTACTGAACAATGTAAAATACAGTTGTAACTTACTGAACAATGTAAAATACAGTTGTAACTTACTGAACAATGTAAAATACAGTTGTAACTTACTGAACAATGTAAAATACAGTTGTAACTTACTGAACAATGTAAAATACAGTTGTAACTTACTGAACAATGTAAAATACAGTTGTAACTTACTGAACAATGTAAAATACAGTTGTAACTTACTGAACAATGTAAAATACAGTTGTAACTTACTGAACAATGTAAAATACAGTTGTAACTTACTGAACAATGTAAAATACAGTTGTAACTTACTGAACAATGTAAAATACAGTTGTAACTTACTGAACAATGTAAAATACAGTTGTACTTACTGAACATGTAAAATACAGTTGTAACTTACTGAACAATGTAAATACAGTTGTACTACTGAACAATGTAAAATACAGTTGTAACTTACTGAACAATGTAAAATACAGTTGTAACTTACTGAACAATGTAAAATACAGTTGTAACTTACTGAACAATGTAAAATACAGTTGTAACTTACTGAACAATGTAAATACAGTTGTACTTACTGAACAATGTAAAATACAGTTGTAACTTACTGAACAATGAAAATACAGTTGTCTTACTGAACAATGTAAAATACAGTTGTAACTTACTGAACAATGTAAAATACAGTTGTAACTTACTGAACAATGTAAAATACAGTTGTAACTTACTGAACAATGTAAAATACAGTTGTAACTTACTGAACAATGTAAAATACAGTTGTAACTTACTGAACAATGTAAAATACAGTTGTATGTTACTGAACAATGTAAAATACAGTTGTACTTACTGAACAATGTAAAATCAGTTGTAACTTACTGAACAATGTAAAATACAGTTGTAACTTACTGAACAATGTAAAATACAGTTGTAACTTACTGAACAATGTAAAATACAGTTGTAACTTACTGAACAATGTAAAATACAGTTGTAACTTACTGATGTTGTTGTTGTGTTGTAACTTATGAACAATGTAAAATACAGTTGAACTTACTGAACAATGTAAAATACAGTTGTAACTTACTGACATGTAATGTTGTTTTGTGTTGTTGTTTTGATGTTGTTGTTTTGTGTTGTGTTTGTGTGTTTTGTGTGAACAATGTAAAATACAGTTGTAACTTACTGAACAATGTAAAATACGTTGTAACTTACTAACAAATAGTTGTAACTTACTGAACAATGTAAATACAGTTGTAACTTACTGAAGAACAATGTAAAATAAGTTGTAACTTACTGAACAATGTAAAATACAGTTGTAACTTACTGAACAATGTAAAATACAGTTGTAACTTACTGAACAATGTAAAATACAGTTGTAACTTACTGAACAATGTAAAATACAGTTGTAACTTACTGAACAATGTAAAATACAGTTGTAACTTACTGAACAATGCCATTTGCTTATCATCGGAAAACTTAACTAATTCACACACAATTATAGAAACAACCTGTTAGTTCAGTAATTAATGACTCGAGAGTGATTAATATAAGTTGAAAGAACTTGTTTCGCAATCGATCTGAAATAAATTTGTATAAACTAAACTAGTAATTAATGAGTTAGTGGCGCAATGCGCGATCTTTAGTACATGCGCAAAGCCATTGTTTTACAAAATATGCATTTGACGCCATGTTCCTCCAATGAAAACGCACGATATACAACTTGGATATAGTCTAAGCTCGGCTTCCTCCAAAATAAGTGCAGTGCCCTGTCAGAATTTCTTCTGGTCATTACTTGTCAGTGTTTTTACGTTTATTTATCGTCGCTACCGGTTGCCCATATGAGCGACGCCTCCTGAAGAGATTAGTTATTTTAGATTTTTGAGGATAGTGCATGATACAGACAGAGACCCATTCCAGAATCTCCCCTGGTTCTTTTACGTGCACGGTGTAAAGCACCGACACGAGACCTCGGTTTAACGTCCCATCTGAAAGACTGTTAGAGGGTAGCAACATATACCTTTCAGCTACGAGATAGTGTAAGGTAAACATGTTCTAGGACATTCCCAAGGCAACCCTATAAGGTCATGCAGTAGTCGCTACAGGCCCAGGGAACTTACCTATCGGGTACCATATAGCAGCTACTCTTAGCCAGGATACATACGTCTGATTTGCAGTGTTGTCTGAGCGTCTGCGGCGTTCTTGCTTGGTTGAATCGTTTCCCAGAATACCTCACTCCCGGTCCAGACGGTGTCTCAATCTTCCGCCACAGACTGTGGCCCTTAATGAACCCAAATGCCATTTACTACAGTCAAATACAGTGAAACCTGTCTATAACGACATCGACTCGGACCAAGATTGTGTGTCAGATAACACAGGTTGTCGTTATAACAAGGTTCTCCAATTTGCATCATTTTTTATGCGTATACATACATTAGGTATATATATATACAAATGTACATGTTAACATTAAATATGTATGAATGGTGTAGACGTATCTATATTGATGCCAAATGTGTCCGTAAAGTGTTGCTGTTTAACGGGTGGCTTTGCTTGGGATCTATTAATTAACTCCACTTTTTGCTTTATTGAAAGCATTACATGGCATCGTTTTGGGGACGGCGTTCCATTCAAATCATTAGAAAAATTGCGTTTTCTTGTTTGTGTATTCATCCTTACACGTCAGTGATATTTAATAAATGGGTTTGCAAACACTGGCCAAACATCTAATTGTAAAAATCTATTCAATAGATGACCACACATTGTAAGGTGATAATTGGCGTAACTCAACTTACCTGAGAAACAGCTTACCTGTAAGATATTTAGATTGTCCCAATTGTGTAATTTGGGTTAGTCCGATTACACAGGTTGCAAATACATGCAATGTGCTAAATGGGACCACGAAACAATGTCGTTGTACAGGTAAGGCAGGTGTCAGTACAACAAGGTTTTGCTTATATGAATTATATTGTAAAACTGCCGGGACCGACGGATAATGTCAGTTAACACAGTTTGCCGTTGTAGTCAGGTATCGTTACAGACAGTTTTCACTGTAAATCGGCTGAAGTCATTCACCCAGCAACTTCACTAGTCTCCAAACAATCGTATAGTGAATAAGCATGCCAACATACAACTTCAATAATATGTCATAAATCAAAAGCGCAACGTGTTATAATAGTTTGTGTGAGTTACGGTGCATTCATTTACTCCTTTTGTTTATCATTAATTTGTTTTTATCTTGTTTCAAAAATAAACCGTCCGCCTCACTATGGAGTCAGGCATATTCAATCATATTCCATTATTGGTGTTCTCTTAGTGTGTTTTACGTTTATTTATCGTCGCTACCGGTTGCACATATGAGCGACGCCTCCTGAAGAGATTAGTCATTTTAGACTTTTGGAGGATAGTGCATGATACAGACAGAGACCCATTCCAGAGTCTCCTCTGGTTCTTTTACGTGCGGATGTACAGCACCGACACGAGACCTCTGTTTAATGGCCCATCTGAAAGACTGTTAATTTGATCAGGGTCAGACGGGGGATCGAACTTGCGATCCCTGGATTACCAGTCCAGCGTGTTACCACTGGACTCACAGATCCGTATGTGGTGTTCTCTTACTATCGTTGTGGATGTTTAGAATGGCAAGTTATCCTGGAATCATTTAGTTGGAAGTAGATCCCAAAATTTGATATAACATAAATGAACTTCGAGACAGATGAGATGTTGGAGGAAGTATAAATGAACAGGTAGTCCTATATATATGGTATTAATGCATTAGCGCAGTGGTTAACGTGCTCGCTTCTCACCAATGCAATCGGGTTCGATCCTCGGACCGGGAAGTATGTGAGATGGTACGGTTGTCGCTAGATCGGACTGGTGTGTTTTCTCCGGGCACTCCGGTTTCCTCCTACACGAATTACCACATTTACGCTTTCACCCACGCTAAAGAGAGAGTGATTAATATAAAAACTTATTAAAACGTGCTTGCAATCGTTGTAAAATAAATAAAGTTTAAACTAAATATAGTGTATTGTAAGGAGGTAGGGGATGATTCTTCAACCCCTACATACCTATTACGACGGGGAGGGGGTTGGCAACTGAAGCAGTCCAGTTTGTTATTTGTAGGCGACATTCAAAGGTCATTTGATCTGAATATGGTATTAGATCTACATATATACAGTTTACATCCGCTCTGTCGAATTCCGTCGGACCGAACAAAATACTTCGACATAACCAACGTTTGACTTAACGAAATTCGATATTAACAGAGCCAGTTATATGTAAAATGAGAGTGTCTAAAACGGAACTTTGATCAGATTTCAAGATAACTGGATACTTCCACATAACCGACTTTGACATAGCGGATGTAGACTGTAGGTATACTGATCATTTACGTATAGTTTATTCATTTATTCATAATGCAAAATCACAGTAATTGTGTTTTTACGTTTATTTATCGTCGCTACCGGTTTCCCATATGATCGACGCCTCCTGAAGAGATTAGGTATTTTAGATTTTGGAGGATAGTGCATTGACAGAGACCCATTCCAGAATCTCCTCTGGTTCTTTTACGTACACGGTGTAAAGCACCGACACGAGACCACGGTTTAACGTCCCATCTGAAAGACTGTTTATTTTATTAGGGTCAGACGGGGGATCGAACCTGCGATCCCTGGATTACCAATCCAGTGTGTTAACCACTGGACTACAGATCCGTCTAAAATATCTCAGTAATAAGTTTTATGTAGCTTAAATAATGCGGGTTGCTAAACATATGTTTGAACAACCCGATAATTCCACTAGGCGTCTGGTATATATTCAAGACACCGATTAAGATACTGTGTTATATGGTAAACTTATCGCTATCTGATCACGGATTGTTTAATTTATTAGACCACCTACATCCTTTTCAATTGAATGTATGTTTTAAACTTTTATATAGGTCACATTATGAAATAATAACCCGACTATTAGGTTTAGCGGTTGGAACGGGCGTTGATATATTTGTGCCTTGTCCGTCACATATATTTTTTTATTTAGTTTATACACATTTATTTTAGCTCGATTGCGAAACAAGCTCATACAACTTATATTAATCACTCTCGATACCTTATTCCTGATGTAATCCATCACCACGAGGGAAAGAGGAGATGCAATGCGGAATTTAAATGCCTTACTAATGACACAATCGTGACGGCTCCAGCGGGGCTCGAACCCAGGTACTGAAGCGAACGCGCTACCACTGCGCTATTACGACGTCCACATATTTATTTATTTAACACACACACCGTTAATTTAGCCGTATTGAGTTTCTGATAATGTCGCTTTGCCAGAAATAAACAATTGGCAGACGACCATGGCTACATTAGGCTATTAGGAACACAATTGTGTTAATACATTCCCTGTCTGGCACCTTTCTTGTATAAAAGTAAAGTGTTTGTGTGTTTTACGTTTTACGTTTATTTATCGTCGCCACCGGTTGTCCATATGAGCTAAGCCTCCTGAAGAGATTAGTCATTTTAGAGTGTTGGAGGATAGTGCAGTGATACAGACAGAGACTCATTTCAGAGTCTCCTCTGTTTTATTAGATTTTATTAGGGTCAGACGGAGGATCGAACCTGATTGTTTATTATAGTCTAATTAAAGGGCCAGCCATTTCTGTCATATGAGACACCTCTTTTTATGAACATCAATACTTCCCCAACCCTATGCGTTTATGCGAGAGCCAGGCTGGTAGGCAATCGGTAACCAATATTTAACTAGCTGGCGGTTCACCAGCCGGCCATATCAGAACGAACCCTGACGAGATTCGAACCTTCGCCCTCCTGCTCCGTAGGCGGACGCCTTAACCACTAGGACACGGAGACAGTACTGTATACGTAATTAAGAATTTAGTGTTAGGTATTTCAAGGAAATCAAATCACAAACATTACGTAAATGCTACCTTAGTGTACATTTGGTTGTGTTGTATGTGCGTGGTACATTCCAAAATCCAACATCTATGTAGTCTTGTTATATTCCCCAATATGCCGTACTAATACCATTGTATATCTGATGAGACCATACACAAAGGGTGCATGTCGGTGCTGTACACAGTGCACGTCAAGGAACAAGAGGGGCAAGAGGATGTGGCTATTACTGTATCGTATTGCACTATTCTCCAAGACCTAACATCATAAATATTTTCAGATATTACCTTGTCATACCGACGAGATTAATAGGTCTGGTTATCTGTTAATCACAAGCACCCATTACGCTAAGTGTGCTAGGCTAATCCATCAGATAAAGTGTGAATGATGGGTCAAATATTTAACAATACAAGCGAATACACAATATTATACAACTGGGTATAGCTAATCGCGGAAGTGTGATGAACTGGGATAGGACAATGTAGCACAACATTTCCAAGAAGGACAGTCCTTCTAGAAATGACATATTATAAATCAAGGGGGGAAACGTTATGGAAGTGGAAGTCCTGATAGCTTCAGGTGCGAAAGGCCTGGAGTTCAAGCCCCACTGGAGCCGTTACGATTAGGCAAGGCATTTAATTTCCACGTAGCCTCTTCTCTTCTATCTCTCTCTCTCTCTCTCTCTCTCGTGGCGATGGATTCCATCAGGAATGAGGTCTCGAGAGTAATTAATATAAGTTGTAAGAATTTGTTCCGCAATCGAGTTAAAATAGATTTGTAACGACTAACTTTATTATTTTATTTACTATTTTAATTAAACTGTATCCGTAATTCTATAATATATGTGTATTCAGTTCAGTATATATTCAATCAATAGGAGGATTTCAACCTGCAAACATCGCTATTGCATTTCCTTCGATGAACGTATATGCCCTGTCCGTATCCATTTTCGAATACATTTCCTCAGTAATGATGCGCAGTTGACACATGCGCATTCGCAGTGTTGTGCATCGTTCATCCCAGCAAAAAAGGCGTGACTTACAGCTTACGCTGTTCCAATGATGATCTATTTACCAAGTCTGGCACACGGTGAATCACAAATGTGTGTGTGTGTGTTTTACGTTTATTTATCGTCGCTACCTGTTGCCCATATGAGCGACGCCTCCTGAAGAGATTAGTCATTTTAGATTTTTGGAGGATAGTGCAATGATACAGAGAGAGAGACCCATTCCAGAGTCTCCTCTGATTCTTTTACGTACACGGTGTACAGCACCGACACGAGACCTCGGGTTAACGTCCCATCTGAAAGATTGTTAATTTTATTAGGGTCAGACGGGGGATCGAACCCTGTATTACCAGTCCAGCGTGTTACCACTGGACTACAGATCCGTCTGTGTGAATCACACATCTGGACTAAATACAATTTAAATGAACAACGTGTTCTGTGGTGACATTGAAGCGAATAATTAATGTAAATATAAGTAAAGAATTGATGGTGAATAGTGTACATCGGGGTATGAAGCGTGTTTAAAGTTAGCACGGAGGTCCTACACACACCTTAAATGCGCCCAATGTAGTGATCTCGAGTTATTAGCCCGCATTAACATCTCACTTCATATATCTGTATCATTGCACTATCCTCCGAAAATCTATAATGACTAATCTCTTCAGGAGGGGTCGCTCATACGCTCAACGATCTACAGCAGCGTGAGATGGTATGTTTGTTTACATAATACTGCGTTAAACAATACAAGTTATACTTGAAACCATCTATTGAATATTTACAACGTTCAGATGAAATTCATGTTTCACTAGGCCTACTCAGTAGTTATTAACAACAGCGAATATACCGAACGCACCTTTTCGAATCGACTAGAAGATAAAAGGAAGGGTAACCCTAGCTTACTATGACGTCATAACAGTGCGAAATACTCCCTGTTAAAAGAGGCCCTTACGTGGGTGCATGTTTATTGGAATATTTTGGTATTTGATGTAACGTATAATCTCGATATAGATTTAACTCAATATTGCACTTGGGCGAATTAGCTTATTTACCCTCGCCCCCGGCGAACCATGTGGGCGAGCGGAATTAGAAAGCTCTGTTCAATAGTTCCTATATAGGAATATGATATTGAGCACTTATAAAATCTCCATTAATATCACCAGTCATTTTAATATTTCTAGAATCCTTAACACAAGTGATGCGCAAAGAACTGTTCGATATTGTATAATAAGTACATTACTTTACTGTGGTGAAATACTCTATATTAATGAACGTTTGACGTCCGTTACATAGTGTCAGATTGCGAATCTTTCATACGATATAGCGCATATGCAGTTGATTATATTTCAACTCCAATAGTACATACACGTATGTGTTAATTTTCTTCAGTTGGAAAACTAATACTATAATTGCAAATTTCTCCTAGTGTTAACTTTAGTACGCCACCATTTACAGAGTTATTGGTGATTTTGTTAAGCACTATCAATTTACAAATAGTCATACAAGGTTTGCTTGTGGACATATTTTCCAAATTTTACTTTTTACCGTAATAATTTATTATTGAAAAATAAAATTATAAGACAATAATCAAAATATCTAATCACCCGCTACTTACAATAAGTCGGTTATGTCGAATTATCCGGTTATCTCGAAGTCGGATCAAAGTTCAGACATCATTTTACATATAACTGGATCTGTTTATATCGAATTTATTTACGTCAAACTTCGGTTATGTCGAAATATTTTGTTCGGTCCGACATAATTCGACATAACGGATATAGACTGTAAATACATAAAGAGGCTTTAAGTAGTACTAATGTATCTTTGCATCTCTCACTTCGAGTTTCCACAATAATATGCAATAATACATGTACACAATAAAGTATAGTGTGCGAAATTAATATCTCTTTTATTGCAGCTTCATGATCCTGAAACGATATAAAAGATAAAACGTTCAGTTCTATCAACATTATAAATGTATTTTCGTGTAGATCAGTTCTTGTCTGATAGGAACATAGGTACTCGTATTGTTTCGATGTTGGATGGCAACGCATCGAGAATGTGAATAGTTCTCGCCATGCTATCGTGTAATTATTATATTATATTTCGGGTTTTACGCCTGCATCAGCACCATTTTGGGCTTTATCGCCGGCGGGCAGTTTACCTATCAACACCTTTCCTGGGCAGGCTCCAGCGGTTAACCAGTACTTGGGTGCACCAACCTCCGTAAGAAACTGCCAACTTTTTCATATAAATGAGACACGGCCTGAGCGGGGCTCGAACCCGTGACCATCAGTGATGATAGGTTACAGTGGTATACAAGCCAGCGACCTTAACCACTCGACCACGGAGGCGGACCGCTATCGTGTAAGCTCCAACACTGTGCAGCATAACAACAGAGTAGTTCTACCATCGTGTGCAACCTGTTATATTAACCGCTAGACTGACAAGACATGCATGAAAGTTAAAACATTATGCTATGCATTGTTTTAAGCACATTAAGCCCATCGAGCCCCGTTGGAGCCGTTACGATTGTGCCCTTAGGCAAGGCATTTAAATTCCACGTTGCCTCTTCTCTCTCCCTCGTGGCGATGGATTCCATCAGGAATGAGGTCTCGAGAGTGATTATTATAAGTTGAAATAACTTTGTTTCGCAATCGAGCTAATAAATTTGTATAAACTAAGCACATTAAATATCGTATTGACAGCGATAAATTGTAAGGCTTCATTTTGTTTTTTGCTTCCTGCTTTTTATGTCTCGTTTATTCATCGCCGCGATAGGTTTCTCAATAGTTTTCATCTTTATTTCAGTCGCATCTATGTACATAACAGCAAATGATATAAACACATATCAAATTAACATAGCCAAGAAAAACAATTATCATTCTCAATCAAATTGAGGGTAACATAATTAGCAGTTGCTTCTTAGAATAAATAAAACATGGACTTGATAATTATAAGAAAAATCTTAACACAAACTATTTACACATTAAAAGAGTACGTCTCCGTAAAATATTAAAACAGGTTTTGGCACAAATACGAATCAAAGATGGGTGTGTAAATCGAAATACTAATTTAGCTCCTATGAGCGATGCCTCCTGAATATATTAGTCATTTTGTATATTAGAGGATAGTGCAATGATACAGACATAGACCTAGTTCAGTCTCAACCGATTCTGTTACGTGCACGGTGAAAGCATCAACAAGTGACCTCGGTTTATAGTCCAAAACTGAAAGACTGTTGTGTATATAAGTATATATAGTGTGTGCGTTTTTGTTTGTTTATAAGAATGCAAGTCTCTCCCATAATTGGTCGTTGAGATTAGTGTCCATCACCATATTACCATACATGTTTCACTTTGTAATGTTTTGTATTGATGCTTTGTTGAGATTAGTGTCCCTCACCATATTACCATACATGTTTCACTTTGTAATGTTTTGTATTGATGCCTTGTTCTTTTGCGGGAAATGGCTTATTACGAAATAACGATATATTATATCATCATATCATATATAATGTACTTGATTTATAAGGATATTATAGGGTTATCAATAATTGTCAATGGACATGTACTAGAAACCGAGTGGAAGAAATGTACTGTTACTACACATTCAGAGGATCGCCTTGTATATGCCTTGGTCGTGTCAGGTTGATTAGCCACACTAATTTCTAAAGCATAACAAATACAGTTTGATCATTCACATTGCTAATTGATGGTTATATGTTGGACGTAGTGACACCAAGGTCATTACCAGACTGAACGTCAGTATTGCCAGATTGGCACAGTATCACTTGATTTTAACAGTTTATGGAATTGTAACCAATATTGTCACAGTTCAAACACATTCTCAAGAATGTCCGCTAATGATGTATATGCTGTTGAACCTATGCTATACTCGTTGCCCATATGAGCGACGCCTCCTGAAGAGATTAGTCAATTTAGATGTTTGGAGGATAGTGCAGTGATACAGATAGAGACCCATTCCAGTGTCTCCTCTGGTTCATTTACGTGCACGGTGTAAAGCACCGACATGAGACCTCGGTTTAAAGGTCCATGAACTTCTTGTTTTGTGTGTGAGAGATTATGTGACGTTGACACCCAGTCTAGTCTATGAACCGTGATATCATGTTAGTGAGTAGTTAGTCAATTGTATTGATGTATGTTTTGCAGAAATACACTTTATTACGCCCAACATGTCACAATTTATAAAACATGTGTCATAATAACGGATTTATTTCCAGAACAGGCACTCAGCACTCGTATGTCCAAATCCGATGACGTGAATATCATCTTAACTCTCACCGCCAATGTCGCATAAAAGCGACTTTGTAAAAAGTAGAGAACCCGATCGGACAGAACAGAACATGCCTTCTGATCAGGCTATATATTGATTGCTCTTCAGACAGTGGAACTGAAGCACCTGTCCGAATAGCAAACAACATAGATCCTGATCAGACGCGGCGTTACGCCGCGGCTGATCTGGATCTATGTTGTTTGCACATGCTCTGAATTTATTCGGCGCTGAAAGAGTTAAAGACAATCATGGCTGAACATACACGTATTGTCTTCTATGTAATGGTTATTCAACGACACAGACGTTTTGCGGAAGGAAAACAAATATGTCAGCTTCATTCGTGACTGAAATAATTAACTTCATTAGAGAATATTTCGAGAAAAGAAGATATGATGGAATTGTGTCCAAAGTTATAATTAACTGCATCTAAGTAAGCAGGCACCGTGAATGTATCCCCACAGGTTTGTATGGGATGCTTCCAATATAATGTGCGCGAAGTTCGTGAAATATACTAGATGACATAGAAAACGCGCACTTGAAGTGTGTGTTTTACATGAAAAACAATAACTATATAAATACATAGTTTGGATATTTTGGAATATTTGTAGTTGTTCAGTTTGTGTTTTGTAATAAAGATGTAATATATCTTTGATGGAATCCTTCGTATTTCGTTTTCATGCAATACTAATAATCATATAATGTAGGTGTGCGTTTTCTATGTCCTCTGTTATATAATGTACGTGTGCGTTTTCTATGTCCTCTAGTATATAATGTAGGTGTGCATTTTCTATGTCCACTAGTATATAATGTAGGCGTGCGTTTTCTATGTCATCTAGTATATAATGTAGGTGTGCGTTTTCTATCTCCTCTAGTATATAATGTAGGCGTGTGTTTTCTATGTCCTCTAGTATATAATGTAGGTGTGCGTTTTCTATGTCCTCTAGTATATAATGTAGGTGCACGTTTTCTATGTCATCTAGTATATAATGTAGGTGAACGTTTTCTATCTTCTCCAGTATATAATGTAGGTGTGCGTTTTCTATGTCCTCTAGTATATAATGTAGGTGTGCGTTTTCTATGTCCTCTAGTATATAATGTAGGTGGACGTTTTCTATGTCCTCTAGTATATAATGTAGGCGTGCGTTTTCTATGTCCTCTAGTATATAATGTAGGTGCGTTTTCTATGCTCTAGTATATAATGTAGGTGGTTTTCTATTCTCAGTATATAATGTAGGTGGCGTTTTCTATGCCTCTAGTATATATGTGGTGTGGTTTTTTGTTTGTTTTGTGGTGGGTTTTTTGTTTGTTTTGTGGGTGGTTTTTTGTTTGTTTAATGTAGGTGTGCGTTTTCTATGCCCTCTAGTATATAATGTAGGTGTGTGTTTTCTATGTCCTCTAGTATATAATGTAGGTGCGCGTTTTCTATGGCCTCTAGTATATATAATGGGCCGCCAGTGTTTACGGGTCAACGGAACGATAAATAGTTTTAAAAACTACAGTGTGCGTCTCATTTGACATATTTACTCAAGATTTAAGTCTTCCTTACTTCAATTATGCCGAATCGACCCATTACCACTTAAACTTAATAGTTAAAATCCGCCATCTCGTCGATATAACACAAACACGGGAAATTGTATGTTTGCAATGTAATTGAGGCTATGGGAGCATTCGTGTATATTCGGAAATGATCGTGTATAATCGTGCCTGTTCGTGGATTTCCGATATTATTCCGTTTCTATATTTAGCGATAGTATCTTGTATAGAAGAGTTGTCGTTCTTCAAATCTACACCCTTAATAATGAGGGTGTAAGTAGATGGCGCTACGATCGGAAATTAAGTCATTTTACCAGATTCTGAAGTTAAACAGTTAAAAATCGACAGATTGGAACCCAGGCTTTTGCCAGAAGCTAAAATTGACAAATCGACAGACTGGAACCCAGGCTAGCCTTTTACCAATGGAAAGGAGAGCATTTAGTTGAAGGTGCATTATTAAAGTATATCTGTAGTCCATCTGGTCTAACTATATTTATATATAACCGCGGTAGTATAACATTCATTAAGATGTCTAGTTAGACAAGTTCTAATTAGTCCAGGGTGTGTGTTTGCTCGGAGTAAAATCTGATTTGTTCGATTTTCGTGGATGGCGATACTAATGAAGAAACCTTGTTGTTTACAGAGGGGTTATATGTTATCACGATCTGCAATCCAATAGACAATCCTCTAACCATTCGATAAATAGGACATTTGTTTGCTTCATCTTCGGATCGTATTTTACACGATGAATATATGCAACATGATCATGTGGTGATAGCGCACTGGCGACAATGCTTATGTGTGAAATATACTGACGTCATGAATAAGAAATAATATTTATCGTTCAGTTGTTTATGTATAGGATATTAACCCAACACGATCCAGTATGTACAGACGGATCTGTAGTCCAGTGGTAACACGCTGGACTGGTAATTCAGGTTCGATCCCCAGTCTGAACATAATAAAATTAACAGTCTTTCAGATGGGACGTTAAACCGAGGTCTCGTGTCGGGGCTTTACACCGTGCACGTAAAAGAACCAGAGGAGACTCTGGAATGGGTCTCTGTCTGTATCATTGCACTATCCTCCAAAATCTAAAATGACTAATATCTTCAGGAGGCGTCGCTCATATGGGTAACTGGTAGCGACGATAAATAAACGTAAAAAAAAATAAAAATATGTAAACATTTTGGACTATGTGATGCCGAAGACAGTACCAATATGTTATATATTTGTGCATGTTTTATGTTTATTTATCATCACTACAGGTTGCCAATATGAGCGACGCCTCCTGAAGAGATTAGTAATTGTAGATTTTTAGAGGATAGTGCCATGATACAGACAGATATCCATTCCAGAGTCTCCTCTGGTTCTTTTACGTGCACGGTGTACATCACCTCGGTTTAACGTCCCATCTGAAAGACTGTTAATTTTATTAAGGTCAGACGGGGGATCTAACCTGCGATCGCTGGATTACCAGTCCAGCTTGTTACCACTGGACTACAGATCCCTCTGTTGCATATTTGATCCGTTTGAGGCTTATATCTTACTTAAAACACACACTTATATAACAATATCCTACTGATTAAAATTGTTAATTTCGTACATTTACGCATAGTATTTAATATTAATACTATAATTTTGACACCAGTCCAGTATTAATAATAATGGACTGCAAGCATAAAGGTATGACGTCACGACCGTATTTTAATTAACCATGAAGGCCGTACGCGATCAGAGTGATACCCCTTGTTTTATTGGACCAGAAATAACTCATATTCACAATATGATTTCCATTCCGACATGACCAACATAATTATATAAATAGCTCAAAAACAGTGGGATTCGAACCTGCAGTGGTGTGTGGCAAGTGCAGTCAACGACCGTAACTACTCCCCGCAGCGATAAATAAATGCATCCCTCAACAAAATACACGTAAATAAAAAGGAGACGTAATAAGCTTCTCTTTAAAATAGTATTATTTTATGTTATTAAATTTTTCTTTGTTATCGGTTTTACAAAATGTTTGAAGCTGAAATATACCATTGTACAAGCATAGGATTCGGGAAGTACTGATGTTCATAAAAAGAGGTGTCTCATAAGTCAGAAAGTGCTGGCCCTTTAAATAGGGGTGACACTATTAACCATAATCAACATACACTTTATTTTTACACATAATTCTTTATATTCCTACTTTCTTTATCTAATAACTAATAAGGTAATGCATGCAACATTAATGAAGTTCACCCCGCTTCTTTGATCGCATGGTGACACAATTGTTGAACTTTGCAAGAAAATGCGCCGTGCAATTTCTGTTCGAGTCATACATCTAAAAGCTTTGTCCTTCAGAGAGTGGTCCGTCAGACAGACATATGCTATAGTTATATTGTCTTTACTTTCTTACCCAGTAATGGCTTCTGGAAAGTTCACAGTATTATTATATGTTCTTTGTATATAACAATTAGTAAATTCATGTGTATATACTACACGACTGTTGTATTGTCTAGCTACTCCTTGTACAGCTGTCAACGGGCTTAACGATGGGAGAACTCGCTCTGCAAG
>CM026387.1:12775756-12795756 GCA_014843695.1 Archivesica marissinica
ATCATTTATTTATTACCGCACGTATCATCTAATATATATCTTCACCCTGAAGGCAAATAAGTGTCTTAATATGAACAATAAAACAAATATGTTATCACATTCTATCTTTTATCTGATCACATTAATCGTCAGGGACGTTAGTCAGTCAGTCTGAGTATCGAATCGGAAATATGCCTATCTGATTTTAACGATAACGTTATGCATAAAAATGTATGAAATAAATTCTGTATTAGTGCGTTTTGTATATATTTTAATGGACACAAGTAATTGCTCGTGGGAAATTGGTTAAACACATGCACGTAGGCGATTTATGGAGATATTAACGTTCAAGTGTTCCCTTTCTTTCAAAGGGGTTATTAGTTAATAAATGTCATGGTAAAATAAAGATGAAAGACATTTTCCTGGAACAACTGAACATTGTTAGTAGGTTATAACAAGTCTAAAGTGCATCTTCATTACTATAGATAGTCTGCATTTTAGACAAAGCCCCACCCCAGCATGCAGTCCGTGCAGTTTGTACTGTGGAATGTAGAGTAAAAAAGAACCTATTTATGATATTCATTAAAATAATGCCAAGAATTACGCAATCATATTGAACACTTGTTTAGCCTAGCAACCAGAGATGTTAGGCTGGCTAGCAACACGTCTTAGAATAATGGAAGAAAAACAGATGTTGATTGTAATTTGGCTAATTGCAGGCATTCAGTAATATTCGACGTTACAGTAACATTTGTACAAGACGTCTTATCACTTTTCTGACAGAAGAAATCACGTTCTTAAATTAGCGGCACATACCCTATCTGAGTATCTACTCTAAAACTGCACAGGCCACCAGGTCCGTTCGTGAGCTTGATGTAATACATCGGCACGAGGGAGAGAAAAGAGCATGGTTGATTTAAAAGTCCTGACTAAGAACACCACCACCGTGGTTCTGACGTGCTCGAACTCAAAACGTCTTGGTTATAAGGCGAACACAGTACAATCGTAACGGCTCCGGCGGGGCTCGAACTGTGGTTGGTACCTTAGGCAAGGCATTTACATTCCACATTGCCTCTTCTCTCTCCCTCGTTGCGATGCATTCCGTCAGGAATGAGGTCTCGAGAGTGATTAATATAAGTTGTACGAATTTGTTTCGCAATCGAGCTAACATAAACCCGAGTTCGAGCCCCTCTGGAGCCGTTACGATTGTACCTTTAGGGAAGGCATTTAAAGGCAACATGCCTCTCAGTTCTCTCTCCCTCGTATAGGAATGAGGCATCGAGAGTGATTAATATCAATTGTACGAACTTGTTCGCAATCGAGCTAACATAATGTTTTATAAACTAAACTATTCCGCGTGCACAACATAATAAATAGGAAGTTAATTGGAGCCACTTGTTGTTTTATTAGTTCATGTGATTACGTCATTAGAACATTTTCATTATCTGTGCATATGTGCTTGAATCCGCTACTGGACTTATGAAGTCAGACGGAGATATATACGCATGACTCTTACACATCTGTTTTTTATTTGTGTGCATGCATAATTCTGTCTCGCATAGTTGTGACATGATGCAGGATGTAACTATTTGTGAGGCTGTCCGATTAGCGCAGTGGTTAGCGCGCTCGCTTCTCACCAATGCAACCCCGGGTTCGATCCTCGGACAGGGAAGTATGTGAGATTGTACGATGATCGCCAGATCGGACAGGTGGGTTTTCTCCGGCTACTCCGGTTTCCTCCCACATGAATGACCACATATACGCTTTCATCCGAGCCAACGAGAGTGATTAATATAAGTTGCTAAAACTTGCTTCGCAATCGTTGTAAAATAAATAAAGTATAAAAAATGTTTGTGATATTTGTGAATATTTGTACCTCGGACAATACGTATATTTTTAATAAACGTAAAATCATGTAAAACTGGTATTGCCGTTCCTGGAAATGATGTGATTTTATAACCTTGTTCCGAGTAGCCATTGATATGATGTAATAAGTATGTGTTATATTATATGAATATATATATATTTTATACAAATTTATTTAACTCGATTGCGAAGCAAGTTCTTACAACTTATATTAATCGCTCTCGAGACCTCATTCCTGATGGAATCCATCGCCACGAGGGAGAGAGAAGAGACAACATGGAACTTAAATGCCTTGCCTAAGAGCACAATCGTAACGGCTCCAGCGGGGCTAGCACTCCGGACAGTTCGCACCTAAAGCGAACGTGTTGCTACTGTGCTATCACGACCTCCACAGATGCGTTGCTCATATTCTAACCGTACGTGAATCTTTCTAAGAATCTATCACGACAACTTGAACTTCAACATTCTGTTACACAGAAATTACCCAGACCATGGTGATAACTGGAGAGAACTGCCTACTACTGCTGGATGACAAATGTGGAGGAGGTGGCCCTAACAAGGACCCGTTGTTCGAAAGAAGCAAGAACCACCACATGACTTGTCACCCTGGAAGAGGATGAAGATGCCCTACCCCTGATGTAACCAGAAGCAACGTAGGACATATGAAAGTCTTAGAGAAACCAGTAGCCCACATGCCTCGGCGGAGGAGACATTAACTGTCACCAAAAGCAACGTAGGACATATGAACGTCTTAGAGAAACCTGTCGCCCACATGCCTCGGTGGAGGAGACATTAACTGTCACCAAAAGCAACGTAGGACATATGAACGTCTTAGAGAAACCTGTCGCCCACATGCCTCGGTGGAGGAGAGGATACATTAAATGTCACCAAAAGCAACGTAGGACATATGAACGTCTTAGAGAAACCAGTCGCCCACATGCCTCGGCGGAGGAGACTTTAAATTTCACCAAAAGCAACGTAGGACATATGAACGTCTTAGAGAAGCCAGTAGCCCACATGCCTCGGCGGTGGAGACATTAACTGTCACCAAAAGCAACGTAAGACATATGAACGTCTTAGAGAAACCAGTCGCCCACATGCCTCGGTGGAGGAGACATTAACTGTCACCAAAAGCAACGTAGGACATATGAACGTCTTAGAGAAACCAGTCGCCCACATGCCTCGGTGGAGGATACTTTAAATGTCACCAAAAGCAACGTAGGACATATGAACGTCTTAGAGAAACCAGTTGCCCACATGCCTCGACGGAGGAGACTTTAAATGTCACCAAAAGCAACGTAGGACATATGAACGTCTTAGAGAAACCAGTCGCCCACATGCCTCGGCGGAGGATACTTTAAATGTCACCAGAAGCAACGTATGACATATAAACGTCTTAGAGAAACCTGTCGCCCACATGCCTCGGCGGAGGAGACTTTAAATGTCACCAGAAGCAACGTATGACATATAAACGTCTTAGAGAAACCAGTAGCCCACATGCCTCGGCGGAGGAGACTTTAAATGTCACCAAAAGCAACGTAGGACATATGAACGTCTTAGAGAAACCAGTCGCCCACATGCCTCGGCGGTGGAGACTAAATGTCACCAAAAGCAACGTAGGACATATGAACGTCTTAGAGAGACCAGTCGCCCACATGCCTCGGCGGAGGAGACTTTAAACAAACCTTCAACTCTTAGAAAGAAAAAGAAAGAGAATCCGCATATATTCGAATACATGACTAAATTACCAAACATTCTGGGGTTTATTTTGGGGGTACAACACTTCGTGTATCACTGTTTCAATGCTTACTACGGCTGATCACCAGTATGCCGTTTGGCCATTAACAAATAGTCGATGAACAATGAATTACTTCTATAGAAGTAATATACACCAATTACAAACATTTCATTTATAGTACATTGTAATAGAATGTTTATACAACTGAATTAACAGAGGTAGGGCTATCAATGGACGCTAGATAACATCAGAACAACTACTATACAAACAGTGCTATAAAAAGGACATATGGGAAATTAAGGGATATGCTGACATGAATAGAGCTGAATGTATCCACTTTCCTGCTTAGAAAATAGCATTAATATTTTATAAAACATTTATCTTTTTATCAGTAAAAAGCGATAAGTACGCGTACCCAGACAATGTGGAAGTCGTGATAGCGCAGTGGGTGCGCGTTCGCTTCAGGTGCGAAAGGTCCGTAGTTCGAGCCCCACTGGAGCCGTTACGATTGTGTCCTTAGGCAAGGCATTCAAATTCCACATTGCCTCTTCTCTCTCCTTCATGGCGATGGATTCCATCAAGAATGAGGTCTCGAGAGTGATGAATGTAAGTTGAAAGAATTTGTTTCGCAATCGAGCTAAAGTAAGTTTGTATAAACTATACAATCGGCTATTAATAAAGTAGACGAGTGCAATAAGGTAGTATTAGCTCACAGAAGCTTGGTGTCTGCACACATTGTTTCGGGTTAGATTATTTATTTATTTTAAGAACATTATGAGGAACGACGCTGTGTGTGTTTTACGTTTATTTATCGTCGTTACCGGTGTTGCCCATACGAGCGATGCCTGCTGGAAAGAGTAGTCATTTTAGATTTGGGAGGATAGCGCAATGATACAGACAGAGACCCATTCCAGAGTCTCCTCTGGTTCTTTTACATGCACGGTGCACAGCACCGACACGAGATCTCGGTTTAAAGTCCCATCTGAAAGACTGTTAATTTTATTAGGGTCAGACGGGGTATCGAACCTGCGATCCCTGGATTACCAGTACATCGTGTTACCACTGGACTACAGATCCGTCTGTGAATAACACTGTATATACAAATGTTTAGCCATATCCAAGTAAGTTTAAACAAGACACCCGTTACTATCAAAGCCACAAACTGTGAATATGGCTTTTGTAAACGTTATTTATATTACAACGATTGCGAAACAAGCTTTAACAACGTGTACTAATCCCTCTCGTTGGCGCGGATGAAAGCGTAAACGTGGTCATTCGTGTGGGAGGAAACCGAATTACCCCACCTGTCCGATCTGGCAACCACCGTACTATCTCACATACATCCCGGTCCGAGGATCGAACCCGGGCGCATTGGTGAGAAGCGAGCGCGCTAACCACTGCTCTAACCGGACAGCCATTTGATAGTGACGGTGTCACTAAAATAATATGTACTGTGTCAACACTATGGTGTATCATAATAGTCTTAAAAAAACAAAACATATTTTGGTTTTGAACTCGAAACAATATGTCCAGAACCCAAGCGCCTGTGTATTAGCGTTGATTCTCGTATTTGAATGCGCACTAACACAGTTTACCTATTTGAAATATCTGCAGGGTGGATGCAGCTGATCAACAGTTGTCGAAATGCTAGCACTGAAGTTACTCAGTTCTACCAATTAGCTAAGCAGTCATTCGCAGTGGCAGATGTAGAGTTCGCGCATGCAATATTTAAACTAGATTAGAGAGATGTCTCACACACAGGAGACCACAACAACTCAATCCCAACACTCGATATAGCACAAGTCGGCCATTATACTAATCCGGTGGCGAATCATATAATTGTCCCACATGCATCAATATTATTTGGTCAGCCATTTCATTACCACGAACACCAATATGCTCATGACATCATCATAATCATCATCATCACAATCCTTCATCATCATCATCATCATCATCATCATCATCATCATCCATCATCATCATCATCATCATCATCATCATCATCATCATCATCATCATCATCATCATCATCATCATCATCATCATCATCATCATCATCATCATCATCATCATCATCATCATCATCATCATCATCATCATCAGCATCATCATCATCATCAGCAGCAGCAGCAGCAGCAGCAGCAGCAGCAGCAGCAGCAGCAGCAGCAGCAGCAGCAGCAGCAGCAGCGCCGCCGCGCCGCCGCCGCCGCGCCCCGCCGCGCCGCCGCCGCCGCGCGCCGCCGCGCGCCGCCGCCGCCGCCGCCCGCCGCCGCCGCCACCACCACCACCACCACCCACCACCACCACCATCATCATCATCATCAGCAGCAGCAGCAGCAGAGCAGCAGCAGCAGCAGCAGCAGCAGCAGCAGCAGCAGCAGCAGAGCAGCACCACCACCACCACCACCATCATCATCATCATCATCATCACCACCACCACCACCACCATCATCACCTAGTGATTGCCTCACTCGGTTAAGAGAATGAATACTCGCGATAAACTGTTTAAACAGGTCATAGAGTGGGACAAAATTCTGATATAAAAATCTCATATTCGTTGTCAAATTTAAAATCTACATTATGAATATCATCCTTGATATGAAACGCTTGAGACATTATATAGAACAGACATGAACTCTACTGTGTAGGCCTACAATGCCTACTACTTTGAACACATGTCCCGCCGAGACATCTACAAAGCTGGCGGAAGCATCTTAAAAGCTCTGCCTGATCAATAATGGACAACTAGTCTGAACAGTGGTATTCAAATACAAGTCTTAAGCTGATACCGGCTGCAACTGTTTCACGTTTATCTTAATTTATAAACAATTCGTTTTAATTCTATCAAGCAAGTCATTGAGATAATAGTTTCAATGTTCTCATTGCCACCATACTGATGCAATTCATCGCCTTGATGGTAAGATAAGATGTAATATGGCGGTAAGTATATTGGCTTAGTGGATCTGGCAAGGCGCAACTCGCACCCCCTTAATTACAAACTCACAACCCATCAGCTACGTGGTAATGACCATATCCATTATATAAGCGTGATTCCAAATGGAGTCAAACTCATAACCCATCAGCTACGTGGTAATGACCATATCCATTATATAAGCGTATTTCCAAATGGAGTCGAACTCACAACCCATCAGCTACGTGGTAATGACTATATCCATTATATAAGCGTGTTTTCAGCGGGAGTCGAACTCGCAACCCATCAGCTATGTGGTAATGACTATATCCATTATATAAGCGTGTTTTCAGCGGGAGTCGAACTCGCAACCCATCAGCTACGTGGTAATGACTATATCCATTATATAAGCGTGTTTTCAGCGGGAGTCGAACTCGCAACCCATCAGCTATGTGGTAATGACCATATCCATTATATAAGCGTGTTTCCAAATGGAGTCGAACTCACAACCCATCAGATACGTGGCAATGACCATATCCATTATATAAGCGTGTTTCCAAATGGAGTCGAACTCACAACCCATCAGTTACGTGGCAATGACCATATCCATTATATAAGCGTGTTTCCAAATGGAGTCAAACTCACAACCCATCAGCTATGTGGTAATGACCATATCCATTATATAAGCGTGTTTCCAAATGGAGTCGAACTCACAACCCATCAGTTACGTGGCAATGACCATATCCATTATATAAGCGTATTTCCAAATGGAGTCAAACTCACAACCCATCAGCTATGTGGTAATGACCATATCCATTATATAAGCGTGTTTCCAAATGGAGTCGAACTCACAACCCATCAGTTACGTGGCAATGACCATATCCATTATATAAGCGTGTTTCCAAATGGAGTCGAAATCACAGTTTGTCGATTACAAGGCGTAGAATACCACGGAGGCTTACCTATTTCGTTTACCATGTCGCATCAGTTGCATGTGTGTATGAAATGGACACTAAATCAATGGGTTTCACTTCGGCTGCCAAGACCTTGATTATCACACAATGTTTAAAGCAGCATTACATTGTATGAAATAAAAGATATTTGAAAAATTCAAATTTTACGTATGGGTCAATGCTGCTACACATTCTAACATTATGCTTTGTATGCTTATGTTCATTTGGTAAATAGTGTTTTTTGCGATAAAACAAACTCGAAACCGAAAGTAGGACTTTCCGAGTCGATCGACAACGCATTTGTTTACAACCGGAACGCATCGTCCGCACTTATTTACATTCGGAATGCATCGTCCCCATTTGCCCCACGTTGTCTTTTTAATTAAATTACTTGATATGTTGATTCATACCGCTGTTATCTAAGTCTTTTAGGGACATTTCTACATCCCCGCGAGGGGTTCGACATTAGAGGTAGATAGATAGATAGATAGATAGATAGTCTTTCATATTCAAAATATATACGTTGTTTTCTACATCCTCTGTTGTTTCACGCATGCGCGCTGTGCGTGTTTACCATTCGTGTGTTGATAAACAAATTCGCGTATACGACGGTTTAAATTTATTGGAATGTTATCGTTTCTGAGCGACTATTTCGATTTTTGTAAATACACACACATTAGTATTTATATTTTACCCTCTGTCTTAAAACACTGTCGTGACGTTATACCTTTGTACTTGCAGTCCATTATTATCAATATTGGACTACTTTCAAAATGCCAGAGTATTATATTAAATCATACGCGTATATGGTACGAAATTAACATTTTTAATTAGTAGGATATTGTTATATAACCGTATGCTTTAAGTTAGATATAAGCCTCAAACGGATCCAATATGTAAAATATTGGTACTGTCTTCGGCGCTACGCGCCTCACACATTCCAATATATTACATATTGGATCATTTTCGGCTTATACCCTATACATAATATATAATTCAATGGAAGATATTCACCTATCCAATGTGTGTTTGTCAATATGCTATAGTGCTTTATCCGCCAAAAGGTTTAATCACGTAAAATGACCTACAGTAATTGCCCGGAGCTTTTCACAAGCTTTGTGAGATAAAATCTGATTACAATTTTAAATTGATATTGCTATATACATCGGACTATCTATCCAATCAGGAGACTGTTGCAATAAGAGTATCAACAGCATGACAATGTCGACGGTCATGATCCCGGAACTATTTGTGTGAAACATAGTAGAATAACAGAAACACTGCGGTATTTTTAAGAACTACAATAATACTCTAGGATAGCAAACACTCACTCTGGTATTTGACACAAAAGCACATGACTGATTCACATGACCTTGCTATGGTCTAGAAAGGTCAGCTTCAAGGTCACGACTATGGCTTATTTCAAGTTATTTGACAGGTTATACGCGGTTTCGTTTTAGAGTTACAAGTAGGTATAATTTATTATTGAAGTCAGCGAGAATGGACACTTTGTTGGCCACCCTGACAACAGCTCCTCGCCAATGCACCCCGGGTTTGATTCTCGGACCTGGAAGTATGTGAGATGGTACGATGGTCGCCATATCGGACAGGTGGGTTTTCTCTGGGTACTCCGGTTTCCTCCCACACGAATGACCACATATACGCTTTCATCCGAGCCAACGAGAGTGATTAATATAAACTGTTAAAACTCGTTGTAAAATAAAAAAGGTTTAAACTAAACAGCCCAAGACCGATATCTACTAACATCCAATCACTTTCTCCTAGACCAACCTTCTAGATATTCATAAAGTTTCATAAACATCCGTCAACATTCGGAGATATCCTGCCCACAGGCAGACACACACATACTATCTATATATCCTATCTACCGTCCACTAAGGTCAGACCCCTTGCGGGGATGTAGACATGTTGCGCGTCAAAGCACAATGACTTGTATTAGTTTTCAGTTACTAGTGGACAAATATGCGAGTACTTGTTAGAGCAGTAACCACAAATATGATATACAGTCAAACCTGTCTTAAGCAGCCAGCCAAGTGAATCACAGAAAGTAGCTGCTTAGCACAGGTGGCTGCTTAATAGAGGTCAAATGTACAACAAAACACCATATTGGGAATCTGGAAACTGACTGATTAATGCAGGTCGTTTGCTTAATAGTGGTGACCACTAACACAGGTTTGACTGTATGCACAATAGCAACCATCCAGACGCATGTTCAAATATTTGTTTAACGTTGAAACCATACACGTGTTTCTACGTCATAATACAGTTGTTTTGTCGTAAATCGTAAACTGTGTTCATGAGTGAAGCAGATTACGTTACAGCGTGTATTTATGGAAGCCTATTGGGGCCGTTTTGAGATAGAAATTATAATTAGAACTTAGATGTGAAATCTTAGATGAGAAGATGTCGACCAAAATAAAAAATATTTACGTTTATTTATCGTCACTACCGGTTGCCCATATGAGCGACGCCTCCTGAAGAGATAAACCATTTTAGATTTGTGTAGGATAGTGCAAAGATACAGACAGAGACCCATTCCAGAGTCTCCTTTGGTTCTTTTACGTGCACGGTGTACAGCACCGACACGATACCTCGGTTTAAAGTCCCATCTGAAAGACTGTTAAAAACAATGAACGTGTGGACACTATTTATACTAAGAATAAGTATGGCATCGTTTACTGTTAAGCAAACACTTCTAAGATCTAACTCCTAGTTTCTAAGATTTAACATCTAACAAGTTCTAATTATAAGTATAACTTCTATCTCAAAACGGCCCCAATATGCTTCCGTGTGTATTTGCTAAAGGCGCAATGCTCCAAGATAGCGCCCAAGGAGTGGATGATAAAACAGTGAGAGACATCTCCAAGTTTCTATTACCTCCCTTGACAGATAAAGTCTGATTTATTCCAAAATGTGAATAGGTCCTTTCAGTTAGAATCCTTTGTTTTTACTGTTATTCCCTAACCAGATGTTGCGCTGTGATACTTATGATTTTATCAAAATCGTGTTAATTAACTGATAGCATTGTTTTACAAATAAGTACCCATTGCATACGCTGTAGGAGATCTGTTGAGATATAGTAATTTAATAATCATATAAAGCGACAGTGGAATAAAATTGCTGGCATGTAGTGCAAAGGAAACAACGATACAAACAGAGGAAAACACTTAATAGGACCTATCTACTTTTAAGGAGTATTCAGGGGTAGTAACTGACCGATGTCTCTTATAGGCTTCCGTAATTATTTACTAAAGCCGCAAGGAGTGGATGATAAAAATTTTTTTGATTACTATCCTATCTGATATATGCATTATTCAATAGCAATTTTGTTATGATGAAGTCAAGTGTTTAAGATCCACGGACAAATGAAGCGGTGTTTTTGAGAAATTATTATTTGTATATTACCTATACAACATGTCAAACCTGTGTTAAGCGATCAGCCAAGGGAATCACAGAACGTGGCTGATTAGCACAGGTGGCTGTTTAATAGAGGTCAAATGTATAGTAAATCAATATATTGGGAATCTGGAAACTTACTTCTTAATACAGGTTGGCTGCTTAATAGAAGTGACCTTAAACACAGGCTGGACTATATACATTATATAGTTACTAAATCACCATTTTGTTTTGCTTAATTACTTATTAAATGGTGGTAAATAATCAAGCTGTATTATTATAGCACGTTTATCCTGACGTATCATGTTCATATATTCGTTATATTATATATATATATAGTATATCGTTATACATTTATTTTAGTTCGATCGCGAAACAATCACCACGTTAGATTAATCGCTCTCGAGACCGCATTCCTGGTGGAATCCATCCCCATGAGGGGAGAGATAAGAGATAATGTGGAATTTAAATGCCTAAGGACACAATTGTCATATGCAACTCGAGACAAAGATAAAACCGTTTGCTGTGAAAAGTTGATACCAAATTGACATAGTTTCATCTTTTGTATCAATTCTTGGCAGTAAAGGTGAGACGATGTGTCGGGATACATATGTGCAATTGGTTTTACAATGAGGAAAAGATAAACTGACTGTGAATTCACGCTAATTGTTATAGATCACGCCCTATCACATTTGTGCGTTTTACGTTTATTTATCGTCGCTACCGGTTGCCCATATGGGCGACGCCTCCTGGAGAGATTAGTCATTTTAGAATGTTGGATGATAGTGCAGTGATACAGACAGAGACCCATTCAAGAATCGCCCCTGGTTCTTTTACGTGTACGGTGTAAAGCACCGACACGAGACCTCGGTTTAATGTCCCATCTGAAAGACTGTTAATTTTATTAGGGTCAGACGCGGAATCGAATTTGCGATCCCTGGATTACCAGTCCAGCGTGTTACCACTGGACTTACAGATCCGTCTGTTAAACCGTGATAGTCATTTTTATATTATGTTCATTGTAAGTAAGGCAATGAATGTAGATATAACTTCTAGTACATACTCTGAGAGATGATCTCAATGTTTCAACAGAACAGCTGTTGAGACAATTCAATTTACACCACCATACATATTTATGTTATCACTAACATTTTGATTCATCAATAGTATTATGCTGCGCATTTTCCCCGTCAGAGTTCTTGTTCAATCTCCCAATAATTCTGAGAAATGCCTGTCGGAACTTAGGGTCCCTTATTCCGTAGATAATTGGGAAAATGGCGCATATAATTGAAAAACTGCCGCGATGGAATATCACAAATGCATTGAGAGTTGCTGTTGATATAGACATAACCTTGTTGTTGACTTCGTCCGCAATGATATGTAAACAGAAGGTGATGATGAGCGCAACAATACAAGTAACTGTTATAATTAACACAATCAGTGTCTTTCTCATGAGACGTTTATGTACACCACGCTTTGCGATAACAGAACCACTCTTTTTTAGTTGTCCACTCGATTCCGATTTCGTACTCTTGATGCCCCCCCGTCCCGGAATGATAGTGCTGAATACTTTCTGTAAATTTAATCGTTTTGAGGATTTATTCCTTTTAGGTGTCGCCTGTGGTGATCTTGGTGTATTATTGTCTTGTACGTTGTTAACAGGGTTGTTTGCTAATTCTAACGGGTTTGAATTGGTATCGGCTTGTTTGTCTGCTGCAATGCCATTTATTGAACTGTGGTATAAACTCTTCAGGGAAAAAGCAGGACCTTCGTAGAATTGCTTGATGATTATTCCGTACAAAACACAAGTTATCAGAATCACAAGAGACACCGGTAGTCCACCGAAAAGAAGCAGAAAAGTCACAGCCCAGTTCCTGTCTTTGTAAATATCGTCGGTAGCACAAACCGTAACTGTGATGTTTACATCATTATATGACGTCACGAATTTATGATGACCACTGATGATTCCAGGTGGCGCTGCAAATACGAGGGAAACTATTGAAACTGTTACACACAGGTTTCTCGCTGTATTTGGCTGAATTTGCCAGTTGTATGGTCGGCACACTTTTCTGTATCTATCCACCGAAATTAGCAGCAACACAAAGTAGCAATCGATAACTGTATACCCGAAGACATAAGCTGACACCCGACATAGCCACGACGCCGGAAATTGAAACCAGTAATGCATCTCCGCAACTTGCGTCGGCAACATGACAGTACACTGCACAACTCCTATTAATCCCATTGCAATCAGGAAGTATTTGAAATTACATCGTTTGTATTTCAGTCCATAAACATAGACAACAAGGATATTAGCGACGAAGCCTACACACGCAGTTAGTCCGAATAATACACTGACTGGAAGAACTTTGCGTGAAAATTCTTTGCTAAATTTCTCCAAGTAAAATTCATTATATTCATCCAAATGGAAATTATCTGTTGAATTGTTTTGAGTTATGTTTGATATTGTTGTTAGGTTGTACAGTGTACCCATTGTGGTTTAATGAACTCAACTACCTTATTGTTACTATTAGAGAATCAGAGGTTCTCCCACGATGCTTCGTATAGTAATTCCAAAACATATTAACAACACATAGCTTGCTACTTATCTTGGGATGTACCAGTTCCGCACGTTATATTATAATATCCACTTCATACAACGAACACCAGATAACGTTAATATAACAGTATCAATTTCATTTGTTAAAGACAAATCCTGTTAGCGCATCTAACTCCTTTGCGCAATATATACTTATTTATATTTATACAGCGAGCGCATCTAACTCCTTTGCGCAATAATTTTTTTTATATACTTATTTATATTTATACAGCGAGCGCATCTAACTCCTTTGCTGCGCAATATATGTATACAGTGAGTGTTCAACGTATTTATAACCACGTATATGTATCTTTCTAAACGTCATGGCATCATTACATATGTTTAAAACATTCCACGTTCATTAATATAGCTGTTTCATCAGTACACTGCATACGAACTTAAATGGTTCCTGTTTTTTATTTGAAGCTGCACTCTGTGGAGCTTATAGAACGAGTGTTAAACATTACTCTACTGTTGTATCCGACTATCCGCCTAGCGTTTCCGTTCCACGCCGTCTGTCGTACATCTATCGGAGAGATAGAACGCTACACTAGAGAAGCTCAATCTCCCGCTGTATTTCGATATCTGAATCATTGAAAACCAAAGCGTGGTTTGAATTACATGGTGAATTGGACTGAGATATGAAATTAACTTTCTCACGCATATCTGGAAAATTGCAGTGCATGTGAATACGATTATCAATGTATTTTGGCATTTTTGTGCGGTTAAAAATTTGAAATAAGCACTTAAAACAACGCCGACGTGTGAAGCGGTGAATTTTGTTAATGAAAAGTGATACATAGAGTTTAAACTAGCCCTTCCTCTTCATCAATTTATAGTAACAGCTGATAGTATTGCTAAATATCTTATGAGTCATCTTCAATAGCTTAGTATCTATGTAAATAGCAATAAATTATTTATGATAAATATTTGTGGTACATCCATGTTTCTCATAAAACACTATTTACATGTATATCTCTTTTTATCACAAATATCTATTACATTTTCAGTAACAAAATGTAACGTAATATGAAATCAAACATGTCATGTAAATGAGATATTCAAAATGTTTGTATTGCCCATTATATCGACCGGCCATATAATATACCGATACTATAGATCATTAATTAGAGCTCATACCATCCTATGTAATACTATAACTATCAATGTCGATTAGCGCAGTCGTTAGCGCGCTCGCTTCTCAGCAATGTTCCTGGAATGTGTGATATATGTACCAGTATTCCTGGAATGTGTGATATATGTACCAGTATTCCTGGAATATGGGATATATGTACCAATATTCCTGGAATATGTGATATATGTACCAATATTCCTGGAATATGTGATATATGTACCAATATTCCTGGGATATGTGATATATGTACCAATATTCCTGGAATATGTGATATATGTACCAATATTCCTGGAATGTGTGATATATGTACCATTATATCTGTGATATGTGATATATGTACCAATATTCCTGGAATGTGTGATATATGTACCAATATTCCTGGAATATGGGATATATGTACCAATATTCCTGGAATATGGGATATATGTACCAATATTCCTGGAATATGGGATATATGTACCAATAGTTCTGGAATATGTGATATATGTACCAATATTCCTGGGATATGTGATATATGTACCAATATATCTGTGATATGTGATATATGTACCAATATTCCTGGAATATGTGATATATGTACCAATAGTTCTGGAATATGTGATATATGTACCAATATATCTGTGATATGTGATATATGTACCAATATATCTGTGATATGTGATATATGTACCAATATTCCTGGAATATGTGATATATGTACCAATATATCTGTGATATGTGATATATGTACCAATATTCCTGGAATATGTGATATATGTACCAATATTCATGGAATATATGATATATGTACCAATATTCCTGGAATATGTGATATATGTACCAATTTTCCTGGAATATATGATATATGTACCAATATTCCTGGAATATGTGATATATGTACCAATATTCCTGGAATATATGATATATGTACCAATATTCCTGGAATATGTGATATATGTACCAATATATCTGTGATATGTGATATATGTACCAATATAACTGTGATATGTGATATATGTACCAATATATCTGTGATATGTGATATATGTACCAATATTCCTGGAATATGTGATATATGTACCAATATATCTGTGATATGTGATATATGTACCAATATTCCTGGAATATGTGATATATGTACCAATATTCATGGAATATATGATATATGTACCAATATTCCTGGAATATGTGATATATGTACCAATATTCCTGGAATATGTGATATATGTACCAATATTCCTGGAATATGTGATATATGTACCAATAGTTCTGGAATATGTGATATATGTACCAATATTTCTGGAATATGTGATATGTGATATATGTACCAATATTCCTGGGATATGTGATATATGTACCAATATTCCTGGAATATGTGATATATGTACCAATATTCCTGGAATATATGATATATGTACCAATATTCCTGGAATATGTGATATATGTACCAATATATCTGTGATATGTGATATATGTACCAATATATCTGTGATATGTGATATATGTACCAATATTCATGGAATATATGATATATGTACCAATATTCCTGGAATATGTGATATATGTACCAATATTCCTGGAATATGTGATATATGTACCAATATTCCTGGAATATGTGATATATGTACCAATATTCCTGGGATATGTGATATATGTACCAATATTCCTGGAATATGTGATATATGTACCAATATGTCTGGGATATGTGATATATGTACCAATATTCCTGGAATATGTGATATATGTACCAATATTTCTGGAATATGCGATATATGTACCAATATATCTGGGATATGTGATATATGTACCAATATTTCTGGAATATGTGATATATGTACCAATATTTCTGGAATATGTGATATATGTACCAATATTCCTGGAATATGTGATATATGTACCAATATTCCTGGAATGTGTGATATATGTACCAATTGTTCTGGAATATGTGATATATGTACCAATATTCCTGGGATATGTGATATATGTACCAATATTCCTGGAATATGTGATATATGTACCAATATTCCTGGGATATGTGATATATGTACCAATATTCCTGGAATGTGTGATATGTGATATATGTACCAATATTCCTGGAATGTGTGATATATGTACCAATATTCCTGCAATATGGGATATATGTACCAATATTTCTGTGATATGTGATATATGTACCAATATTCCTGGAATGTGTGATATATGTACCAATATTTCTGGAATATGTGATATATGTACCAATATTCCTGGAATATGTGATATATGTACCAATATTCCTGGAATATGTGATATATGATATATGTACCAATATTTCTGGAATATGTGATATATGATATATGTACCAATATTTCTGGAATATGTGATATATGTACCAATATTCCTGCAATATGGGATATATGTACCAATATTCCTGCAATATGTGATATATGTACCAATATTCCTGCAATATGGGATATATGTACCAATATTCCTGCAATATGTGATATATGTACCAATATTCCTGGAATATGTGATATATGATATATGTACCAATATTTCTGGAATATGTGATATATGTACCAATATTCCTGCAATATGGGATATATGTACCAATATTCCTGCAATATGTGATATATGTACCAATATTCCTGGAATGTGTGATATATGTACCAATATTTCTGGAATATGTGACATATGTACCAATATTCCTGGGATATGTGATATATGTACCAATATTCCTGGAATATGGGATATATGTACCAATATTCCTGGAATATGTGATATATGTACCAATATTCCTGGAATGTGTGATATATGTATCAATATTCCTGGAATTTGTGATATATTAGTGAATTGGTACATAACGTTAACGATAAGACGAACGACGATTTAAACGAAGTCTTAACGTAATTATAACGCTGTTAAAAACGTAATATAATGCAATTATGCTTAGTGACATCATGCCAATTTAGTGACATCATGCCAATTTAGTGACATCATGCAATTTATGATTAAAATCAGCGCTGTATGGTAAGGCATAAAATGCGTTATGAAATCTGAAACTGAAACTGTTTAATTTGATAAAACGCCTAATTTTACACATAGTATATTCACTGGCGTTGTACAATAGAAGTAAAATAAATATATAGACATGTACTTACATAAAAACCTGAACAAAATTCTCGTTATTTACAAAAAGACATTGGTCTAAAAATAATTATGTTACCACACAATTTGATCAATCATTATTATAAGCATAATTTTTGGTAAATTATATCATTGTTTCTAAAACTACACTAATTCTACAACTATCCTGTTCAGTCTGTCAATACATGAATGTTTTAAAACCATGAATACAATTTTCTGAAGAACAATGTTTTAAGGTGTTTCTTACAGAATCCAAGTTTCTCAAATCTACGGGTAAAGTGTTCCATAGCTGTGGCCCTACTGTTTTGAAGCTCCTGTCACCAAATGTGTTTTGTTTGTTATACGGTACCTCATAACAACCAGTAACATCTGAAGATCTTAATCTACGTCTTGGTACCTTTTCAATTAATAACTCGGTAAGATACGCAGGGGCATGGCCTTTTGAACAGTTATACATTACAGTAAGAATTTTGAATTCAATTCTGGCCCTGATGGGAAGCCAGTGAAGTTGGTACAGTGCTTGTTTTGAACTATCATATTTCCTGAGCTTTAAAACAAGTTTAGCGCACATATTTTGTATTCTTTGCATATTTTTGATATCACATTTGTGAACACCAAATAGAATTCCATTGCAATAATCCAGATGCGAGATGACAAGTGATAACACCAGAATTTCAGTTGCTTGTTTGGTAAGGTATTTTCTAATATTTTTTATTCTGAGAAAATTGAACACTGCGGTCTGACATTTTCGTTTGATGTGATCTTTAAAACTGAGATTCTCGTCTAAATATGCACCACTATACCTTATACAGCTCACAGATTTGATCTTGTCACTAGCAACGTTAAGTTCTGTTACTGAGCATTATTAACACTCATGTAAGATCCTATATATATACACAATGTATATCACTTTGTTTTTACAGACGGATCTGTAGTCCAGTGGTTAACACCCTGGACTGGTAATCCAGGGATCGCAGGTTCGATCCCCCGTCTGACCCTAATAAAATTAACAGTCTTTCAGATGGGACGTTAAACCGAGGTCTCGTGTCGGTGCTTTACATCGTGCACGTAAAAGAACCAGAGGAGACTCTGTAATGGGTCTCTTTCTGTATCATTGCACTATCCTCCAAAATCTAAAATGACTAATCTCTTCAGGAGGCGTCGCTCATATGGGTAACCGGTAGCGACGATAAATAAATGTAAAACACACACACACTTTGTTTTCAATCTGGGAAGTTATGCCTATGCATATTTCTTGACCTCCAGCAATAAACACAAGTAGAGCTATTAACAGCATGTTTTATTATTTTGCCGGCGGGTAAACACGATATCAGTTATTTGCCGCATGTATTTGTATCACAGGAACTTGAAATTTTATCCATAAGACACCAAATTTTACTCCGGGCGCATGCAAGATACAAACATAGGAACAACTTGAAATGTTATCCATAAGGTCTCGTACCTCTATCCTAGGACCCCCCTCTCTTGAATAGAGAGTGGTGTCCTAGGATAGAGGTATTCAAGAGGGGTGTGTCCTAGGATATAGGTATTCAAGAGAGGGGGGTGTCCTAGGATAGAGGTATTCAAGAGGGGTGTGTCCTAGGATATAGGTATTCAAGAGAGGGGGGTGTCCTAGGATATAGGTATTCAAGAGAGGGGGGTGTCCTAGGATATAGGTATTCAAGAGAGGGGGGTGTCCTAGGATATAGGTATTCAAGAGAGGGGGGTGTCCTAGGATAGAGGTATTCAAGAGAGGGGGTGTCCTAGGATAGAGGTATTCAAGAGAGGGGTGTATCCTAGGATATAGGTATTCAAGAGAGGGGTGTATCCTAGGATAGAGGTATTCAAGAGAGGGGTGTATCCTAGGATATAGGTATTCAAGAGAGGGGTGTATCCTAGGATATAGGTATTCAAGAGAGGGGTGTATCCTAGGATAGAGGTATTCAAGAGAGGGGTGTATCCTAGGATAGAGGTATTCAAGAGAGGGGGTGTCCTAGGATAGAGGTATTCAAGAGAGGGGTGTATCCTAGGATAGAGGTACGAGACCTTTGGTGGCTCATGGATAACATTTCAAGTTCCTGTGATTGTATCTTGCATGCGCCCGGAGTAAACACCGAAACACCGGTACTTTATTTTACAAAATGGTGTGACTCTCATCTACATATACTCACAGAAAATGAAGAAAGTGTGCACTTGGTTAGAGGGAAAATTAAATACTTACATTCACACTTAAAAAACAGTGTTCTGATAATTATCAAATTTCAATTAAAAGGAAACATGTTGCTTCTATAAAATGT
>CM026387.1:12798256-12858664 GCA_014843695.1 Archivesica marissinica
AGTCGCATGTCACGCCAGCTTCAAACGAAAATACAAGAACAAACATATGTAAAATGTGTTGAAATGTCTGATGAAGACAGCACCGAAAGCGAAAACGATCGTAAATGTAATTAGCCCGCCTACCAGACTGTCCGACAGAAAATAAGATGAATTTTAATGATTAGTTTGCACCTAAAGGATTAGAAGAACAGGTGGGACAATTCTTATATAATCGCCGACAATATTTAGCCGTCGGTTAACATTCTCCAAATCTGCTTAGGACTACTGGTGCTTTCAAATAGGCCCACACACATACGGACGGACGGACGAAATATATCGTCGAAAATTCAAATTATAACGTTGTAGCAAGTGGTTAGAATTATGGGTTGGGATTCCCCGAATCTGAGTTTAAAGTTTAAATGTTATTTATTTTACAACGATCGCGAAGCAAGTTTTAACAATTTATATTTATCACTCTCGTTGGCACGGATGCAAGTATATATATGGTCATTCGTGTGGCAGGAAACCGGAGTACCCGGAGATAACACATCTGTCCTTTCTGGTGAGCACCGTACCGTCTCACATACTTCCCGGTCCGAGGATCGCGACCCGGGTTGCATTAGTGAAAAGCGAGCGTGCTAAACACTGCGCTAATCGGCCAGCCGAATCTGAGTAAACTCACTTTTCAAAATAAGTCAATACGCATAGTCAAATGTATCAAAGACAATTAAATCAACACTTTCTAGAGAGGTGTTGGATTATTATGATTAAATTCATGTTCTTTCTGGTTTGTAAGCCTTGTCAATGAACACACATTTAACACAGCCCCTTCAGGGCGTTGTTTGCTGTGTGAGTTATTAGGCAATATTTACACATCGATACACCCCAGACGAAATGGATCCGATCCAATAATGAACGCTACACGCCAACTTGCAAATTTATGAATTGAGAGCTTTATGAGTATGTCAGTTTTATGATTGCGTTAATAATTGTATACGCGCATAAAAAAATCATTAAATTCAAATATAAACTGGTTACATTTAAATGTTTTTTTTATTTGTATTTTACCTTCCTTGCAATGATTATGGTGCATTGTGCTATATGTACTCATGAATAATATATACTGTTAGCTAACTGCCATTAAGAGATAAACTGGATGCTGCAGACCCAGCATAACACAAGGCACATAATGCTGCAGACTCGGCATAACGCAGGGCACATAATGCTGCAGACCCGGCATAACGCAGGGCACATAATGCTGCAGACCCGGCATAACGCAGGGCACATAATGCTGCAGACCCGGCATAACGCAGGGCACATAATGCTGCAGACCCGGCATAACGCAGGGCACATAATGCCGCAGACCCGGCATAACGCAGGGCACATAATGCCGCAGACCCGGCATAAGGCAGGTCACATAATGCCGCAGACCCGGCATAACGCAGGGCACATGGCTTCCACGATATAGAACACTCCAAAGAGTGTGCTGTACGTGTACACATGGTTTCCACGATATTGAATACTCCAAGGAGTGTGATGTACGTGTACACATCGCTTCCACGATATAGAACACTCCAAAGAGTGTGCTGTACGTGTACACATGGTTTCCACGATATAGAACACTCCAAAGAGTGTGCTGTACGTGTACACATGGTTTCCACGATATAGAACACTTCAACGAGTGTGCTGCACGTGTACACATTGCTTTCACGATACAGAACACTCTAAAGAGTGTGCTGTATGTGTACACATCGTTTCCACGATATAGAACACTCCAAAGAATGTGATGTACGTGTACACATCGTTTCCACGATATAGAACACTCCAAAGAGTGTGCTGTACGTGTACACATCGTTTCCACGATATAGAACACTCCAAAGAGTGTGATGTACGTGTACACATGGTTTCCACGATATAGAACACTCCAAAGAGTGTGTTGTACGTGTACACATCGTTTCTACGATATAGAACACTCCAAAGAATGTGCTGTACAGGTACACATCGTTTCCACGATATAGAACACTCCAAAGAGTGTGCTGTACGTGTACACATCGTTTCCACGATATAGAACACTCCAAAGAGTGTGATGTACGTGTACACATGGTTTCCACGATATAGAACACTCCAAGGAGTGTGTTGTACGTGTACACATCGTTTCCACGATACAGAACACTCCAAATAATGTGCTGTATGTGTACACATGATTTCCACGATATAGAACACTCCAAACAGTGTGCTGTACGTGTACACATGATTTCCACGATATAGAACACTCCAAACAGTGTGCTGTACGTGTACACATGCTTTCCACGATATAGAACACTCCAAAGAGTGTGCTGTACGTGTACACATGGCTTCCACGATATAGAACACTCCAAAGAGTGTGATGTACGTGTACACATGGTTTCCACGATATAGAACACTCCAAAGAGTGTGCTGTACGTGTACACATGGTTTCCACGATATAGAACTCTTCAACGAGTGTGCTGCACGTGTACACATTGCTTCCACGATACAGAACACTCTAAAGAGTGTGCTGTACGTGTACACATCGTTTCCACGATATAGAACACTCCAAAGAATGTGATGTACGTGTACACATCGTTTCCACGATATAGAACACTCCAAAGAGTGTGCTGTACGTGTACACATTGTTTCCACGATATAGAACACTCCAAAGAGTGTGATGTAAGTGTACACATGGTTTCCACGATATAGAACACTCCAAAGAGTGTGCTGTACGTGTACACATCGTTTCCACGATATAGAACACTCAAAAGAGTGTGATGTACGTGTACACATGGTTTCCATGATATAGAACACTCCAAAGAGTGTGTTGTACGTGTACACATCGTTTCCACGATATAGAACACTCCAAAGAATGTGCTGTACATGTACACATCGTTTCCACGATATAGAACACTCCAAACAGTGTGCTGTACGTGTACACATGATTTCCACGATATAGAACACTCCAAACAGTGTGCTGTACGTGTACACATGCTTTCCACGATATAGAACACTCCAAAGAGTGTGCTGTACGTGTACACATGGCTTCCACGATATAGAACACTCCAAAGAGTGTGATGTACGTGTACACATCGTTTCCACGATATAGAACACTTCAACGAGTGTGCTGCACGTGTACACATTGCTTCCACGATACAGAACACTCCAAAGAGTGTGCTGTACGTGTACACATGGCTTCCACGATATAGAACACTCCAAAGAGTGTGCTGTACGTGTACACATGGTTTCCACGATATAGAACTCTTCAACGAGTGTGCTGCACGTGTACACATTGCTTCCACGATACAGAACACTCTAAAGAGTGTGCTGTACGTGTACACATCGTTTCCACGATATAGAACACTCCAAAGAATGTGATGTACGTGTACACATCGTTTCCACGATATAGAACACTCCAAAGAGTGTGCTGTACGTGTACACATCGTTTCCACGATATAGAACACTCCAAAGAGTGTGATGTACGTGTACACATGGTTTCCACGATATAGAACACTCCAAAGAGTGTGTTGTACGTGTACACATCGTTTCCACGATGTAGAACACTCCAAAGAATGTGCTGTACATGTACACATCGTTTCCACGATATAGAACACTCCAAAGAGTGTGCTGTACGTGTACACATCGTTTCCACGATATAGAACACTCCAAAGAGTGTGATGTACGTGTACACATGGTTTCCACGATATAGAACACTCCAAGGAGTGTGTTGTACGTGTACACATCGTTTCCACGATATAGAACACTCCAAATAATGTGCTGTACGTGTACACATGGTGTCCACGATATGGAACACTCCAAACAGTGTGCTGTACGTGTACACATGGTGTCCACGATATAGAACACTCCAAACAGTGTGCTGTATGTGTACACATGATTTCCACGATATAGAACACTCCAAACAGTGTGCTGTACGTGTACACATGATTTCCACGATATAGAACACTCCAAACAGTGTGCTGTACGTGTACACATGCTTTCCATGGTCTAGAACACTCCAAAGAATGTGCTGTACGTGTACACATGCTTTCCACGATCTAAAGCTCAGCTTTAGTTACACTCTATAATTGAAACTATCCCTAGAGGTATTCGTATTCCACTCTCTTCAGATGTCATGTTAAAGTTATATCTTTGTGGAATATCTCGAACGGTTCTCAAAGTATATCCCGAAATTAGACGAATATCCCGTGCCACTTAAAAATGCGTGTTCGTGCAGGTGATACATTAAACTGTAATGAATAAATCTCTGTAGATTACATGAACGTATCTGCATTGCTTTTAAAGCGACATTACATTGCAAAATGCCCCACAAATTCTTATTTACGTATAAATAGCATTGCTAATACAAATTCGTCCGAAAGAATTCGAAACCTAACTTTCTATACATAAACATTGTTTTTGTGGCATTCAAACACTCAAAAGTGAAAGTAGGATTTCATATACCTGTCAGCTACTCTCCTGAATGGATATGTGTGTACTATTGGAGTCTATTCCAAGCGAGTGCTACTGCCAGAGTACACTCATTGCATTACGCATCGATGTTGACCCTGTTTACATTAGTTTGTTATGTCAACAAACGTCGTATACGACGATAGTTTAATAGTTGAAATGCACAGCGTTTGAGGCAAATATTGGGACATTATTTATTCCATATAATAGAGAAATATAATTATTCTGTAGAAATTTGCGTTTTCACCGATGTAGTGTCGCTTTAATTATTGTCCTTGACGCTATTATTGCTACAATTGTTACTTTTGTATCAATGGCAGCTATTAGAGAACAATTCCAAAATAACGACAAACTGCCAAGATTGCCAGAAGATAATAAAATATCTGTGTTTCGTCTCTGCATTAGTTTTTACGTCAGCTTCTAATAATACAACTATGTTATTATAGAACTTAATGACGTTTATGACTGCTATATAAAACCAGGAGACAATATTATTACGTGGCTTCCAGAAATGTTACAAATATGCAGATAGCATGTGGAGATACGTCATAAAAGACCATACTATATTTGTAAATACAGTCAAATCTGTGTTAGTAGTCACCTCTATTAAACAGTCAACCTGCATTAAGCAGCCAATTTTCAAATTCCCAATATGTTGTTTTATTATACATTTAACCTCGATTAAGCAGCCGCCTGTGCTAAGCAGCCATTTTCTGTGATTCCATTGGCCGGCTGACAGGCTTGACTGTATTTATTTACATATATTATGTCTGGAATATGTAGAATTTGATATACGAACTGTGTACGTTTACTTACATTTGATATTTTACACATATTCACTTTTATTTACATCGTGCAATCATGTATAATATGTCAATATGTAAGTTTATTTACATAATTTATACTATGTAATTTGGTAATAATACTATGTACCTTTATATACATACAATATGTAATTTGGTAATAATAATATGTACCTTTATATACATACAATATGTAATTTGGTAATAATAATATGTACCTTTATATACATACAATATGTAATTTGGTAATAATAATATGTACCTTTATATACATATAATATGTAATTTGGTAATACTAATATGTACCTTTATATACATACAATATGTAATTTGATATACATTATGTATGTGTATATACATATAATATGCAATTCGTTATATACAATATGTACGTATTATGTAATTTGATAATAATACTATGTATTTTTATATACATATACTACGTAATTTGATATGTACATTATGTACGTTTATATACATATAATATGTAATTTGATATATACATTATGCACGTTTATATACATATACTACGTAATTTGATATGTACATTATGCACGTTTATATACATATACTACGTAATTTGATATGTACATTATGCACGTTTATATACATATACTACGTAATTTGATATATACATTATGCACGTTTATATACATATACTACGTAATTTGATATGTACATTATGCACGTTTATATACATATAATATGTAATTTGATATATACATTATGCACGTTTATATACATATAATATGTAATTTGATAATAATAATATGTACCTCTATATACATATAAATATGTAATTTGATAATAATAATATGTACCTCTATATACATATAAATATGTAATTTGATAATAATAATATGCAATTTGATATATACATTATGCACGTTTATTTACAATAGCTAGCTGCTTAACCATACAATGTATATAATATTATGCTAAACGTTACATACTTGTGCATCGCATAGGATGCTATGCGTAAGTGCCCGATCAATGTGTTCGTGTATTTTCTTTTATTTATTTAAGTTTATTTTATGTCGCTACCGGTTGCCCATTTGAGCGACGGACATATTACCTAACAACACCTTTTCTGAGCAGGCTACAGCGGTTATCCAGTACTTGGTGCATCAACTTCCGTAAGAAACTGCCAACCTTTCCATATAAAGAGTCAATGTCTGAGCGGGGCTAGAACCCGTGACCATAAGTGATGATAGGTTACCATGATATACAAGTCAGCGACCGTAACCACTCGGCCACGGAGGCGGTCCTGCTTTCGTGCACCAACTCGGTTCTTCATATATACACCCTGATAAGCAGTCACTGTGGACATGTTCTGTTCAGATAACGAGGTTCTGTACACATTAATTTCATCTCTGTCAATAATAACGCTGTTTATTCGCCCATTCGACTGATACTAGCTACTTTACAGTTAGTCGTTTTTAGAAATAATATTTTGTCTTTCATTGTTAATTCCAAATCAAGCCACCATTGATTAAAGTTTAAACATTATTTATTTTACAACGATTGCAAAGCATGTTTTAACAACTTATATTAATCACTCTCGTTGGCGCGGATGAAAGCGTATATGTGGTAATTCATGTGGGAGGAAACCGGAGTACCCGGAGTAAGCCCACCTGTCCGATCTGGCGACCACCGTACCATCTCACATACTTCCCGGTCCGAGGATCGAACCCCGGGTCGCATTGGTGAGAAGCGAGCGCGCTAACCACTGCGCTAATCGGACAGCCATTGATTGAAATAAACTTACCCCTGAAACACCATACGCTCCGCGAAATTCAAATTCTACGGATACAACTAGATACACACACATACATGTTATTGAATGTCAGGAGGCGCCACGCAACCATCACATGGACTCCAGTACCGTAGCCAGAGGCAAAGTTCAACCGAGGCAATCTATGGGGAGGTGTCCGGGGGCATGTTTCCCCTAAAATTGTTGGAGTATATAAGCGATTTCCTACGTTTTCTGATTTAATGAGTTTAGACGTATCATTATGTACTGACCTTTCAGCTCTCTAGCAATGGGATACTTGTTGCACTTTATTTATTTCATTTTTCATTTTATTTTTTTGCTTTTGTGATTTTAACAGAGGCAGTTGCCTCGGTGTTCCTCAGTGTGGCTACGGGCCTGGACACGATGAACTCATGGCTGGACATTTTGAATTACATGTAATTCCGATATTCTGAAACGATAAACCGGACACTAATGGCGGCGTGCCTGACAAGAACAAGTACTATGCATGTCACACATATCACAGAAGGTATAAGGCAGTGCGTATCATTAGTGACTAACACCATTCGCAATTTCGCAACATGTGATATCGAACAATTCGAGAATTTGGAGGGGAGAGAACCATCAAATTATATCGCAAATGAATATGCACATGGCGTTTTTAAATAACTGCACCGATATAAATAGTTAGGTTAACCGAACGACAGCTTCCAGCAAGCTACCGGTGATTTTTAGCTGTATTTATTGAATATATTAACGGTACTGAATTAAGATTACTGTATTATGAGACACGTGATGTATCTAATCACAGAACAATGAAGTGTATCTGACGCACACCAAACCTGACCCATCCACGATATACTATACGTCCAATTATAACAACGATGACAAACGTCTGTCCAAATGATACTGTCCGATTATAGCGCAGTGGTTAGCGCTCTCGCTTCTCACCAATGCAACCTGGGTTCGATCCTCGAACCGCGAAGTATGTGAGATGGTACGGTGGTCGCCAGATCGGACAGGTGGGTTTTCTCCCGGTACTCCGGTTTCTTCCCACACGAATGACCACCATTACGCTTTCATCCGCGCCAACGAGAGTGATTAATATAAAAAGTGTTTGTTTATTATAGTGTCACCCCTATTTATTAACATCACTACTTCCCGAATCCTATGCTTGTATGCCAGGCGCCAGGCTGGTAGGCAATCGGAAACCATTATTTAACTAGATGGCGGCTCACCAACCGGCCATATCAGAACGGACCCCTGACGAGATTCGATAAGTTGTTAGAACTTGCTTAAAATAAATAAAGTTTAAACTTAAATGACAGTACTATAACGAGACTACTCTCCACAATACGTGTTAGAACTGTCATCGTCTCAACTTGAGCTCAGGTGATGGACAACTCTAAACTTTGATTGGCTTAGGTTATACATGTGGCATTGAATAAATTCCCAGTCGATCATCTAGTGAATATTGGGAACCCAACTAATAATCGCACACTATCATTAAAATATCTTCATTTAATGCGTTTAATTCCATATGATATACAGCAATTCATTGCAGATATACACACGAAGTCGTGATAGCGCAGTGGTAGCGCGTTCGCTTCATGTGCGAAAGGCCCGGAGTTCGAGCCCCGCTGGAGCCGTTACGATTGTGCCCTTAGGCAATGCATTTAAATTCCACGTTGCCTCTTCTCTCTCCCTAGTGGCGATGGATTCCATCAGGAATGAGGTCTCGAGAGTGATTAATATAAATTATAAAAACTTGTTTCGCAATCGAGCTAAAATAAATTTGTATAATATTACATGTAATCAAATGTATCAGATAAGATGATACATGAATGTATGAATAATGATATTATATTAGTTTAAGTTTTATTTATTGTTCTTGTTTTGCACAAAGAGCATGGAAATTGTAAGCACACAGGTTGCAGGAAGACTGCTATTATATTGTTATTAGTTTGCTCCAAATACTGTAAACCACCAGGTGACCGACCGTGAATAGAAGAGCGCACGTGTAAGGAATGTCAATGTGATGGGGTCTGTTCGATTGAATAGTGCAGACATATTTCATCGGTGCGGAAATCCCACGAGAAATCAATTTATTTCGTACAATACAACGATGCATTATTGCTTGGACGTTGTTAGAATTGAACAGGGAGAGAAGTACGCACGTGTACTTGCTGATGTCTAGGCTAATATGGCTAATTGACTTATCGTCAGTTGAACTTGCTTAGCACTGTGGAATAAGGACGTTGATCGACTGCCAGAATCTCAAGGAGAAAAATTCTATACGGCTTAGTCTTTCAGTCTTATTCATTATTTGTTCGATCCCCCGTCTGACCCTAATATAATTAAACACTTGAATCCACGTTTGCCCACACATGTTCAGTATCCATTGTATGCTCAATGCTTAAATATGTACTAGGTACCTACGCTATAGTACACATACGGATACGTAGTCCAGTGGTAACACGATGGACTGGTAATCCAGGGATCGCAGGTTCGATCGCCCGTCTGACCTTAATAAAATTAACAGTCTTTCAGATGAGACGTTAAACCGAGGTCTCGTGTCGGTGCTTTTTCACTATGCACGTAAAAGAACCAGAGGAGACTCTGGAATGGGTCTTTGTCTGTATCCTTGCACTATCCTCCAAAATTCTAAAATGACTAATCTCTCCAGGAGGCGTCGCTCATATGGGCAACCGGTAGCGACGATAAATAAACGTAAAACACACATATTCAATATTTAATATTGTTATCATTTGTTGCTGTAATAGTTGCGAAATAAATAGAATAACCCAACTGACTTCAGGTGTATGCTATTGCTTAGTGTATTTGCATGGCGAAATATAACTTCGAGTCACAGTAATAAGTCCGTATACGCATTCAATAATCTACAGTCTACATCCGTTATGTCAAAGTCGGTTATGTCGAATTCTCCGGTTATCTCGAAGTCGGATCAAAGTCCCTTTTCAGACACTATCCTTTTACATATAACTTGCCCCGTTTATATCGAATTTCGTTAAGTCAAACTTCGGTTATGTCGAAGTATTTTTTTCGGTACGACGGAATTCGACATAACGGATGTAAGATTGTATTTAATTTAATTTATTTTACAATGATTGCGAAGCTAGTTTTAACAACTTATCTTAATCACTCTCGTTGGCTCGGATGAAAGCGTAAATGTGGCCATTCATGTGGAAGGAAACCGGAGTACCCGGAGAAAACCCACCTGTCCGATCTGGTGACCACCATACCATCTCACACACTTCCCGGACTGAGGATCGAACCCAGGTTGCATTGGTGAGAAGCGATGGCGCTAACCACTGCGCTAATCGGACAGCTAATCTATTTATGCTTACGCTTGGATAAGTTCATGTATTTGCTGAAAAAAAGGTTAATAAACTGAAGAATTACGAGAACACTGTAAACAAGTTAAACTATTACATATAAATATGTAATAGAAGATCGACTGAACATTTACTCTACATAATACACACTCGGATAGTGTATTGAGTGAATGTATATAAACTATAAAGTGAATAATTTAGTAATTGAATGCAAACATGTTGACAATAACATGAAACCCTGTCCAACATAATAGTATATACTACATCTCTGCTGGAACATCCGCGAAGCATATGGGAACCAATCATGTTGGAGAATTTCAACTACGTAAATAGATTAACCTGGCCATTTCTGGATTCCAGCTCAAGCCTGTATTTCTATGCGCATACCAGTGAAAACTTGGAACTAGTTCCCTGAAAACAATTGGACACTTTTAATAACTATAATACGAATACATAGCAGTAATTGGTGTCACATAAATTCCCATTCGTCCAGAAACAATATATATCTACCCAACAACCTTCCGAATAGTATAAAGTAACCAACATCAAGCCAGACAAATGTAGAACATGTAAACAGGCGGTTTAAAAGAGGGGGTATTTTATTAGCAAGGAAAATACCCAACAGTTCCTTGGCCGGTAAATGAACCTTTGGACGAACTCGTGACATCTTGCATGATCGTAAGCTTATTCAACGCTATTTTAAAAGTGAATATGCATATATATTTGTATAGCAACTAAAGGCTAACACGAATTCACTATGCACTCAACGACATTCATAATCGGTCATCTGACGTTTTATGATATTATAATATTAATAGTAAAGTAGGCCTACGGTAAGGTCTATATATTCACTGACAGCTAAATTGAGTTGTCAACATTTCAACATGCAGAATGTAATTTACTGCTATATGGTATAATTTGTTTCCAAATATTTGAAACAGAATCCGAGTATTTCAACCAATAAACAAACGTCGTATAAGTCGTTTGTTCACATATCAAAATAATGTAAACATGGTCAACATCCAGAATAACTCCATTGTATGGTACAAATGTACCGTTATATCTCATATGTATTCCTATGCATATTTATTTTTAGACTAAAATGATTTAAACGGCAGTAATACGAGCGAGCTTACTATAGGCACCAATAATAAACATACGTCAATTCAGGAGCGTGGCTGACTCTAGGTGAAATCCTACTTTCACTTTGTTTGAGAGTTTTCAGACGGTAATAACATTGTTTATTGCTTGCAAATTAGTGTTCAAATTATTTCGGAAGAATTTGTAGTAGCAATGCTTTTTGTATGTGGTTTGTTTGGCGGTTTGAGATATACGAGTAATGTCGCTTTAATGGACTCGTTTTCATATCGATTCTTTTCGCGAAAGGAGAAATAATTGTGTGACGTATTTCTGATGACGTAAACAAGTTCGCGATATACATCGGCATTATCCGTAAACCGATGTTTACCGAAGATATCTATTTATAAGTAATGGGGAGTAATCGCGATATTCATACCTTTGCCGTACTTGGATTATCTCCACCAGACTCGCAAAATAAGCAAGGTTATAGCTATTTGAAAATCTATAGTATTAATTATACACATATACAACGATTGAGACAAAATCAATGCAAATGGGTTGGATCACATGTTCTATCTACACTAGTGTAATTGGCCCCTCTCCAGTGACGTTAATCATAATAAGCGAAACTGAATGGCAGTAATTATAATCTTTATTTCATGTATATAATAACACGTTTAGTCTGAACTATAAAGAACATTTGGTATTGAATGCATAACCTTTCTTGTAGATGTGCCCCCCGCATCCACCCCTGTCATTTCTGCAAAACTAAGGTCCAGGGATCGCAGTTCAACAAATGTATTATAAAAATAATTAGATCAATGACCACTAGGGGATTATGTCCAGGTAACGCTATCTTTCGTTGTTTCTACCGACCACCATTATTTTGGGGCTAATCTGATTTATAGTATCTCTAAGCAACAATAGCATGTCTGACGAGATTATAATACAACAATAAACACAAACAGTTTCCGGACCTTGGCTAACCGCTATCGTGTTGTCATGCTTTCACTTTGGGATATTTAGATAGCAAATGGATGAGCGTTCGCGTCATGTGCGAAAGGTCCGGAGTTCGAGCCCCGCTGGAGCCGTTACGATTGTGCCCTTAGGCAAGGCATTTAATTTCCACGTTGCCTCTTTTCTCTCCCTCGTGGCGATGGATTCCATCAGGAATGAGGTCTCGAGAGTGATTAATATAAGCTATAAGAACTTGTTTCGCAATCGAGCTAAAATAAATTTGTATATAAACTAGATAGCAAACGTATCGATTAACCAGGGCCCGATGTTATTAAACTTTTCACAGATATCAAACTCGAGCTCAAGAAATTTGATTGGTTATTTGCTCATGGCTCAACCAATCAGAATCTCGGGTCTAAGTTTCAGATTGGAGAACAGTTTTATAACCTCCGGGCCAGGTTAGAAATACGTTTTGAAATTATTTCGAAAGAATTTGTAATATGAACAATTTAATATATTTAATTTAGCTATGCGTGAACTACTAGTTATGTGTCTTATACTCCGCTTTACTAATGGCATGTACTATCGTAAACTAGTGAATACGATTCAACGTACATGGTGAATATATCTAAGAATGGCCGATCAAACTGTTGGTTGAATATTATTATGTTGCATTGTATATTAAGCGCAATCTGGAAGTGGAAATGGAAGTCGTGATAGCGCAGTGGATGCGCGTTCGCTTCATGTGCGAAAGGTCCGGAGTTCGAGCCCAGCTGGACCCGTTACTATTGTGCCCTTAGGCGAGGCATTTAAATTCCACGTTGCCTCTTCTCTCTCCCTCGTGGCGATGGATTCCATCAGGAATGAAGTTTGAAGAGTGATTAATATAAGTTGAAAGAACTTGTTTCGCAATCGAGCTAAAATAAATTTGTATAAACTAAGCGCAATCTATTGCCAATCCACATTTGCTCCATACACCCATTAGCAGGAAGACAACCATGAAATCAATATGACCTATGCTACAAAGGGAAATCAAGGGATTATTCATCAGTGTAAAAAAAGATTTGTAGTGAATAGACTAGAGGCCAAATGCAATCAAAAAAAGATAAAGCAAAGGAGTCTGGCAAGTAAATCTGGTGAGCATGATAATATCATCATAGTAATTAAAATAGAACCGCCTGACAGGTGAGTGCAGATGTAGTCATATACAAGCTACCCAGTAACTATAAGTGACTTTCCAGCTCACACATAACTACTGGTACGCTATACTACTACTACAGCTCACACATATGTACTGGTACGCTATACTACTACTACAGTTCACACATATGTACTGGTACGCTATACTACTACTACAGTTCACACATATTGACTGGTACGCTATACTACTACTACAGTTCACACATATGTACTGGTACGCTATACTACTACTACAGTTCACACATATGTACTGGTACGCTATACTACTACTACAGCTCACACATATGTACTGGTACGCTATACTACTACAGTTCACACATATGTACTGGTACGCTATACTACTACAGTTCACACATATGTACTGGTACACTATACTACTACAGCTCACACATATGTACTGGTACACTATACTACTACAGTTCACACATATGTACTGGTACGCTATATTACTACAGTTCACACATATGTACTGGTACTCTATACTACTACTACAGTTCACACATATGTACTGGTACGCTATACTACTACTACAGTTCACACATATGTACTGGTACACTATACTACTACTACAGTTCACACATATGTACTGGTACGCTATACTACTACAGTTCACACATATGTACTGGTACTCTATACTACTAATACAGTTCACACATATGTACTGGTACGCTATACTACTACTACAGTTCACACATATGTACTGTTACGCTATGCTATACTAATACAGTTCACACATATGTACTGGTACGCTATACTACTAGAGCTCAAACATATGTACTGGTACGCTATACTACTACTACAGCTCACACATATGTACTGGTACGCTATACTACTACAGTTCACACATATGTACTGGTACGCTATGCTACTAATACAGTTCACACATATGTACTGGTACGCTGTACTACTAAAACAGTTCACACATATGTACTGGTACGCTATACTACTACAGTTCACACATATGTACTGGTACACTATACTACTACAGTTCACACATATGTACTGGTACACTATACTACTACTACAGTTCACACATATGTACCGGTACGCTATACTACTACAGTTCACACATATGTACTGGTACGCTATACTACTACAGTTCACACATATGTACTGGTACGCTATACTACTACTACAGTTCACACATATGTACTGGTACGCTATACTACTACAGTTCACACATATGTACTGGTACGCTATACTACTACTACATTTCAAAAATATGTACTGGTACGCTATACTACTACAGTTCACACATATGTACTGGTAGGCTATACTACTACTACAGTTCACACATATGTACTGGTACACTATACTACTACAGTTCACACATATGTACTGGTACGCTATACTACTACTACAGTTCACACATATGTACTGGTACGCTATACTACTACTCCAGTTCACACATATGTACTGGTACTCTATACTACTACTACAGCTCACACATATGTACTGGTAGGCTATACTACTACTACAGCTCACACATATGTACTAGTACGCTATACTACTACTACAGTTCACACATATGTACTGGTACGCTATAATACTTCTACAGTTCACACATATGTACTGGTAAGCTATACTACTACTACAGTTCACACATATGTACTGGTACGCTATACTACTACTACAGTTCACACATATGTACCGGTATGCTATACTACTACTACAGTTCACACATATGTACTAGTACGCTATACCACTACTACAGTTCACACATATGTACTGGTACTCTATACTACTACTACAGTTCACACATATGTACTGGTACTCTATACTACTACAGTTCACACATATGTACTGGTACGCTATACTACTACAGTTCACACATGTGTACTGGTACGCTATACTACTACAGTTCACACATATGTACTGGTACGCTATACTACTACAGTTCACACATATATACTGGTATGCTATTCTACTACTACAGTTCACACATATGTACTGGTACACTATACTATAACTACAGTTCACACATATGTACTGGTACGCTATACTATACTACAGTTCACACATATGTACTGGTACGCTATACTACTACAGTTCACACATATGTACTGGTACGCTATACTACTATTACAGTTCACACATATGTACTGGTACGCTATACTATACTACAGTTCACACATATGTACTGGTACGCTATACTACTACTACTACAGCTCACACATATGTACTGGTACGCTATACTACTACTACTACAGTTCACACATATGTACTGGTAAGCTATACTACTACTACTACTACAGCTCACACATATGTACTGGTATGCTATACTACTACTACTACTATAGTTCACACATATGTACTAGTACGCTATACTACTACTACAGTTCACACATATGTACTGGTACGCTATACTATACTACTACAGCTCACACATATGTACTGGTACTCTATACTACTACAGTTCACACATATGAACTGGTACACTATACTACTACTACAGTTCACACATATGTACTGGTATGCTATACCTACTACTACTACTACAGTTCACACACATGTACTGGTACTCTATACTACTACTACAGCTCACACATATGTACTGGTACGCTATACTACTACTACAGTTCACACATATGTACTGGTACGCTTACTACTACAGTTCACACTTATGTACTGGTACGCTATAATACTAATAGAGTTCACACATATGTACTGGTACGCTATACTACTACTACTACAGTTCACAAATATGTACTGGTACGCTATACTATACTACTACAGTTCACACACATGTACTGGTAATCTATAATACTACTACAGTTCACACATATGTACTGGTACGCTATACTACTAGTTCACACATATGTACTGTTACTCTATACTACTACTACAGTTCACACATATGTACTGGTACGCTATACTACTACTACAGCTCACACATATGTACTGGTACGCTATACTACTACTACAGTTCACACATATGTACTGGTACGCTATAACTACTACAGTTCACACATATGTACTGGTACGCTATACTACTACAGTTCACACATATGTACTGGTACGCTATACTACTACTACAGTTCACACATATGTACTGGTACGCTAAACTACTAGAGTTCACACATATGTACTGGTACTCTATACTACTACTACAGTTCACACATATGTACTGGTACGCTATACTACTACTACAGTTCACACATATGTACTGGTACGCTCTACTACATTTCACACATATGTACTGGTACTCTATACTACTACTACAGTTCACACATATGTACTGGTACGCTATACTACTACAGCTCACACATATGTACTGGTACGCTATACTACTACTACAGCTCACACATATGTACTGGTACGCTATACTACTACAGTTCACACATATGTACTGGTACAATCTACTACTACAGTTCACACATATGTACTGGTACACTATACTACTACAGTTCACACATATGTACTGGTACGCTATACTACTACAGTTCACACATATGTACTGGTACTCTATACTACTACTACAGTTCACACATATGTACTGGTACGCTATACTATACTACTACAGTTCACGCATATGTACTGGTACGCTATACGACTACTACAGTTCACACCTATGTACTGGTACGCTATACTATACTATACTACTACAGCTCACACATATGTACTGGTACGCTATACTATACTACTACAGTTCACACATATGTACTGGTACGCTATACTACTACTACAGTTCACACATAGTTACTGGTACGCTATACTACTAATACAGTTCACACATATGTACTGGTACGCTATACTACTAATACAGTTCACACATATGTACTGGTACGCTATACTCTACTACTACTACAGTTCACACATATGTACTGGTACGCTATACTACTACAGTTCACACATATGTACTGGTACGCTATACTACTACTACAGTTCACACATATGTACTGGTACACTATACTACTACAGTTCACACATATGTACTGGTACGCTATACTACTACTACAGTTCACACATATGTACTGGTACGCTATACTACTACTACAGTTCATACATATGTACTGGTACGCTATACTACTACTACAGTTCACACATATGTACTGGTACGCTATACTACTACTACAGTTCACACATATGTATTGGTACGCTATACTACTACTACAGTTCACACATATGTACTGGTACGCTATACTACTACAGTTCACACATATGTACTGGTACGCTATACTTCTACTACAGTTCACACATATGTAATGGTACGCTATACTTCTACTACAGTTCACACATATGTACTGGTACGCTATACTACTACTACAGTTCACACATATGTACTGGTACGCTATACTACTACTACAGTTCACACATATGTACTGGTACGCTATACTACAACAGTTCACACATATGTACTGGTACTCTATACTACTACTACAGTTCACACATATGTACTGGTACGCTATACTACTACTACAGTTCACACATATGTACTGATACGCTATACTACTACTACAGTTCACACATATGTACTGGTACGCTATTCTACTACTACAGTTCACACATATGTACTGGTACGCTATACTACTACAGTTCACACATATATACTGGTATGCTATTCTACTACTACAGTTCACACATATGTACTGGTACACTATACTACTACTACAGTTCACACATATGTACTGGTACGCTATACTATACTACAGTTCACACATATGTACTGGTACGCTATACTACTACAGTTCACACATATGTACTGGTACGCTATACTACTATTACAGTTCACACATATGTACTGGTACGCTATACTATACTACAGTTCACACATATGTACTGGTACGCTATAATACTACTACTACAGCTCACACATATGTACTGGTACGCTATACTACTACTACTACAGTTCACACATATGTACTGGTAAGCTATACTACTACTACTACTACAGCTCACACATATGTACTGGTATGCTATACTACTACTACTACTATAGTTCACACATATGTACTAGTACGCTATACTACTACTACAGTTCACACATATGTACTGGTACGCTATACTATACTACTACAGCTCACACATATGTACTGGTACTCTATACTACTACAGTTCACACATATGAACTGGTACACTATACTACTACTACAGTTCACACATATGTACTGGTATGCTATACTACTACTACTACTACTACAGTTCACACACATGTACTGGTACTCTATACTACTACTACAGCTCACACATATGTACTGGTACGCTATACTACTACTACAGTTCACACATATGTACTGGTACGCTATACTACTACTACAGTTCACACTTATGTACTGGTACGCTATAATACTAATAGAGTTCACACATATGTACTGGTACGCTATACTACTACTACTACAGTTCACAAATATGTACTGGTACGCTATACTATACTACTACAGTTCACACACATGTACTGGTACGCTATACTACTACTACAGTTCACACATATGTACTGGTACGCTATACTACAGTTCACACATATGTACTGTTACTCTATACTACTACTACAGTTCACACATATGTACTGGTACGCTATACTACTACTACAGCTCACACATATGTACTGGTACGCTATACTACTACTACAGTTCACACATATGTACTAGTACGCTATACTACTACAGTTTACACATATGTTACTGGTACGCTATACTACTACAACAGTTCACACATATGTACTGGTACGCTATACTACTAGAGTTCACACATATGTACTGGTACTCTATACTACTACTACAGTTCACACATATGTACTGGTACGCTATACTACTACTACAGTTCACACATATGTACTGGTACGCTCTACTACAGTTCACATATATGTACTGGTACTCTATACTACTACTACAGTTCACACATATGTACTGGTACGCTATACTACTACAGCTCACACATATGTACTGGTACGCTATACTACTACTACAGCTCACACATATGTACTGGTACGCTATACTACTACAGTTCACACATATGTACTGGTACACTCTACTACTACAGTTCACACATATGTACTGGTACACTATACTACTACAGTTCACACATATGTACTGGTACGCTATACTACTACAGTTCACACATATGTACTGGTACTCTATACTACTACTACAGTTCACACATATTTACTGGTACGTTATACTGTACTAATACAGTTCACACATATGTACTGGTACGCTATACTATACTACTACAGCTCACACATATGTACTGGTACGCTATACTATACTACTACAGTTCACACATATGTACTGGTACGCTATACTACTACTACAGTTCACACATAGTTACTGGTACGCTATACTACTACAGTTCACACATATGTACTGGTACGCTATACTACTACAGTTCACACATATGTACTGGTACGCTATATTACTACAGTTCACACATATGTACTGGTACTCTATACTACTACTAGTTCACACATATGTACTGGTACGCTATACTACTACTACAGTTCACACATATGTACTGGTACACTATACTACTACAGTTCACACATATGTACTGGTACGCTATACTACTACTACAGTTCACACATATGTACTGGTACGCTATACTACTACTACAGTTCATACATATGTACTGGTACGCTATACTACTACTACAGTTCACACATATGTACTGGTACGCTATACTACTACAGTTCACACATATGTATTGGTACGCTATACTACTACTACAGTACACACATATGTACTGGTACGCTATACTACTACAGTTCACACATATGTAATGGTACGCTATACTTCTACTACAGTTCACACATATGTACTGGTACGCTATACTACTACTACAGTTCACACATATGTACTGGTACGCTATACTACTACTACAGTTCACACATATGTACTGGTACGCTATACTACAACAGTTCACACATATGTACTGGTACTCTATACTACTACTACAGTTCACACATATGTACTGGTACGCTATACTACTACTACAGTTCACACATATGTACTGATACGCTATACTACTACTACAGTTCACACATATGTACTGGTACGCTATTCTACTACTACAGTTCACACATATGTACTGGTACGCTATACTACTACTACAGTTCACACATATGTACTGGTACGCTATACTACTACTACAGTTCACACATATGTATTGGTACGCTATACTACTACTACTGTTCACACATATGTACTGGTACGCTATACTACTACAGTTCACACATATGTACTGGTACGCTATACTACTACTACAGTTCACACATATGTACTGGTACGCTATACTACTACTACAGTTCACACATATGTACTGGTAAGCTATACTGCTACTACTACTACAGCTCACACATATGTACTGGTATGCTATACTACTACTACTACTATAGTTCACACATATGTACTCGTACGCTATGCTACTACTACAGTTCACACATATGTACTGGTACGCTATACTATACTACTACAGCTCACACATATGTACTGGTACTCTATACTACTACAGTTCACACATATGAACTGGTACACTATACTACTACTACAGTTCACACATATGTACTGGTATGCTATACTACTACTACAGTTCACACATATGTACTGGTATGCTATACTACTACTACTACTACTACAGTTCACACACATGTACTGGTACTCTATACTACTACTACAGCTCACACATATGTACTGGTACGCTATATTACTACTACAGTTCACACATATGTACTGGTACGCTATACTACTACTACAGTTCACACTTATGTACTGGTACGCTATAATACTAATAGAGTTCACACATATGTACTGGTACGCTATACTACTACTACTACAGTTCACACATATGTACTGGTACGCTATACTCTACTACTACAGTTCACACACATGTACTGGTACGCTATACTACTACTACAGTTCACACATATGTACTGGTACGCTATACTACAGTTCACACATATGTACTGTTACTCTATACTACTACTACAGTTCACACATATGTACTGGTACGCTATACTACTACTACAGCTCACACATATGTACTGGTACGCTATACTACTACTACAGTTCACACATATGTACTAGTACGCTATACTACTACAGTTTACACATAGGTACTGGTACGCTATACTACTACAACAGTTCACACATATGTACTGGTACGCTATACTACTAGAGTTCACACATATGTACTGGTACTCTATACTACTACTACAGTTCACACATATGTACTGGTACGCTATACTACTACTACTACAGTTCACACATATGTACTGGTACGCTATACTACTACTACAGTTCACACATATGTACTGGTACGCTATACTACTTAATGTGTATTTTGGAGCATCGAAATCGTAGCCATGCTAGAGGCGAAGCTAGTGTGGAACATTGCCGTCGTAGCCATGATAGTGGCGATGCTAGTGTGGAACATTGCCGTCGTAGCCTTGCTAGTGGCGATGCTAGTGTGGAATATTGCCGTCGTAGCCATGCTAGTGGCGATGCTAGTGTGGAACATTTCAGTCGTAGCCCTGCTAGTGGCGATGCTAGTGTGGAACATTGTCGTCGTAGCCATGCTCGATGCGATGCTAGTGTGGAACATTGCCGTCGTAGCCATGCTCGATGCGATGCTAGTGTGGAACATTGTCGTCGTAGCCATGCTCGATGCGATGCTAGTGTGGAACATTGCCGTCGTAGTCTTGCTAGTGGCGATGCTAGTGTGGAACATTGTCGTCGTAGCCATGCTCGATGCGATGCTAGTGTGGAACATTGCCGTCGTAGCTATGTTAGTGGCGATGCTAGTGTGGAACATTACAGTAGTAGACATGCTAGTGTGGAACATTGCCGTCGTAGCAATGCTCGATGCGATGCTAGTGTGGACCATTACTGTCGTAGCCATGCTCGATGCGATGTTAGTGTGGAACATTGTTGTCGTAGCCATGCTCGAAGCGATGCTAGTGTGGAACATTGTTGTCGTAGCCATGCTCGATGCGATGCTAGTGTGGAACATTGTTGTCGTAGCCATGCTCGATGCGATGCTAGTGTGGAACATTGTTGTCGTAGCCATGCTCGATGCGATGCTAGTGTGGAACATTGTTGTCGTAGCCATGCTCGATGCGATGCTAGTGTGGAACATTGTTGTCGTAGCCATGCTCGATGCGATGCTAGTGTGGAACATTGTTGTCGTAGCCATGCTCGATGCGATGCTAGTGTGGAACATTGTTGTCGTAGCCATGCTCGATGCGATGCTAGTGTGGAACATTGTTGTCGTAGCCATGCTCGATGCGATGCTAGTGTGGAACATTGTTGTCGTAGCCATGCTCGATGCGATGCTAGTGTGGAACATTGTTGTCGTAGCCATGCTCGATGCGATGCTAGTGTGGAACATTGTTGTCGTAGCCATGCTCGATGCGATGCTAGTGTGGAACATTGTTGTCGTAGCCATGCTCGATGCGATGCTAGTGTGGAACATTGTTGTCGTAGCCATGCTCGATGCGATGCTAGTTTGGAACATTGCCGTCGTAGCCATGCTCGATGGGATGCTAGTATGGAACATTGCTGTCGTAGCCATGCTCGATAAATGCTAGTGTGGAACATTGTCGTCGTAGCCATGCTCAATGGGATGCTAGTGTGGAACATTGTTGTCGTAGCCATGATAGATGCACTGCTAGAGTGGAACATTGTCGTCGTAGCCATGCTCGATGCGATGCTTGTGTGGAACATTGTTGTCTTAGCCATGATCGATGGGATGCTAGTGTGGAACATTGTCGTCGTAGCCATGCTCGATGCGGTGCTAGTGTGGAACATTGTTGTCTTAGCCATGATCGATGGGATGCTAGTGTGGAACATTGTTGTCGTAGCCATGCTCGATGGGATGCTAGTGTGGAACATTGTTGTCTTAGCCATGCTCGATGCGATGCTAGTGTGGACCATTGCTGTCGTAGCAATGCTCGATGGGATGCTAGTTGGGGAAAGTGGCGTCGTAGCAATGCTCGATGGGATGCTGGTGTGGAACATTGCCGCCGTAGCCATGATCGATGGGATGCTAGTGTGGAACATTGCCGTCGTAGCCATGCTCGATGCGATGCTAGTGTGTATCATTGTCGATGTAGCAATGCTCGATGCGATGCTAGTGTGGAACATTGTCGACGTAGCCATGCTCGATGCGATGCTAGTGTGTATCATTGTCGACGTAGCAATGCTCGATGCGATGCTAGTGTGGAACATTGTCGACGTAGCCATGCTCGATGCAATGTTAATGTGGAACATTGCTGTCGTAGCCATGCACGATGCGATGCTAGTGTGTATCATTGCCACCGTAGCCATGCTCGATGCGATGCTAGAGTGGAACATTGCCGCCGTAGCCATGCTCGATGCGATGCTAGTGTGTATCATTGCCGTCGTAGCCATGCTCGATGCGATGCTAGTGTGGATATTGCCGCCGTAGCCATGCTCGATGCGATCCTAGTGTGGAACATTGTTGTCGTAGCCATGCTCGATGCGATGCTAGTGTGCATCATTGCCATCGTAGCCATGCTCGATGCAATGCTAGTGTGGAACATTGTTGTCGTAGCCATGCTCGATGCGATGCTAGTTTGTATCATTGCCGTCGTAGCCATGCTCGATGCGATGCTAGTGTGTATCATTGCCGTCGTAGCCATGCTTGGTGGGATGTTAGTGTGGAACATTGCCGTCGTAGCCATGCTTGGTGGGATGTTAGTGTGGAACATTGCCGTCGTAGCCATGCTTGATGCGATGCTAGTGTGTATCATTGCCGTCGTAGCCATGCTTGGTGGGATGTTAGTGTGGAACATTGCCGTCGTAGCCATGCTTGGTGGGATGTTAGTGTGTATCATTGTCGACGTAGCAATGCTCGATGCGATGCTAGTGTGGAACATTGTCGACGTGGCCATGCTCGATGCAATGCTAGTGTAGAACATTGCTGTCGTAGCCATGCTCGATGCGATGCTAGTGTGTATCGTTGTAACCGTAGCCATGCTCGATGCGATGCTTGTGTGGAACATTGCCGCCGTAGCCATGCTCGATGTGATGCTAGTGTATATCATTGCCGTCGTAGCCATGCTCGATGCGATGCTAGTGTGGAACATTGCCGCCGTAGCCATGCTCGATGCGATCCTAGTGTGGAACATTGTTGTCATAGCCATGCTCGATGCGATGCTAGTGTGTATCATTACCGTCGTAGCCATGCTCGATGCGATGCTAATGTGTATCATTGCCGTCGTAGCCATGCTTGGTGGGATGTTAGTGTGGAACATTGCCGTCGTAGCCATGCTCGATGAGATGCTAGTGTGTATCATTTCCGTCGTAGCCATGCTTGGTGGGATGTTAGTGTGGAACATTGCCGTCGTTAGCCATGCTCGATGCGATGCTAGTGTGTATCATTGCCGTCGTAGCCATGCTTGGTGGGATGTTAGCGTGGAACATTGCCGTCGTAACCATGCTCGATGCGATGCTAATGTGTATCATTGCCGCCGTAGCCATGCTCGATGCGATGTTAGTGTGTATCGTTGCCGTTGTAGCCATGCTTGGTGGGATGCTAGTGTGGAACATTGCCGTCGTAGCCATGCTCGATGCGATGCTAGTGTGTATCATTGCCGTCGTAGCCATGCTTGGTGGGATGCTAGTGTGTATCATTGCCGTCGTAGCCATGCTCGATGCGATGCTAGTGAGTATCATTGCGTCGTAGCCATGCTTGGTGGATGCTAGTGTGTATCATTGACACCGTAGCCATGCTCGATGCGATGCTAGTGTGGAACAATGCCACCGTAGCCATGCTCGATGCGATGCTAGTGTGTATCATTGCCACCGTAGCCATGCTCGATGCGATGCTAGTGTGGAACATTGCCACCGTAGCCATGCTCGATGCGATGCTAGTGTGGAACATTGCCGCCGTCGCCATGCTCGATGCAATGCTAGTGTGGAACATTGCCGTCGTAGCAATGCTCGATGCGATGCTAGTGTGTATCATTGCCACCGTAGCCATGATCGATGCGATGCTAGTGTGTATTATTGCCACCGTAGCCATGCTCGATGCAATGCTAATGTGTATTATTGCCACCGTAGCCATGCTCGATGCGATGCTAGTGTGTATCATTGCCGCCGTAGCCATGATCGATGCGATGCTAGTTTGGAACATTGCCGTCGTAGCCATGCTCGATGGGATGCTAGTGTGGAACATTGCCGTCGTAGCCATGCTCGATGCGATGCTAGTGTGGAACATTGCCGTCGTAGCCATGCTCGATGCGATGCTAATGTGGAACATTGCCGTCGTAGCCATGCTTGGTGGGATGTTAGTGTGGAACATTGCCGTCGTAGCCATGCTCGATGCGATGCTAGTGTGTATCATTGCCGTCGTAGCCATGCTCGATGCGATGCTAGTGTGTATCATTGCCACCGTAGCCATGCTCGATGCGATGCTAGTGTGTATCATTGCCATCGTAGCCATGCTCGATGCGATGCTAGTGTGTATCATTGCCGCCGTAGCCATGCTCGATGCGATGCTAGTGTGTATCATTGCCACCGTAGCCATGCTCGATGCGATGCTAGTGTGTATCATTGCCATCGTAGCCATGCTCGATGCAATGCTAGTGTGGAACATTGCCATCGTAGCCATGCTCGATGCGATGCTATTGTGTATCATTGCCACCGTAGCCATGCTCGATGCGATGCTAGTGTGGAACATTGCCATCGTAGCCATGCTCGATGCAATGCTAGTGTGGAACATTGCCATCGTAGCCATGCTCGATGCGATGCTAGTGTGTATCATTGCCATCGTAGCCATGCTCGATGCGATGCTAGTGTGGAACATTGCCGTCGTAGCCATGCTCGATGCGATGCTAGTGTGGAACATTGCCGTCGTAGCCATGCTTGGTGTGATGTTAGTGGGGGGAAAACGGCGTCGTAGCCATGCTTGGTGGGATGCTAGTGTGGAACATTGCCGCCATAGCCATGCTCGATGCGATGCTAGTGTGTATCATTGCCGTCGTAGCCATGCTCGATGCGATGCTAGTGTGGAACCTTGCTGTCGTAGCCATGCTCGATGCAATGCTAGTGTGGAACATTGCTGTCGTTGCCATGCTTGGTGGGATGTTAATGGGGGAAGTGGCGTCGTAGCCATGCTTGGTGGGATGTTAATGGGGGAAGTGGCGTCGTAGCCATGCTTGGTGGGATGTTAGTAGGGGGAAACGGCGTCGTAGCCATGCTTTGTGCGATGTTAGTGTGGGGGGGGGCGTAGTTGCCATTCTTGGTGTGATGTTAATAGTGGGCACACGGCGTCGTTGCCATGCTTGGTGGGATGTTAGTGGGGAAGGTTGCGTCGTAGCCTGATTGATGGTACATTAGTATGGAACATTGTCTTCATAGATTGATTGCTAAGATGCTCGAGAGACAACGTATGCACAGTATATATAGGAAACCTTTCCGTTGTTTGTTATTACATTCACTTCGTTCATCTTTCAATAAGTATGTTACCAGATACAAAACAAACATAGTTAATACTAAACAAACGTAGTTAATACAAAACAAACTTAGTTAATACTCTGCGCGACCTTGCATGTAGTTTATGCTCGTTTCTGTTCTCCTTTTCAACCATGTGCCTATAATATTATTATTTTTATATGCAGCTATGTATCCAATTATTACCAATTGTCCCTGACAAAGTTAACCTTCCCCACCCACCCACCGTATGCTGCTCGGTGTTGACTGTTTGTATGCATAATGCAGATGTAGGTACGTGTATTTACTGAGCAAGGAACATAATAAATTAGTATGTTAATACAATACCAAGGCGTCGATCAGTAAACATTAGTTCAAGTGTCAATTTATTTCAAGTGAGGTTAGCGGAGGATCGGTGGTTTTACTCGGGTACCTGATGTATTCCTCCGCCAAAAATAATAGCTGAAGAGTGGCCATTTGACCTAAGCTGTTTGTTCGACTTTAAATCCGAAAAACAAATAAACAAAACAATTACATATACCTAGAATATAGAATTATTATACAAAGCTAAATCACTGATTTGAAAACAAGCGTTCAATGAAATGTACATAACTTACCTTATATTGTTGATTGTAATCGTTGTCTATTTGCATTCACTATAATTCCAAGAGTTTTAGTTTAATTTATGCAAATTTATTTTAGTTCGATTGCGAAACAAGTTATTTCAACTTATATAAATCACTCTCGAGACCTCATTCCTGATGGAATCCATCGCCACGAGGGAGAGAGAAGAGGTAACGTGGAGTTTAAATGCCTTGCCTAAGGGCACAATCGTAACGGCTCCAGTGGGGCTCGAACTCCGGACCTTTCGCACCTGAAGCGAACGCGCATCCACTGCGCTATCACGACTTCCAAGAGTTTTAATAATATGATGAGCTTAATGAACATGGAAATCGTGACTTTGAACTACAATATAGTTCCAATGACTACCTACTCAATTTCTAATTTTAAGCTGACCAAGCCGTCGTAATTATATAATGTGGGTGAAGTTAGCAGTGAGCAATCATTCATGCTTTGGCGACTTTAAATAAATTTAATAGTCAGTCAGTGAGCAGTGTACTGCCAGTGTAACGCTGTACTGCTGACCTTGAGCAGTGTATTGCTGTATTGCTAGCAGTGAGTAGTGTAATCCAGAAATGAGCGGTGCATTCTAGTAGTGAATGATGTGTAAATGCCAATTTTGCCCCCCCCCCCACTATTTAATTTTAATAAAATAAAATTTGGATTTTTGTTTCCGAAAATATTTTAAAGGACGGTAGGATAACCGGAAAGAAGTCACTTAGGCTTTACTTCAGCAATGAGCGGTGTGGTTTAGTGGTGAGCGACCCATTCCAGTTATGTACTGCTGAAAGTCGTGATAGCGCAGTGGATGCGCATTCGCTTCAGGTGCGAAAGGTCCGGAGTTCGAGCCCAGCTGGAGCCGTTACGATTGTGTCCTTAGGCAAGGCATTTAAATTCCACGTTGCCTCTTCCATCAGGAATGAGGTATCGAGAGTGATTAATATAAGTTGTAAGTTGTTTCGCAATCGAGCTAAAATAAATGTGTATAAACTAACTAATCTACTGCTGGTAAACAAGTGCAATGGAAGTGTATGCTGCAATAAACCTATTCCGGGCATCTACATCTCTTAAATACCGTATGAATTCCTGCAGATTCCATGGTAGATAATATGGTATTCTTTTAACTATATGTGTTACCATAGCAAGCGCATTTTTGCACAATGTTCTTATTCCTACCAATGCATGCATATGCGTTTTAAACCGGTTCTAATACTTTCCGATAATATGGTATTCTTTTAACTATATGTGTTACCATAGCAACCGCATGTTTGCACAATGTTCTTATTCCTACCAATGCATGCATATGTGCTTTAAACCGGTTCTAATACTTTCCGAAACGAAAGTATCTAGGAGAGTGAACGTAGTTTGGTTCACAAGCATTAGTAGAGCTTTACACAATTAGTTTAAGCTAAGGGCAAATAACTCCACACACGATTAATTGACCTAATGAGAGACTTCGGTCAGTTACTGCTCCTGGAAGTAGGTAGGTCCTATTAAGTGTTTTCCTCTGTTTGTATCGTTGTTTCCTTTGCGCAACATGCTAACAATTTAATTCCACAATCGCGTCTTACGATTATTAAATTACTATATATCGACATATCTCCTACAGTATATGCAATGGGTATTTATTTGTAAAACAATGTTATCAATTAATTAACACGATTAATATAATCACATTATCTTACCGCAACATCTGGTTAGGGATCAACAGTAAAAACAATGGATTCCAACTAAAACGACCTATTTACATTTTGCGATAAATCAGACTTTATCTGCCAAGGGAGGTAATAGAAAATTACAGATGTCTCTTATTAGTATACGCTAAGGGCACACAACTCCACACCAGATTGACCGACCTAATGAGAGACATCGGTCGGTTACTTCCCATGAATACTCGCTGAAAGTAGATACTACGTGCTTTTAACTGTTAGTTTTCCTTGCCTTTGCACAACATGTTAGCAATGTTCATTTACTTTCTCATCTTATAATTATTAAATTACTGTATCCCAACAAGCGTGTGTTCGAAACCCAGGTCTGATCTTTTTGGTGCTCTCTACTTTCTTTCTCAGTGTTAAAGCGACATTACATCGCAAAAGGCCAAAGCATGCATGTGTTCACGTAGTACTGCATTGCTACTACAAATTCTTCCGAATACATTTGAATACTAACATTGATTCAATAAACAATGTGTATGTTGTTTTCAAATTTTCAAAAGTGAAAGTAGGATTTCATATAGCGGTCATCCACTTCCTGAATTGACGTTTGATCGTCATTGGAGTCAATACTAAGCGCGTGATACTGTCGCTTAGAGATCATTTAACTACAGATAAATATGCAATGGCACATATGTGAGATATAACGGTACATATATACTATAAATGGTGTTATTCGGGATACACAGGTTGTATTACGCATGGATGTCGACCATATTTACATTATTTTGTTATGTCAACAAACCGCGTATACGACCTTTTTTATTAGTAGGTAGAAATACTCAGTTCTTGAGGCAAATATTTGGAAACAAATTATACCATATAATAGGAAATTACATTCTGCAGAATTTTGCCTTTTCACAGATGTAGTGTCGCTTTAAATGAATTCAGGGTATGCTTTGTCTGAAGAAATGAAATTATTTCACTCATTTTAAATATTCAAGTATAATTGAGTGCGCCTCCACACTTGTCATTCAAAATCAACTGAAACGGAAAATGTCATCTCCCATTTAACGCATACATATTTAGGACAACCCCTTTCTACCACTCGCTTCTCACCAATGTAACCCGAGTTCGATCCTCGGACCAGGAAGTATGTGAGTTGGTACGATGGTCGCCAGATCGGACATGTGTGTTTTCTCCGGGTTTTCTCCGGGTACTCCGGTTTCCTTCCACACGAATGACCACATATACGCTTTCATCCGCGCCAACGAGTGTGATTAATATAAGTTGCTAAAACTTGCTTCGCAATCGTTGTAAAATAAATAAAGTTTAAGCTTTAAACCCCTCAAAGTGACATACAATCTCTCATTTATATCATCTGAAACTCTCTCACATTGTGCTAATTGCAATCTAGAAATCCAAATGTGGACACCCCTCCCATAAAGGTTATTCTTAACTCAGTCTGCGTAATTATATAAACTACTTAGAGAAACAAGTCGTCCAAATGCCTCGGCGGAGGCGGCTATGAATACAATTATATCATTCGTTCCTTCTACGTAATTGAAACCTCAATCTGGCTATATGCCTTCTGGCCCAACTATTAAATTTATTGCTTAAATCACGCGTTAGTATACATGGATTGGCAAAGAAATAAACACGTTATGTAACATATTACAATGGCCAGCTTAATATGTTTTCATTAGTTTATACAAATTAATTTTAGCTCGATTGTGAAACAAGTTATTACAACTTATATTTATCACTCCCGAGACCTCATTCCTGATGGAATCCATCGCCATGAGGGAGAGAGAAGAAGCAATGTGGAATTTAAATGCCTTGCCTAAGGGCATAATCGTAACGGCTCCAGCGGGGCTCGAACTCCAGACCTTTCGCACCTGAAGCGAACGCGCATCCACTGCGCTATCACGACTTCATTGATTGAGGATTATTTTTTCCAGAATGTCACTCACATATTACACATGCTTTCCTCGTGCGTATCGGTGACACGTGACTGTTGAGAACATATTGTTGATTGAGGTTGCAAAACAACAAATAAATTGCCTATTAAATACATAGTAAAAACATACATTCATTTATATTTCCAATCTTTCATTTCTTCTGATACCCACTTGAAATGGTATTCAAATCAGCCTGAAACACACCAAGAATATTTCAAATTTTAAGTTTCAAATATTATTATTATTATTATATACCACACTTATATAGCGCTCTTTTCATCTAAAAATAAAACGTTCAAAAGCGCTTTACAGCCTAAAATATCACAACTATTGATAAAAACTTCCACATACAATGAGATAAAGCAAGACAAAATTAGCAAACACAATTACAATGGATTCTAAATAGGTTTTAATCTTTATTAAAGTCTCATCTATGTACATACATGTAATACAAACACAAATATAAATAATCAGATTAAAAGTACATAGCCATTCTGAATAGAATTATAAGAGACATATTGCAACAAAACATATCACATTATAAAATCCCACACTACTATTAGTTAATGCTTATTTACATTCTAAAGCCAAGAAACAGTTGCTAATTTATATTTAAATACGAAATAAAACAAAATGGTATAAAACACTAAATCGAAAAACAAGCACTAGTGCGCTATTAAGAAATATTTTACAAAATCAGTTATCACCCAGGATCAGATCGAGAATGACCTAATTAGCAGTTGCTTCTTGTAGTCTGTAAAAATCATAGATATAGTAATTAACACAAAAAGGGCATTATTTACAAAGGTAAAAGTAACGACGCTGTAGTATATTAAAACAGGTTTTGGCACAAAGTCTTATCACTGATTGATTACTGAATAGAAATAGAAATTGATCACGTTTTGTCATATTACAGAAATTATGGTCAGCTAATATACCTTCCGGTTTCTATACGGATTGGTGCAACACCGCATCTAAATTTACTAAATGCCGACCTGTGTCGTGTAGGTAAAATCATTTTACAATATTCCTCAGGTTCAAATACATGCTTAAACTTACAATACGTTCTTAATTTGTTACGACCTCGTCCAGTAGTACCATGAATGCTATTTATAGAGGCATACCAATCTGTTATATATTTGTTCATACCAAATTTTTCCACACATTCGACACAATGAGGCTTAGAAATTGGAGCATATAAGTTACAAAATTCTGCAAAATCAATATCCGTAAAATGTTTCTTAACAAAATAGAACCAGTTTTTACAGGAAGCAGATTTCTCGTTTGCCCAAAGTGCAATTCGTTTGTTCAATCTCGAGTTATTTGTATTGGAAATTCGTACCCAAAACGTAGAAACTGTTTTCCATTGACGGACAATGGGAGGTTGCCAACCCATTTCACCGGAAACGGCTGCATTGGGTGTATACTTGCCGACACCAAGATAAAACCGCATAGCACGGTTTTGGACAAAATTTATACAAGGAAAGGATTTATACCCCCATATTGAGGCACCATAAGCAATTACAGGCCAAACAGCAGTGTCGTATAGCTTGGTGAATACATTATACGGTACCCCTCCCGAAATTTTACATTTAGCTATCAATAATCCTAACGCACGACTTGCACTCTGAGCAACCATCTTAGCTGTAACATTAAAATCTAGGTGTTCCTGAAGAACAACACCGAGGTATGTATATCTGTCAACAACGGATAACTGTTCATTTCCACATTTAAATATATGCTCACACCTCGCCCGGCTATCTGGACGGAAATGCACTATCTTACTCTTATCGGCATTAATTGACATGTCCTTAAGACAACACCAATCGTTCAGAGCATTTAGCAAAATTTGTAAGTCATATTCATCTTTAGCTAGTAAAACAATGTCATCAGCATATAGGAGTATGCAAACCTTTTCATTATCTATATTAATACCAATATCAAAGGACTTAAGATATACAGCTAGGTCATTGATATATAAATTAAACAACAAAGGTGATAACACACAGCCTTGTCTCAATCCACAATGAACATTAAACCAGTCTGTTTTAAATGAGTTAATTCTAACACAAGAGGCGACAGATGAATAGAGTGACTTTATGGCTAGAACCATTTTACCAGAAATACCTATATCATTTAATCGTGTCCATAATTTAGAACGATTAATGAAATCGTAAGCTTTACGGAAGTCTATGAAAGCTGCATAAGTACATTGCTTAAGTTTCTTTCGTGTTTCAACTAAATTAACTAAAGACGAAATTTGATCGGAAGTGCTTCTCTTCTTACGGAAACCATTCTGTTCATCTGCCAAAATGCCATTGTCTTCAACCCAAGAACTCAATCTATCATTCAATATATTACAGTATATCTTGTATGTTGTACAAGCTAGAGAAGCTCTATAAGACATGGGGTCTGTAGGATCAGCTGTTGTAGACTTTGGAATTGGATTAATAATACATCTATTCCATAATGATGGAGTAATACCATTCTCAAAGCATATATTATATAAGGCATGCAGAAACAATATAGTGGCATCAATTTTTAATACTTCCGATGGAAGTTCGTCTACTCCACAAGCTTTACCACGTTTGACCTTATCTACGGCCTTCTTGACCTCTAACAAAGAAATATGTTCATTAAATGGTACACCATCAATAGTATTACTATTTTCAGTAGCCACGGGCTCACTTACACTGTCTTTGGCTATAAAATATTAGGATCTAAAATTATAACAATTAAAATATAGGTAATAATTAAATAAAATGTGTTCATTTGCAATCTTAATCCTGATTGAGCACAGACACAGTTCGATATTTATGTTCCATATGAACATTTAAAAAGGTGCGTCTTCAAAGCCTTTTTGAAAGAACACAATGTTGTTGCACTTCTAAGATTTGATGGAAGAGAATTCCAAAGTTTTGGGGCAGCAGTCATGAAACTTCTATCTCCGTATGTGACAGTCCGACTTCTTGGTAAAACAAGAGTAGCTGCTTCATTTTTAGACCGTAAGTCTCTCCTTGGTATATAAACCTCAAGTTTCTCAAATAAATCGGTGCTTCTCCATTCAATGCTTTATATGTGTGAGTCAGTATTTTATACTTTATTCTTTCTTGAACTGGTAGCCAATGAAGTTCTTTTAGAATGGGCGTTACATGACTGAAACGGGATGTTCTGGTTATGATGCGAGCTGCTGTGTTTTGAACAGTTTGTAATTTATTGGAAGTGTTTTTTGGCACGCCGTACAACAGTGAATTACAGTAGTCGAGCCTGGATGTAACGAGTGAGTTTATGAGAGTTTTCGTGGCGTCTGTTGTTAAATACTGCCGAATGTGTCCAATCCGCCGGATCTGCGCATAACATGATTTTGTCACGGAATTTACATGTTTGTCCATATCCATTCTTGAGTCTAGGAAAGCTCCTAGATTTCTCACACATGTTGATGGTTCTGTATTTGAGTCTCCTACTTTCACATTTATATTTTCAATGTGTTGAAAATTTCGCTGACTAGAAAACATAATCATTTCAGTTTTATCAGTATTGAGTTTTAACATATTGGCATGCATCCAAGCAATAATGTCTTGTAGACAGTTTTCCACTCGAAGTAGTGTCTCTGCTTGTGAAGCTTGAACGGTTGGTTTGAATGAAAGGTAAAGCTGGGAATCGTCAGCATAAAAGTGATGGTTCAGTCCATGGTGTTTACAAATGGTTCCTACAGGCTTGGTATACATAGTGTAAAGTTTCGGGCCTAAAACAGACCCCTGTGGAACACTGAAATTCATGAGCACTGAGTTGGATAGTTTTCCATCGATACATACTGCTTGATAACGGTCGGTAAGATAAGATGATATCCATTGGAGAGGTTTTCCAGTAATTCCAAAATGAAATTCGAGACGCTGTAAAAGTGTTCTATGGTCGATGGTATCAAATGCAGCAGATAGGTCCAAAAGCACAAGGATTGTAGCATTGTTCTGGTCCAGAGATTGGAGTATATCGTTTTGGACTTTCAGTAAGGCAGTTTCTGTAACCAGTGCTCGCCTGTGAATAACGTCACTGTGTTTACACACTGTATTCCTCCGCCACATAATACAGTATACCGAGTCTGAAGTCTTCTCAAGTCACATAATTTCTCAAAAACACAAAAACTATACACTGCCTTTCATGAAAATGCATTTTCATCAAAAAGAAGAATAAACTATATTAATTAATGGGACTACATTCGAGTGGACCGCGGATGCACTTCTGCCTATTTACGTATATACAACATTGAGGCCCATACGACATGTTGACAGACGGATCTGTAGTCCAATGGTAACACGCTGGACTGGTAATCCTGGGATCGCAGGTTCGATCCACCGACTGACCCTAATACAATTAACGGTCTTTCAGATGGGACGTTAAACTGAGGTCTCGTGTCGGTGCTTTACACCGTGTACGTAAAAGAACCAGAGGAGACTCTGGAATGGGTCTCTGTCTGTATCATTGCACTATCCTCCAAAAATCTAAAATGACAAATCTCTTCAGGAGGCGTCGCTCATATGGGCAACCGGTAGCGACGATAAATAAACGTAAGCATACACACACACGACATGTTAAATGAGCAATGCTATATTGAAATTAGACGCGTTGGAAACTACTTGTTGTTAAGGTGTACTATTTATCCTTCGAAAAAGTATGCGTTTTAACAACGTTAATATTAAAAAACTATTAAAACGACATAAAGTCAAGTTCATGAGTGTAAGAAATTACTCCCATTGTTAATAGTGTACCATGTTTATAGAAATATATTTTACCTCGATTGCGATTGCCAAGTTTTCACAACGTTAGATTAATCGCTCTCGAGACCTCATTCCTGATGGAATCCACCAGGGGGAGAGAAGAGGCAATGAAGGATTTTAAAATGTATTGCAAATAATCTAGCGTTGTAGAAACCTGTTAAAATTAATTCAACTATATGTGACGTCAATTTCAACGAATGATAGTTTTGCTATAATGTTCTCCTTTTTAGATACATAACAAGTAACAATATAATATATTACTGGGGGTGCGGAATGATTTTATGTGAGGAAGTTATCCAGCTGGCGTGTGGAAGGTCGGTGGTTATATCCTGGTGCCCGTCAGTGTCTGGAATACTGCACATAGGGGCACACATGTGTCATTATCCGCCAATAATAGCTGTGGGGTCGTCATATTACATAAGCTATTGGTGCGCCTTTAAATTCCAAAAGACCTAAACAAACATGGCTTTCTTTGTCCACGTTTTCTGCCAAAAAATCAATTCTGATTTAAGTTTAAACTTTATTTATTTTACAACGATTGCGAAGCAAGTTCAAACAACTTATATTAATCACTCTCGTTGACGCGGATGAAAGCGTATATGTGGTCATTCGTGTGGAAGGAAACCGGAGTACCCGGAGAAAACCCATCTGTCCGATCTGGCGACCTCACATACGTCCCGGTCAATTTTAAGCTTCTTTTAATATTCAGCAGTGGTTACATAGTCTTAATTTGTATATATGTATGTATGTAATTTATGTGCCTTTATATGAATTGCATAACCTCATGGAATTATATTTAGAATGGCTGTGTATAATTTTATGGGTAATGTTATTTGTATTATGTATTGTATTGTACATGGATGAGACAGAAATAAAGATAATTATTGATGGCCATGCTATGTAACCCAAATATTTCAATCTTATATCTCTGCATTTTTCACAACATAATATAAAATGGTATTCTGATTCAATTACATTATGATTGCATAGTTTACATAATCTAGTGTTTCTATCAATACCATTAAATCTTCCAAATTCAATTTCTAATTGATGGTATGTTAATCTTAAACATGTAAAACAATGACGTAAACTATCACTAGAAATGTGATCATTATAATCTTCATAACAGAATGTCAGCTTAAATTTACAATAATAATCAAGTTTCGACATTGTGTTTACTGATGTGTTTCCGGTCTTGAACGAACTGGTCACGTAATCTCGTTTTAAACATAGGTAAATAGTTAATATTAACATCAAAATTGAGTCGAACATTTGTAAATCCAAGATGATCAATTATGGAATTAACTCGGAGCTAACATTAACATTTACCGTTAACGTTATTACATAGATCAGCATACATATTTAATAAACACGTGATGAACACTGAATGGGTGAGCGAATTTCACCTGTTCTTGTGGAATGGGTGTTCATATTTACTGGACAGGCACAGTGGAATCGTGTGTTATTAATATTTGTTTTTGAACATTATTTTAAAACGATGGTTACTGGATTTATAAGTGGTTAGTTGTGAATTAGGAACACACATATAATGAACGTCCGTGGTCCAGTGGTAGAGCGTCGGATTTGGAATCGAACTGTCCCGGGTTCGATACTCGGTCAGGCCATATATGTAGTGCCATTGAGCAAGGCACCTCACACACATTGCTTAGTACTGGTTAACCACATAGGTAGGCTAAGCCTGCGTATGAATTCATGTCTAGGGCTCCACAATGGGTTTGACATTTATGGAACATACATACCTACAACGTTAGCAATTTGCAGAGACTGTAAAGAAAATATGGAATTGTATTAGTCTGATACGATAACATTAAATTTTATTTAATGTTTGGTAAACCTGTACTAGACTGTGGGCTACAACAAAGGTCCATGCTGAGTAATCGGCCTGCTGAGGACGACTCGATTTCGGAACGTTGCCGTGCAGTGAATAAGGACTGTTGCCGTGCAGTGTATATGGAATGTTGCCGTGCAGTGTATATGGAATGTTGCCTTGCAGTGTATATGGAATGTTGCCTTGCGGTGTATAAGGAATGTTGCCGTGCAGTGTATAAGGAACGTTGCCGTACAGTGTTTATGGAATGTTGCCGTGCAGTGCATATGGAATGTTGCCGTGCAGTGTATAAGGAACGTTGCCGTACAGTGTATATGGAATGTTGCCGTGCAGTGTATATGGCATGTTGCCGTGCAGTGTATATGGAATGTTGCCGTGCAGTGTATAAGGAATGTTGCCGTGCAGTGTATATGGAATGTTGCCGTGCAGTGTATAAGGAACGTTGCCGTACAGTGTATATGGAATGTTGCCGTGCAGTGTATATGGAATGTTGCCGTACAGTGTATATGGAACGTTGCCGTACAGTGTATATGGAATGTTGCCGTGCAGTGTATAAGGAATGTTGCCGTGCAGTGTATATGGAATGTTGCCGTGCAGTGTATATGGAATGTTGCCGTACAGTGTATATGGAATGTTGCCGTGCAGTGTATAAGGAATGTTGCCGTGCAGTGTATATGGAATGTTGCCGTGCAGTGTATATGGAATGTTACCGTGCAGTGTATATGGAATGTTGCCGTGCAGTGTATATGAAATGTTGCCGTGCAGTGTATATGGAATGTTGCCGTACAGTGTATATGGAATGTTGCCGTGCAGTGTATATGGAATGTTGCCGTGCAGTGTATATGGAATGTTGCCGTGCAGTGTATATGGAATGTTGCCGTACAGTGTATATGGAACGTTGCCGTACAGTGTATATGGAATGTTGCCGTGCAGAGTATATGAATGTTGCCGTGCAGTGTATATGGAATGTTGCCGTGCAGTGTATAAGGAATGTTGCCGTGCAGTGTATATGGAATGTTGCCGTGCAGTGTATAAGGAATGTTGCCGTGCAGTGTATAAGGAATGTTGCCATGCAGTGTATAAGGAATGTTGCCGTGCAGTGTATAAGGAATGTTGCCGTGCACTGTATATGGAGTGTTACCGTGCAGTGTATAAGGAATGCTACCCTGCAGTGTATATGGAATGTTGCCGTGCAGTGTATAAGGAATGTTGCCGTGCAGTGTATATGGAATGTTACCGTGCAGTGTATAAGGAATGCTACCGTGCAGTGTATATGGAATGTTACCGTGCAGTGTATAAGGAATGTTGCCGTGCAGTGTATAAGGAATGTTGCCGTGCAGTGTATATGGAATGTTGCCGTGCAGTATATAAGGAATGTTACCGTGCAGTGTATAAGGAATGTTACCGTGCGGTGTATAAGGAATGTTGCCGTGCAGTGTATATGGAATGTTACCGTGCAGTGTATAAGGAATGCTACCGTGCAGTGTATATGGAATGTTACCGTGCAGTGTATAAGGAATGTTGCCGTGCAGTGTATAAGGAATGTTGCCGTGCAGTGTATATGGAATGTTGCCGTGCAGTGTATACTGAATGTTGCCGTGCAGTGTATGTGGAATGCTACCGTGCAGTGTATATGGAATGTTGCCGTGCAGTATATAAGGAATGTTACCGTGCAGTGTATAAGGAATGTTGCCGTGCAGTGTATATGGAATGTTGCCGTGCAGTATATAAGGAATGTTGCCGTGCAGTGTATAAGGAATGTTGCCGTGCAGTGTATAAAGAATGTTGCCGTGCAGTGTATATCGAATGTTGCCGTGCAGTATATAAGGAATGTTGCCGTGCAGTGTATATGGAATGTTACCGTGCAGTGTATATGGAATGTTGCCGTGCAGTGTATATGGAATGTTGCCGTGCAGTGTATAAGGAATGTTGCCGTGCAGTGTATATGGAATGTTACCGTGCAGTGTATAAGGAATGTTGCCGTGCAGTGTATATGGAATGTTGCCGTGCAGTGTATAAGGAATGTTGCCGTGCAGTGTATATGGAATGTTGCCGTGCAGTGTATAAGGAATGTTGCCGTGCAGTGTATATGTAATGTTACCGTGCAGTGTATAAGGAATGTTGCCGTGCAGTGTATATGGAATGTTACCGTGCAGTGTATAAGGAATGTTACCGTGCAGTGTATAAGGAATGTTGCCGTGCAGTGTATAAGGAATGTTGCCGTGCAGTGTATAAGGAATGTTGCCGTGCAGTGTATACTGAATGTTGCCGTGCAGTGTATGTGGAATGCTACCGTGCAGTGTATATGGAATGTTGCTGTGCAGTATATAAGGAATGTTACCGTGCAGTGTATAAGGAATGTTGCCGTGCAGTGTATATGGAATGTTGCCGTGCAGTATATAAGGAATGTTGCCGTGCAGTGTATAAGGAATGTTGCCGTGCAGTGTATAAAGAGTGTTGCCGTGCAGTGTATATCGAATGTTGCCGTGCAGTATATAAGGAATGTTGCCGTGCAGTGTATATGGAATGTTACCGTGCAGTGTATATGGAATGTTGCCGTGCAGTGTATATGGAATGTTGCCGTGCAGTGTATAAGGAATGTTGCCGTGCAGTGTATATGGAATGTTACCGTGCAGTGTATAAGGAATGTTGCCTTGCAGTGTATATGGAATGTTGCCGTGCAGTGTATAAGGAATGTTGCCGTGCAGTGTATATGGAATGTTGCCGTGCAGTGTATAAGGAATGTTGCCGTGCAGTGTATATGGAATGTTACCGTGCAGTGTATAAGGAATGTTGCCGTGCAGTGTATATGGAATGTTACCGTGCAGTGTATAAGGAATGCTACCGTGCAGTGTATATGGAATGTTACCGTGCAGTGTATAAGGAATGTTGCCGTGCAGTGTATAAGGAATGTTGCCGTGCAGTGTATATGGAATGTTACCGTGCAGTGTATAAGGAATGCTACCGTGCAGTGTATATGGAATGTTACCGTGCAGTGTATAAGGAATGTTGCCGTGCAGTGTATAAGGAATGTTGCCGTGCAGTGTATATGGAATGTTGCCGTGCAGTATATAAGGAATGTTACCGTGCAGTGTATAAGGAATGTTGCCGTGCAGTGTATATGGAATGTTACCGTGCAGTGTATATGGAATGTTACCGTGCAGTGTATATGGAATGTTACCGTGCAGTGTATAAGTAATGTTGCCGTGCAGTGTATAAGGAATGTTGCCGTGCAGTGTATAAGGAATGTTGCCGTGCAGTGTATAAGGAATGTTGCCGTGCAGTGTATAAGGAATGTTGCCGTGCAGTGTATATAGAATGTTGCCGTGCAGTGTATATGGAATGTTGCCGTGCAGTGTATAAGGAATGTTGCCGTGCAGTGTATATGGAATGTTACCGTGCAGTGCATAAGGAATGCTACCGTGCAGTGTATATGGAATGTTACCGTGCAGTGTATAAGGAATGTTGCCGTGCAGTGTATAAGGAATGTTACTGTGCGGTGTATATGGAATGTTCCCGTGCAGTATATAAGGAATGTTGCCGTGCAGTGTATATGGAATGTTACCGTGCAGTGTATATGGAATGTTGCCGTGCAGTGTATAAGGAATGTTGCCGTGCAGTGTATATGGAATGTTGCCGTGCAGTGTATATGGAATGTTACCGTGCAGTGTATATGGAATGTTCCCGTGCAGTATATAAGGAATGTTGCCGTGCAGTGTATATGGAATGTTGCCGTGCAGTGTATATGGAATGTTGCCGTGCAGTGTATATGGAATGTTACCGTGCAGTGTATATGGAATGTTGCCGTGCAGTGTATAAGGAATGTTGCCGTGCAGTGTATATGGAATGTTACCGTGCAGTGTATAAGGAATGTTGCCGTGCAGTGTATATGGAATGTTACCGTGCAGTGTATATGGAATGTTGCCGTGCAGTATATAAGGAATGTTGCCGTGCAGTGTATATGGAATGTTACCGTGCAGTGTATAAGGAATGTTGCCGTGCAGTGTATATGGAATGTTACCGTGCAGTATATAAGGAATGTTGCCGTGCAGTGTATATGGAATGTTGCCGTGCAGTATATAAGGAATGTTGCCGTGCAGTGTATAAGGAATGTTGCCGTGCAGTGTATATGGAATGTTGCCGTGCAGTGTATATGGAATGTTGCCGTGCAGTGTATAAGGAATGTTACCGTGCGGTGTATATGGAATGTTACCGTGCGGTGTATAAGGAATGTTGCCGTGCGGTGTATATGAAATGTTGCCGTGCGGTGTATAAGGAATATTGCCGTGCGGTGTATAAGGAATGTTGCCTTGCGGTGTATAAGGAATGTTGCCGTGCAGTGTATATGGAATGTTACCGTGCGGTGTATAAGGAATGTTGCCATGCGGTGTATAAGGAATGTTGCCGTGCGGTGAATAAGGAATGTTGCCGTGCGGTGTATAAGGAATGTTACCGTGCGGTGTATAAGGAATGTTGCCGTGCAGTGTATAAGGAATGTTGCCGTGCAGTGTATATGGAATGTTGCCGTGCAGTGTATATGGAATGTTTCCGTGCAGTGTATAAGGAATGTTGCCGTGCAGTGTATATGGAATAGTACCGTGCGGTGTATAAGGAATGTTGCCGTGCAGTGTATAAGGAATGTTGCCGTGCAGTATATAAGGAATGTTGCCGTGCAGTGTATATGGAATGTTGCCGTGCAGTGTATATGGAATGTTGCCGTGCAGTGTATATCGAATGTTGAGGTGCATTATATAAGGAATGTTACCGTACGGTGTATAAGGAATGTTACCGTGCAGTATATAAGGAATGTTACCGTGCAGTATATAAGGAATGTTGCCGTGCAGTATATAAGGAATGTTGCCGTGCAGTGTATAAGGAATATTGCCGTGCAGTGTATATGTAATGTTACCGTGCAGTGTATATGTAATGTTGCCGTGCAGTGTATATGGAATGTTACCGTGCAGTGTATATGTAATGTTGCCGTGCAGTGTATATGGAATGTTACCGTGCAGTGTATATGTAATGTTGCCGTGCTGTGTATATGGAATGTTACCGTGCAGTGTATATGGAATGTTACCGTGCAGTGTATATGTAATGTTGCCGTGCAGTGTATAAGGAATGTTGCCGTGCAGTGTATATGGAATGTTGCCGTGCAGTGTATATGGAATGTTGCCGTGCAGTGTATATGGAATGTTGCCGTGCAGTGTATATGGAATGTTGCCGTGCAGTGTATATGGAATGTTGCCGTGCAGTGTATATGGAATGTTGCCGTGCAGTGTATATGGAATGTTGCCGTGCAGTGTATATGGAATGTTGCCGTGCAGTTTATATGGAATGTTGCCGTGCAGTGTATATGGAATGTTGCCGTGCAGTGTATAAGAAATGTTGCCGTGCAGTGTATATGGAATGTTGCCGTTCAGTGTATATGGAATGTTACCGTGCAGTGTATATGGAATGTTGCCGTGTAGTGTATACCATCGTCAAACGCAAGCAGCAACATCAGAGTTATAAGGTAAGTGCTAGCTGTTATAGTAAACACAAGGAATAAAAACCGTCCTCGGGAGGAGAAGTGTGTCTGTTTAGACAGGTTGGCTTTTTCCCAGGTACAGTAATTATTTATGTAATTGACGAGTTGATATGCTGTTCCATTTGGGGCTGTCTTTACAGACGCATCTGTAGTCCAGTGGTAACACGATGGAATTGTAATCCATGGATCGCAGGTTCGATCCACCGTCTGATCCTAATAAAATTAACAGTCTTTCAGACGGGACGTTAAACCGAGGTCTCGTGTCGGTGCTGTACGCCGTGTACGTAAAAGAACCAGATGACGCTGGAATGGGTCTGTCTGTATAATGCACTATCCTCCATAATATAAAATGACTAATCTCTTCAGGAGGCGTCGCTGATATGGACAACCGGTAGCGACGATAAATAAACGTAATACACACACACAAGGCTGTCTTTATTCACATGTTCAGGCATTTGTTCGGTGGTGGTCTTCACTTCTCGGACTGATCTCATTTATCCATCTGGTTTATATTTACCTGATTGAGGATATATGTATGCATGGGACCATGCATTCATGTCCATATACGTATAATTATGTATGCATGTCGATTTAAATAGTTTTGTTGTTAGCGTGTAATAACTGGAGTACCTGTTTGTATTGTACCTCCGATCTCTGTTTGTATTGTACCTCCGATCTCTGTTTGTATTGTACCTCCGACCTCTGTTTGTATTGTACCTCCGATCTCTGTTTGTATTGTACCTCCGATCTCTGTTTGTATTGTACCTCCGATCTCTGTTTGTATTGTTCCTCCGATCTCTGTTTGTATTGTACCTCCGAACTCTGTTTGTATTGTACCACCGATCTCTGTTTGTATTGTTCCTCCGATCTCTGTTTGTATTGTACCTCCGATCTCTGTTTGTATTGTACCTCCGATCTCTGTTTGTATGGTACCTCCGAACTCTGTTTGTATTGTACCTCCGATCTCTGTTTGTATTGTACCTCCGATCTCTGTTTGTATTGTACCTCCGATCTCTGTTTGTTTTGTTCCTCCGATCTCTGTTTGTTTTGTTCCTCCGATCTCTGTTTGTATTGTTCCTCCGATCTCTGTTTGTATTGTTCCTCCGATCTCTGTTTGTATTGTACCTCCGATCTCGGCGAGTCTGGGGTCAGCTAGTTTCAGCCGGCCATTTAAATGATTTATATTTCGATGAGATAATGAGTTTCTTGGAGTTGCAGATAATGCATTTTTTATTAATATAATAAGATTGTTAAAAGTTGCATGAACCAGTGTTTGCAATGGAGGCCTGTAGCGTTGGGATTGGACGGGGCTGTTGACGGCCTATTTTAGTGCGATCAATGGAAATAGCGTGTTTTTTGGAAGATCAGTGAGCATGAATACTTGTAACATGCATTCATTCATCCTGACGATGATGATATCGCGAATATATGTTCGTGTTAGATTGCACGTGTTTATTTGGAAGATCTATGAAACTGAATACTTGTCTTCAACATACATTGTTCATTCATTCGTCCTGATAATATCACGTATTTCGAGTTTGTTTTTGGATCGCCAGCGTGATGACGCACGTCATGCAACATCTGCAGGTCCAGCCAATGGTTGAACCTTATAGGATGGATACGAACAGTGAAAACGTCCAGATAATACCTGTATGTAACATTTGTCTGATGTATGCCTCTCGTCTTTTTTTTTAAAAAATGTTTATTAATTTTTTATTTATTTCATAAACATTTTTTTATAATAACGAAACAGACTACGTATAGCGATGGGGTTTCTTTCACATATTGCAATTGAAATTTGCAAATGTAGGTTATTGCCATAATAGTTTAAAGTATATATACAAACATGCGTATATACACCCATACATGTATATCAATGCAAACACAAAATGCCCATATATGCATGCAAATGCATTCATAAAAACACACGTATGTACCATATACACACCCATCATACATATATACATACATATACATTTACACACATACATATATGATATTCATTTATAAATAGTTATATATATATATGTTTTTAATACTGATGTGATCTTGCTAATTATCATGTAGGTAGTCGTTTAATTGATTTAAAAATTGTATGCCATTAATACCCGAGTTTTCGTAATATTTATGCAGGAGTCGTAATATTTATGCAGCTCGTCTTTATGTATAGGGTATAAGCCGAAAACGATCCAATATGTAAAATACTGGACTGTGTGAGGCGCGTAGCGCCGAAGACAGTACCAATAGTTTACATATTGGATCCGTTTGAGGCTTATATCTTACTTAAAACACACGCTTATACAACAAGATCCCACTAATTAAAATTGTTAACTTCGTGCATTTACGCATAGGATTTAATATACTACTCATTTTGACACCAGTCCAATATTAATAAAGGACTGCAAGTACAAAGGTATGACGTCGAAAGTGTTTTAAGAATGCATTATTCCCTATAATACTACACACTTTAAACACGCCTAATATAGTATGTATGTATGTTCCATTAATGTCAAACACCTTGCGGGGACCTAGACATGTTTTCCTGGACAGGCTTAGCCGACCATAGCGGTTAACCAGTACTAAGCAATGTGTGTGAGGTGCCTTGCTCAATTACACTACATACGTCGCCTGACTGAGTATCGAACCCGGACCTTTCGATTCCAAATCCGAGTTCCTACTCCTATGGAACTATTTTCTGGCACACCTACTGGCAAAGACGCAAGTGACAAACTAGATCCGCTCAACTTTGTTTACACTCATTTTGCGAGCGCTGTTGATTCAATGAAATCAAACCAAAAGATTGGTCCACCAGAAAGAAAGTTGAAATTCCCCCCTCATATTCAATGATTAACAGAGTTGGCAATAAAACTTGTAACATCATCACCAGATGATAGGCATATGGTGTGGGATTAGGATAGTCCACCGGCGTGGTCATAATATGCCACAAGAAACTCGGCATAGTCACGAGCCTCGTTTCCGACAACATAATCTGACTACTCGTGTGGAATACCCTTGTCCCACACTAGTGCACAACAAGGGTACTCTTAAACACGCGATTCATCCCATAACAAAATAATATGGGCAAGTCGACTCGTTCTTCATGACAGTACAGTAAGTTAACAATGTACATATATAGTATTGTCTATTAGAATATATCGCTTGATAGGACAACTAAGGTTGATATTCCGACAATGTTACAAGTGCTGATGTTACAAGTGCTGATGTTACAAATGACGATGTTACAAGTGCTGATGCTACAAATGACGATGTTACAAGTGCTGATGTTACAAGTGCTGATGTTACAAATGACGATGTTACAAGTGACGATGTTACAAGTGACGATGATACAAGTGACGATGCTACAAGTGACGATGCTACAAGTGACGATGCTACAAGTGATGATATTACAAGTGACGATGTTACACGTGACGATGTTACAAGTGACGATGTTACAAGAGACGATGTTACAAGTGACGATGTTACAAGTGATGATGTTACAAGTGACGATGTTACACGTGATGATGTTACAAGTGATGATGTTACAAGTAGTGATGTTACAAATGATGATGTTACAAATGACGATGCTACAAGTGATGAAGTTACAAGTGACGATGCTACAAGTGATGATGTTACAAGTGCTGATGTTACAAGTGACGATGTTACACGTGATGATGCTACAAGTGACGATGTTACAAGTGACGATGTTACACGTGATGATGTTACAAATGATAATGTTACAAATGATGATGTTACAAGTGACGATGTTACAAGTGACAATGTTACAAGTGCTGAAGTTACAAGTGACGATGTTACAAGTGCTGATGTTACAAGTGACGATGGTACACGTGATGATGTTACAAGTGACGATGTTACAAGTGACGATATTACAAGTGACGATGTTACAAGTGACGATGTTATAAGTGACGATGTTACAAGTGACGATGTTACAAGTGCTGATGTTACAAGTGACGATATTACAAGTGATGCTGTTACAAGTGACGGTGTTACAAGTAGTGATGCTACAAGTGATGATGTTACAAGTGACGATGTTACAAGTAGTGATGTTACAAATGATGATGTTACAAGTGACGCTGTTACAAGTGACGATGTTACAAGTGATGATGTTACAAGTGACGATGTTACAAGTGACGATGTTACAAGTGACGATGCTACAAATGATGATGTTACAAGTAACGATGTTACAAGTAGTGATGTTACAAATGATGATGTTACAAGTGACGATGTTACAAGTAGTGATGTTACAAATGATGATGTTACAAGTGATGATGTTACAAGTGACGATGTTACAAGTGACGATGCTATAAGTGATGATGTTACAAGTGATGATGTTACAAGTGACGATGTTACACGTGATGATGTTACAAGTGATGATGTTACAAGTAGTGATGTTACAAATGATGATGTTACAAGTGACGATGCTACAAGTGATGATGTTAAAAGTAGTGATGTTACAAGTGATGCTGTTACAAGTGACGATGTTACACGTGATGATGTTACACGTGATGATGTTACAAGTAGTGAAGTTACAAATGATGATGTTACAAGTGACAATGTTACAAGTGCTGATGTTACAAGTGACGATGTTACAAGTGCTGATGTTACAAGTGACGATGGTACACGTGATGATGTTACAAATGATGATGTTACAAGTGACGATGTTACAAGTGACGATGTTACAAGTGACGATGTTACAAGTGACGATGTTATAAGTGACGATGTTACAAGTGACGATGTTACAAGTGCTGATGTTACAAGTTACGATATTACAAGTGATGCTGTTACAAGTGACGGTGTTACAAGTAGTGATGCTACAAGTGATGATGTTACAAGTGACGATGTTACAAGTAGTGATGTTACAAATGATGATGTTACAAGTGACGCTGTTACAAGTGACGATGTTACAAGTGATGATGTTACAAGTGACGATGTTACAAGTGACGATGTTACAAGTGACGATGCTACAAATGATGATGTTACAAGTGACGATGTTACAAGTAGTGATGTTACAAATGATGATGTTACAAGTGACGATGTTACAAGTAGTGATGTTACAAATGATGATGTTACAAGTGATGATGTTACAAGTGACGATGTTACAAGTGACGATGCTATAAGTGATGATGTTACACGTGATGATGTTACAAGTGATGATGTTACAAGTAGTGATGTTACAAATGATGATGTTACAAGTGACGATGCTACAAGTGATGAAGTTACAAGTGATGATGTTACAAGTAGTGATGTTACAAGTGCTGATGTTACAAGTGACGATGTTACACGTGATGATGTTACACGTGATGATGTTACAAGTGATGATGTTACACGTGATGATGTTACACGTGATGATGTTACAAGTAGTGAAGTTACAAATGATGATGTTACAAATGATGATGTTACAAATGATGATGTTACAAGTGACGATGCTACAAGTGACGATGTTACAAGAGACGATGTTACAAGTGATGATGTTACAAGTGATGATGTTACAAGTGACGATGTTACAAGTGCTGATGTTACAAGTGACGATGTTACATGTGCTGATGTTACATGTGACGATGTTACACGTGATGATGTTACAAGTGATGATGTTACAAGTGACGATGTTACACGTGATGATGTTACAATTGATGATGTTACAAGTGACGATGTTACAAGTGCTGATGTTACAAGTGACGATGTTACAAGTGCTGATGTTACAAGTGACGATGGTACACGTGATGATGTTACAAGTGCTGATGTTACAAGTTACGATATTACAAGTGATGATGTTACAAGTGACGATGTTACAAGTGACGATGCTACAAATGATGATGTTACAAGTGCTGATGTTACAAATGACGATGTTACAAGTGACGATGTTACAAGTGACAATGTTACAAGTGACGATGCTACAAGTGACGATGCTACAAGTGACGATGCTACAAGTGACGATGTTACAAGTGACGATGTTACAAGTGACGATGTTACAAGTGACGATGCTACAAATGATGATGTTACAAGTGACGATGTTACAATAGTGATGTTACAAATGATGATGTTACAAGTGACGATGTTACAAGTAGTGATGTTACAAATGATGATGTTACAAGTGATGATGTTACAAGTGACGATGTTACAAGTGACGATGCTATAAGTGATGATGTTACAAGTAGTGATGTTACAAATGATGATGTTACAAGTGACGATGTTACAAGTAGTGATGTTACAAATGATGATGTTACAAGTGATGATGTTACAAGTGACGATGTTACAAGTAGTGACGTTACAAATGATGATGTTACAAGTGACGATGTTACAAGTGACGATGCTACAAGTGACGATGCTACAAGTGACGATGTTACAAGTGATGATGCTACAAGTGATGATGTTAAAAGTGATGATGTTAAAAGTGATGATGTTAAAAGTGATGATGTTAAAAATGATAATGTTACAAGTGATCGTTGGATGAGATATATCGGTGAGTTATTGCCCCTGAGTACTCCCTAACGCTATAAATAAGTATAAATGCAAAGCGATATTAAGGACTATACCATTACACTATATAGGTAGTCCGCCTAAATGTACAAATGTTATATATTTATTTTATAGATTTATTATTTTATCTTTTGGTTTATTCTATCGTTCATATATATAATTATAAATGACAAAGGCAATTCATAAGTTTCCATATTTATATGTTCCGCGGTCGATGTGTTAAACATATATGGTTTGCATACACTTATATAGGAGCTTACTATATGCACATTTATATTTAGAAGCACGTGAACAGCGAATTTATACAAACTGGCATTTTACTTGTATAATAGCAATATAAAGCTGCCTCTTGAAGCGGGATTCGAACCTGCACTTTTCAAGTTCGTATGCAAGCCCTTCAAACCACTGCGCTACCGTAAAGCTATAGTGAAACACGCTTTTATTTTGACTAAGTGATTGTATCTCATACCTGGTCGATACCAACTACCTGGATCACCTATATCGTGTTTATTTTATTGGTGTTCTGTTTATATACATATTTCACATATCGCATTGGACCAGTAAGTAAATATTTTATTATTGTCACTTGTGCATTTAGTAAATATAAACATAATAAAGTTTACATACAATTACAAACAAGCACAAGGCCCATTGGGCCTATATGTCACCATTAATTAGATATATTAACAAGAACAATGTTTACAATTATACAGAATGTATAGAATAAATGGAGGGTAGTAGCCTGGGGATGGGATGGGGCTGTTGATGACTCATTTGATTGCTATCAATGGAATTAGTACATTTTCCGGAGCTTATCTAAGTTAAGCACGCGTATTTTTGGAAAATCAGTGAACATGAATACTTGATTTTTAACATACATTCACTCGTCTTTATAATATCGCGAATTTAAGTTTGTGGTGGATCGCATGTGTTTTTTTGGAAAATCAGTGAACATGAATACTTGTTTTTTAACACGCATGCATTCGTCCTGATATTATCGCGAATTTGAGTTTGTGTCGGATCGCCAGCCTTATTTCGCACGCCATACAACATATGCAGGTCCAGCCAATGAGTGAGCATATATGATGGATAAGAACAGTGACCAGGAATGTTTCACTAAGTGCAGATAACACGTCTGTTTTATAGCTTCTATTCCATATACTACTACACATTTAGATAACTGATTCCAGGTGACGATGTTACCGTTACAAGTAATCGTTAGATGAGATATATAGGTCAGTCATGGCCCCTGAATACTCCTTAAGAATATATGTGTTTCCTGTTTTTATTCATTTTCATTCGATTTCTCATCTTATAATTATTAAATTACTATATATCGACATATATGCTGTATAATATAATATATCACATTTACCGTAGCTAGACGTAGGGAACAACAATACAAACAATTCCAACTAAAAGAACAGATATACATTTCTGCATATATCGAAGGGAGGTAATGGATAGGCCAGCGAGGTCGTTCATTATGACCCGCCGAGCCGACGGAGCATTGAGGGTGATATGTTTGGTGTTGACCGTCCGCATGCATGTCTGTCCTCCCATCTGTCCGTCCGGAGTCAGATCTCTGTCACCAATGGGTTTAGTTGCATGTAACAAACTCCTAAGTAAAATTAGAGAACCATTGTGCGGTGTTCTCAAAGTCTGACCCAAATTGCTATAGTGAAACCAGAGTTATTGCCCTTGATTAAATATTACTACATATTGGTAACCGCTTCAAGGAATTTAGTGAAACTGAATATAACACCATTCATTAGTCTATACAAATTTATTTTAGCTCGATTGCGAAACAAGTTCTTCCAACTTATATTAATCACTCTCGAGACCTTATTCCTGATGGAATCCATCACCACGAGGGAGATAGAAGAGGCAACCTGGCATTTAAATGCCTTGCCTAAGGGCACAATCGTAACGGCTCCAGCGGGGCTCGAACTCCGGACCTTTCGCACCTGAAGCGAACGCGCATCTATTAAGTGTTTTCCTCTGTTTTTATCGTTGTTTCCGTTGCACAATATGCTAACAATTATATACCACTATCGCTTCTTAAGTGTTTAAAATTACTGATAACATTGTTTTACAAATAAGTAGCCACATATGGTATGGGAATAACAGTAAAAACAAAGGATTCCAATTAAAGGACCCTATAAGTTACAAATAAGTACCCATTGCATATACTGTAGCAGATATGTCGAGATGAAATAATTTAATACTAGTAAGAAGCGAAAGTGGAATAAAATTGCTAATATGTTGAGCAAAGGAAACAACGATAAAAACAGAGGAAAACACTTAATAGGACCTACCTACTTTTAGGGAGTATTCAGGGGCAGTAACTGACCAATGTCTCTCATTAACGCGATTTGGATATAATACCATTTATCATACCGCAACATCTGGTTAGGGAACAACATAACGCATGCATGAATACAATGTCTCTCATTAACACTATTTGGATATAATACCATTTATCATACCGCAACATCTGGTTAGAGAACAACATAACGCATGCATGAATACAATGTCTCTCATTAACACTATTTGGATATAATACCATTTATCATACCGCAACATCTGGTTAGAGAACAACATAACGCATGCATGAATACAATGTCTCTCATTAACACTATTTGGATATAATACCATTTATCATACCGCAACATCTGGTTAGAGAACAACATAACGCATGCATGAATACAATGTCTCTCATTAACACTATTTGGATATAATACCATTTATCATACCGCAACATCTGGTTAGAGAACAACATAACGCATGCATGAATACAATGTCTCTCATTAACACTATTTGGATATAATACCATTTATCATACCGCAACATCTGGTTAGAGAACAACATAACGCATGCATGAATACAATGTCTCTCATTAACACTATTTGGATATAATACCATTTATCATACCGCAACATCTGGTTAGAGAACAACATAACGCATGCATGAATACAATGTCTCTCATTAACACTATTTGGATATAATACCATTTATCATACCGCAACATCTGGTTAGAGAACAACATAACGCATGCATGAATACAATGTCTCTCATTAACACTATTTGGATATAATACCATTTATCATACCGCAACATCTGGTTAGAGAACAACATAACGCATGCATGAATACAATGTCTCTCATTAACACTATTTGGATATAATACCATTTATCATACCGCAACATCTGGTTAGAGAACAACATAACGCATGCATGAATACAATGTCTCTCATTAACACTATTTGGATATAATACCATTTATCATACCGCAACATCTGGTTAGAGAACAACATAACGCATGCATGAATACAATGTCTCTCATTAACACTATTTGGATATAATACCATTTATCATACCGCAACATCTGGTTAGAGAACAACATAACGCATGCATGAATACAATGTCTCTCATTAACACTATTTGGATATAATACCATTTATCATACCGCAACATCTGGTTAGAACAACATAACGCATGCATGAATACAATGTCTCTCATTAACACTATTTGGATATAATACCATTTATCATACCGCAACATCTGGTTAGAGAACAACATAACGCATGCATGAATACAATGTCTCTCATTAACACTATTTGGATATAATACCATTTATCATACCGCAACATCTGGTTAGAGAACAACATAACGCATGCATGAATACAATGTCTCTCATTAACACTATTTGGATATAATACCATTTATCATACCGCAACATCTGGTTAGAGAACAACATAACGCATGCATGAATACAATGTCTCTCATTAACACTATTTGGATATAATACCATTTATCATACCGCAACATCTGGTTAGAGAACAACATAACGCATGCATGAATACAATGTCTCTCATTAACACTATTTGGATATAATACCATTTATCATACCGCAACATCTGGTTAGAGAACAACATAACGCATGCATGAATACAATGTCTCTCATTAACACTATTTGGATATAATACCATTTATCATACCGCAACATCTGGTTAGAGAACAACATAACGCATGCATGAATACAATGTCTCTCATTAACACTATTTGGATATAATACCATTTATCATACCGCAACATCTGGTTAGAGAACAACATAACGCATGCAGGAATACAATGTCTCGCATTGAATTTACTGTTGTAATTTTAAGTAGCACCAATCTTGCTATTTTGTTAATGTCGATTTATGTATTGAATTTACTAATGCACCTGGCTCTGTCTCTATTATCGGTGTGTCGTGGTATATCAAAAATAGCCAGTGCTTCTTGGGTTGTCATTCATCGGTTACTCTCGTATATAATGGAAGACTGGAGTGTGTATTCTCTGGAATTATTTTATATGGGGATGTTATAAGCATGTACCCCAATAAATCTGCAATGTGTCTTGGTTGGATTGAAGGATATCTCCATATTTGGGATGGTAACCTCATTCATCGGGTATCGTCATAAATATTATCCTTGTCTATAATCACTATTGTAGGGTCCAAATATAATATATAGTCCAGTGGTAACACGCTGGACTGGTAATCCAGGGATCGCAGGTTCGATCCCCCGTCTGAACATAATAAAATTAACAGTCTTTCAGATGGGACGTTAAACCGAGGTCTCGTGTCGGTGCTGTACACCGTGCACGTAAATGAACCAGAGGAGACTCTGGAATGGGTTTCTTTCTGTATCATTGCACTATCCTCCAAAAATCTAAAATGACTAATCTCTTCAGGAGGCGTCGCTCATATGGGCAACCGGTAGCGACGATAAATAAACGTAAAACACACACGCTGGGGGGACTTTTGGTTTGGACTTTGAAAAATAAACCTCATTTTATTTCGGATTATTGGAGCATATAAACCTCCAGGAATAATCTATATCTAAAATACTTTAGACCAGTATTATGAGAGGAACTGTAATTTCATCCTGATAATAAACTAGTTAGTGGATAGGAACTGTGTTGTTTCGTTCAGCTATCATGGAACCCAGACAAATCATTTTATCAATATATACGTTTTACAACATTACTCTCGTCTTAGAAACTCTGGCTGGTATGTACCAGGAAACATTTGAAATGTCCCCATATGAAGTTTGGCGTGTATTATATCGCTATGCATACAATTAAACTTACACGATAAACTTAATACTTGTATCTTTGAATATGGGTTTACATTGATAGTAAAACACCGTTCTATAAAATGTGGACTTGAGGAACCAATTTGTGGTTTTAAAATACTATGGACAGGTAATTAATTCATTGGTCATTTTGTGACACCTGATAGTTGGTTGGTTTACTGTCTACACAATATCATCTTCTATGATCCATTATTGCTTTCCTGTGAAATGTTTTAGTATTTTCCCGGAAATATTGCTAGTTTTAGTATTTTTTCCCCGGAAATATTGCTAGTTTTAGTATTTTTTCCACGGAAATATTGCTAGTTTTAGTATTTTCCAGAACATATTGCTAGTTTTAGTATTTTCCAGAAAATATTGCTAGTTTTAGTATTTTCCAGGAAATATTGCTAGCTTTAGTATTTTCTCGGAAATATTGCTAGTTTTAGTATTTTCCAGGAAATATTGCTAGTTTTAGTATTTTCCAGGAAATATTGCTAGTTTTAGTATGTTCCCGGAAATATTGCTAGTTTTAGTATTTCCCAGGAAATATTGCGTATTTGTATTCTTACACATCTGGAAATGAATGCCTTAAAGAATGTATCCACTGTCCAATACTGCAACAGCATTATAATGTACGCAACATGGCTTAAATAATGTATTTGTGGAAGTCGTGATAGAGCAGTAGATATGCATTCGCTTCACGTGCGAAATGTCCGGAGGTTGAGCCCCACTGGAGCCATAACGAGTGTGCCCTTAGGCAATATATTTAAATTCCACGTTGCCTCTTCTCTCTCCCTCTTGGCGATGGATTCCATCAGGAATGAGGTCTCGCGAGTGATTAATATAAGTTGTAAGAACCTGTTTCGCAATCGAGCTAAAATAAATGTGTATAAACTTAGGAATGTCTCGTATCCAGTCACTATCCAATACTGCAACAGCATTATAACATACGTAACATTGCTCCAGTGACTTTGCACATAACTATATCATCTCATTAGTCATATGTTCAAATTGCGAAATGTTTGTTACAAATAGCATTACACACAGAGATATATAAGTTCTACCTATATCGATATAGATAGCTCTGAGAGGGGGGTAATTAGGCACCGAATCACTACACTGTGTGTGATTAATGTAAGCACACTTAGTTCCATTGTTCTATCATTAGTAACAACTAACCACTAATTGACTGATGGTCTTGGTATGCTTTCATCTTTGGGTCGCTACTTTTGTTTGTTTAGTGTTGGATTTAGCTTAACGATATAGTTCCAGGTAAAAAAAATACAAAATTGCATATTATGCGTGTGCCCCATTTTTTATGCCACACATACTAATAAAACACGCTAAAAGTGATGCACGCACATTAATTTCATTGCTGTTATGAATTTTTATGGAGAATTGGAGCTTTGAAGAGAGATTAATGAAACATGAATCTGTACCGCTGTAATGCTGAGATGTACGAGTGGTGTTAGCCTGGGTGCAAGTGGAAGTCGTGATAGCGCAGTGGATGCACGTTCGCCTCAGGTGCGAAAGGTCCGGAGTTCGAGCCCCGCTGGAGCCGTTACGATTGTGCCATTAGGCAAGGCATTTAAATTCAACGCTACCTCTACGCTCGCCTTCATGGCGATGGATTCCATCAGGAATGAGGTCTCGAGAGTGATTAATATAAGTTGAAATAATATTGATAATATCTTGTTTCTCAATCGAGCTAAAATAAATTTGTATAAACTATGCCAGTCCGTCGATTCTTCCATTTTATACGTCTGGCATATGAAGTTAGATTAATGAAACATGATTATATTTTGTTCTGAACATTGTTGTTCAAGTACATTAAAGCGACACTACATCAGTGAAAACACAATTTATACAGAATGTAATTTCCTATTATATGGTATAAATGTTTCCAAATATTTGCCTTAAAAACTGAGCATTTCAACTAATAAACAAGGGTCGTATACGCGGTTTGTTGACATAACAAAATAATGTAAACAGGGTCGATATCCAAGCGTAATAAAACATGTGTATCCCGAATAACGAGATTTATACACATTTACCATTATATCTCACATTTATGCCTATGCATATTTATTTGTAGACTAATCTTTTAGTTAAATTGAGTATCTTTAAGCGACAGCATCAAGCGGTTAGTATTCACTACACTGACAAAGAAATGTCATTTCAGGAGCGTGGATGACCGGTATTTGAAATCATTCATTCACTTTTGAAAGTTTGTAGACCACAAACACACTGAATATGTGTGTACGAATGTATTCGGAAGAATTTGTAATAGCAATGCATTAAATGTTATACATGCATTTTGTTGGCTTTTTGCGGTGTAATGTCGCTTTAAACATAATTCTGAAAATGATATATTATCTGTACTGATATATTTAGTTGCTATCTTGCCGACTCATAATAAAATTTATCTTAACCTACTACAAAACGTGTCGATACTTTAGTTTATACACATTTATTTTAGCTCGATTGTGAAACAAGTTCTTACAACTTATATTAATCACTCTCGAGACCTCATTCCTGATGGAATTCATCACCACGAGGGATAGAGAAGAGGCAACGTGGAATTTAAATGCCTTGCCTAAGGGCACACTCGTAACGGCTCCAGCGGGGCTCGCCTAACGGCACCATCGTAAATGCTACAGCGGGGCTCGAATTCCGGACCATTCGCACCTGAAGCGAACGCGCATCCACGGCGCTATCACGACTTCCACAAATACTAATGTTGTAACGAATACAAGTGTATGCTAACAGCATCTTTAGAAATTGTGTCGATCAATTTGAACAGGAATATATCTTTTAACAGTGTTGTTTAGGACAATCTAGTTATCCTAATGCCAGACTATCACACTGTCCCCAGTGACTGTCTCTTCTTATTATTTAGTGATCGCCACTGGTACGTGGAATTGGAAGTTAAGAAGCGTATTCATTATGCAATCATAGGCTTTATACGCAAGATGGCAATACAAGTGTACCCAATTATATACAGGGTCGAACTAGTGGAAAGAACAGATCTTTATAACATAGGTTGATACATTATAATGTCCAGGGTTCGGAATACGTCTTCGGCATTTACAGTCCTTGCGAAAGGTGAGTGGTTCTACCCGGGTGACCGCTCGCGACCGAAACTATGCTCGGTCTCCCTCCACCAATAACAACTGGAGAACAATATAAGATCAATGGTAGCACAATGTAACTGGTGTTACAACCAATCAAATTGAGACATAAATATACAGTCCAACACTTGTTTTAATACAACTTACCGTATTTAATTAAACACCCACCTCTTTAAAATGTGTTGGGTACAAGTCTGGGTCAATCTTTGACAGGAATTTTGTTATCCTAAATGATATACATGTTATGATATTGCACAAATTGCATTGTAGCTATAGATTCACACATTATATATATAATTGCTTTATTTCGTGTTTCAAACCACATGTATCGTAGACTCATGTACGATATAGAGTCTACGATACAGGTGGTTTGATTATATTATATATATATATATATATACGATATAGAGTCTACGATACAGGTGGTTTGAAATATATATATATATATATGCGATTATAGAGTTCTACGATACAGGTGGTTTGATTAATATATATATATATACCGATATAGAGTCTACGATACAGGTGGTTTGATATATATATATATATACGATATAGAGTCTACGATACAGGTGGATTGATATATATATATATACGATATAGAGTCTACGATACAGGTGGTTTGATATATATACGATATAGAGTCTACGATACAGATGGTTTGATATATATATGCGATATAGAGTCTACGATACAGGTGGTTTGATATATATATGCGATATAGAGTCTACGATACAGGTGGTTTGATATATATATGCGATATAGAGTATACGATACAGGTGGATTGATATATATATATACGATATAGAGTCTACGATACAGGTGGTTTGATATATATATATACGATATAGAGTCTACGATACAGGTGGTTTGATATATATATATATACGATATAGAGTCTACGATACAGGTGGTTTGATATATATATATATACGATATAGAGTCTACGATACAGGTGGTTTGATATATATATATATATACGATATAGAGTCTACGATACAGGTGGTTTGATATATATATATATACGATATAGAGTCTACGATACAGGTGGTTTGATATATATATATACGATATAGAGTCTACGATACAGGTGGTTTGATATATATATAATATACGATATAGAGTCTACGATACAGATGGTTTGATATATATATACGATATAGAGTCTACGATACAGATGGTTTGATATATATATATATATATATATATATATATATCGATATAGAGTCTACGATACAGGTGGTTTGATATATATATATATACGATATAGAGTCTACTATACAGGTGGTTTTAATATATATATACGATATAGAGTCTACTATACAGGTGGTTTTATATATATATATACGATATAGAGTCTACGATACAGGTGGTTTGATATATATACGATATATAGTCTACTATACAGGTGGTTTGATATATATATACGATATAGAGTCTACGATACAGGTGGTTTAATATATATATATATATATATATATATATATATATATATATATATATATATATATATATATACGATATAGAGTCTACGATACAGGTGGTTTGATATATAATATTATTATATATATACGATATAGAGTCTACGATACAGATGGTTTGATATATATATATATATATATATATATACGATATAGAGTCTACGATACAGATGATTTGATATATATATGCGATATAGAGTCTACGGTGTTGTTAGGTAAACTGCCCGCCGGCGATATAGCCCAAAATGGTGCTGATGCAGGCGTAAAACCCGAAATATAACATAACATATAACATAACAGGTTTGATATATATATATGCGATATAGAGTCTACGATACAGGTGGTTTGATATATATATATACGATATAGAGTCTACGATACAGGTGGTTTGATATATATATCGATATATAGTCTACGATACAGGTGGTTTGATATATATATACGATATAGAGTCTACGATACAGGTGGTTTGATATATATATATATGCGATATAGAGTCTACGATACAGATGGTTTGATATATATGCGATATAGAGTCTACGATACAGGTGGTTTGATATATATTATGCGATATAGAGTCTACGATACAGATGGTTTGATATATATATATATATTTCGATATAGAGTCTACGATACAGATGGTTTGATATATATATGCGATATAGAGTCTACGGTGTTGTTAGGTAAACTGCCCGCCGGCGATATAGCCCAAAATGGTGCTGATGCAGGCGTAAAACCCGAAATATAACATAACATATAACATAACAGGTTTGATATATATATATGCGATATAGAGTCTACGATA